>JBBHKE010002148.1:0-61664 GCA_037447655.1 Zygnema cylindricum | reverse complement strand
TAGGATATTGGACTCCATTTTTTATTATTATTATTTTATTTTTAGAATTTGTGGTTTGAATTCTTAGGTTTTTAATTCTTTTAGATTTTTCTTTCTTTTAAAAAAAAATGTTTTTGTTTTTTTTTTTTCTTTTTCTGTAGATTGTTTTTTACATTTAGACGTTCGAATTTCGAAATATTTGTATTTTAGTTTATTTATTATTAGTAATAATATTGGTTTCTGATCAGGGTCTGAAAAATACATAATTTTCTCTCGGATATAAAGTTTGAATTGTCGATTGTCTTCTAAAAATTAAAAAAAAAATATAATAAAATAGTCTATTCATAAAGATTATACTGGGAGTTATCTATTTTATTGGGGATCAAAACGAGAGATACAAGAATAGACGGAAAGCTTCAAAACTCTATTTTATTATTTCTTTTTATTATATATATATTTTTTTGTGAACTCAAAACGTTTCATTATCTGCGGAACTCAATATAGTTTTTTTTCCATTTGTACTATTTGTTTTTGTTCTTTCTATAAAAGGTCAAAACAAGGAAAAACACAAAAAATAAGTCACCCAAAAAAAGGCAGAAAGAAAACAAAAACAAAGAAAAGAGAAAAGTTTTGTAGTGAGAATTTGTCTTAGCTAAAAATATCATTTTACAACGAGACAAAGCCCCTTTAGGGAAAATATAAAAGAAAAACGAAAATGGGGTAAGGTTTTTAGGTTACATTTAGTAACGGTATGGCCAAGAGGGTAAAACTAATCAAAGTAACCAATAAAAAAGGGTTTCTAAAGGCCCAAAAAAACTGTAAAAAACCCAAAAAAATCCATAAAAAACCCATAAAAAAGGTCACCGGTAACTGATAAGTTCGGTTACCGTGTGAGGAAAGGCATAATTTATCCAATTTTAGTGGGTGATAATTCTATATATAAGACATCGGAAAGTATGCTTTCCTCTTTTCTATCTTGTAAATGTGATACAATGTAAAGTTCAATGTTTACATGTGAGTGGTCAAATTAAGATAAAAAAATCTTTTTGTTAGTGAAAGGAGATTGCTTAGAGGTTACTTTTGATCTTGTCTTAAGATTGGTAAACATGATTAAACAGTTAGTTCAATCACAACAAAAGAAAAAAAAAAAATTATGGTTGTCAATTTTTTCATTTCCTTCCCCCTTTCTCTCCCCCCACCCTTCCTTCCCTCCATTCCCTCCCTTCCCTCCCTGCCCCAACACCCTCGAGTTCCATAATTTATCCTACAATCACGGTCATTTAAAAGGGACTTACAGAGACTCACGATTTTCTCCAGAAAAAAATATACATATATATATTTGGTTATGTTTTCTTCAATCTTTTGAAGCACAAGAGTCCACTTATATCCACCAAACTACTATTGTGAGAAAAAAAAAATGACTTCTCCTCTCTTCACACATGCCACATTTGACATTTCCAACTTTCTCATGCCACGTGGCACCACCACACTAATAGCTACTCCTTCCATCACTCTCTAAGACCAAACCCTCTATACCAAGTGATACCAATGACACGTGCCACCTACCTATAAAATCTGAAAATACTCAAAATAATGATGGTCTTGACTCAACACCTGAAATGTTGTGGTACAAGGGCGCCATGTCCCCTCTTTTCTCGTAGTAATCTCTTAACAACTTCCCGTTGGTCGATTCTTTATCTTTGTTTCTCCCCCATCGTCTCGTATACTCAAAATTTCTACCACGTGGCATTCTCCTAGAAAGTGACCCGCAGGGAAGGGCCATCCAGGTCTGCATTTTATGGCCATACTTGACATGTGGCATCTCCTAAAGCCACGAAGTAAGTTCCCCTGCAAAAGTCGCATATAAAAAAAAGTTTGCTCGCAGCAGTTCAGATTCCAAAGAAAGTTCATTGAGGAATTGGGAGAAGGAGGGGGGGGAGAAAGCGACCAGCTCTCTCGCTCTCCCCATCCCTCCCTCCCTTCCTTCATCCCTTCCCCCTTCCCCCCGTTCTCCCCCCCCCCCTCTTTTATTTCCTCTGCCGGCTCCTCCTCCTCCCTCCCTCCCCCCCTCCATTCTCCTCCTCACTCCGTTCTCCCTCCTCCCCATCCACTCCTCCACCCTTCCCCGCCATCGCCATCCCGCCATAGCAAGTCAGGTTGCCACCCTCCCTCCCTTCCTCTCAAAACGGACATTCCAAGGAGGGAGGGATGGAGAGGGAGGGAGGGAGGGTTATCTGCACCACCCCCTCCCCGCCGCCCTCAGCCCTCCCTCCCTCCATTCCTCGCTCCCACCTCCCTCCCTCTCTCTCTCCCTCCCTCCCTCTCCCTCCCTCCCTCCCTTCCTCCCTCTATTCCTCCCTCCTTATCCCTCTCTCTTTTCCTCCCTCCCTCTATCCCAACCCCAAAAATAATCCTGATCGGCGTATGATATCGCGTCCGCGCAACTAATATATCGGCCATATATCGGTTGTTGTCATAGTGCATCGGATCGGACGTCCGTATCGAAACATCGGGTTAAAACAAAATATTCGTATTTTTTTCTACATCGTTTCCGACATCGCACGGCACATCGGAAAGCGACGCATTCAATGCGACGGGCATCGTTAAGATTCTCCTCCTTCGATATATTTTTTCCGCCGTTTTTATGACAATACTCGCGACGGGTAAAACGATCTGGGTGTAAATCGAAGGTAAACCAATTAGGGCACTGACACATGTCAAAAGTACATTTCAATTTACAGCTCATCTGTAGGGCCGTTACCGACCAGTAGAAAGCGTCGCCATTACGTTTGCCAGTTTCGCTCTGAAACAAGCCGGCACCCAGAGACTCCATAGAATTTCCATGTTTCTGTCCTCCAATGAAAACGCAGGTTGATAGCCTGTTCCCACTGGAGCATTTGTAACTTTTTGCCCATTCCGATGATCTTTCCATAACTCATGGGGAAACAGGTGTTGTTCACAACAAAATTTTGGCACGTAACTCCTATTGAAGGTGTCTTGTGACACGCTACACGCTTCAACATCATCAAAAAAAGCACGAAAACAAACCTGCATTTTTTCAAATTTACTTTGTTCAAAGGACGACGACGCTGGTTCAAAGTCCTACAGTTTTTTCGCAGGAAAATAATGAAATAGCCGTTCGGATGTTGTTTTTGCTACGTTTGCTTTTCGGGTTACCGTTGGCTTGTTTCAAAGAGAGACGCAACTTTAACCTGACTTCAATATCCTCAAACATTTTGAGGAAGTTCGTTTGTAAGGCTGCGGCCCCATGTGGCTAAGTTCGGGTTTTTTTCTGTCGTTTTCCTATATAACTTAGCGCCGTACTGCCTAAGTTGCGACCGTACGAAGAAAAATGCAAATTTGTAGAGTACAATTTGCGTCATTCTTGAACTTAGGATGTACGAAAATTTGTCATGTTGCGTTTTTTCGATCCACTGTCACGTCATTTTCAAAATTATCATAAAACACATCGGCAATGTGTTTTAAGATAAGCAAATCCGTCTACACCAATCTGAAAATATATTCCCACGTGTGAAAAGATTTTATAATTTTTTGACGACAAAAGCTAGGAAGTACAGGGTTTGTTTGTTTTTGTCGGCTTGCATGTTGTACGGTTGTTTTTTTTCAGGGGTCTCGACGCTGCAGTGTCATTTCACGCAAAGTTGAAAAGTCTGCGAACGTGAAAAATCTGCGAAGTAATGGCGGCCGGACGGGAGAGGTTTACGCAAAGGCATTTTGCACAGCCACGGGTGCAAGGCTCTACGTCAACGATGTCACGCAAAGACACGCGACATACCAAATCCGCAAATCGTTTCAAAAAGTACGATGTGTCTGGCGACACTTCAAAAAGTTACAAACAAATATGGTGCGTCATCACAAATTGTATACGGTGACAGCCGTCACGGGCGTTGTCGACGTATACAATTGTCACAAACTTAAGTAACAATTTCGAATGAACACATAGAGACACTTGAAATCCGGGTCCGCCGGATCCGCGCTAAAATACAAAGTAAGTACGCTAAGTTACAACTACATGGGGCCGCAGCCTAAGGTAGATAAGGATCTTCTGAAAACAAAAAAGTCGGTGCTTGGAAAGCCGTACATTATTCGAACGCCCGTCTGTTGCGGAAGTGAGTTTTTTTCCGGTGGGAACAGGCTATGAGTGGCTGATTCTTTCTTTTTAAACGTTGACAATCGATTTCCCGTTTAAACTTTAAACTGGCCTCGATACAACAAATACGGAAGTTTCAGCGCCACCAAATCCGTAATCGATGGCGACGTGACGTCGATCGATCCCTTAACGGAACAGTACTTCAAAGTACGGTACATTACAGTATGTGTTGTACTGAACTTGTTCACCTGCAAGCCACAGGTGTATGAGAAGCAGATTTTATTCGCCGTTAAAAGGTCACGCATGAACAATTCTCACGATAAACAATAGTTTACAGCTGTCAAAAAGCTGGTGAATAAATTTCCATTAAGGGCGAACCTCCATCGGGCAAAAAGTGAGGTTTGTTACTAAAGAGTACATTTTTGTACAATAACAACTCATTTTTGTGCATGGCCGTACTGTTTTTTTTTTAGTAAAACATGATTCCTCGAGATGCGTCAAGATTCTCCAAACTTTTGGGCGACAACGTCGACCGTCTGATCATGTGTTTTGGAAAGCAAGCAGTCACTTTAGTCTCCTCAGGGAGGAGACTAGCTAAACACTACACCGTGAATCGCTATTAGCGTAATAAAAAATATAGCGTAATGAAACAATTAGCGTACTTTACGGTAAATTGTGTTTTTTCGGGTACACCATGATACTAATTTATCATGTACTCTAATTTGTAAACTGCTTTGTAAAAATTTTCGGCACATAATATATCCACACTAAAACTTGTAGATGTACGAATTTGTTAAAATCGTACGCCGTCGCGTTTTTTTGACATCTGCGTATTCCGGAAAATATTTACGCAATTATATATTATTATATTTTCGGTACTTTTAAACTTAAAAATGTACGAAATAGTACATATATGGCAGTTCGTATACCACACTATTTAAAAGGGCACTAAATTACAGTTATGAACCGTATTGAGCGGGGTACCTCAAATAACGTGCAAAAACATTTAGCGTACTTTATTCTATTTGAGAATTTGCCCCATAAAAAGGGGTACCCCAATTAGCGTCATGTACGGTAATAGCGATTCACGGTGTAGAGGTGTAGAATATTAGCGCGTAGAATGGTCACGTGCGATACAGGATAGAAACCCTCCATGTGGACTACGCCACGCGCCTTTGGACATATGCCACGCGCCTTCAGACAAGCGGGAATCAAATAATGAAAAAAACCACGAGAAAATCTTTGTCGAAGAATGTGCCGTGACGCGTCCTCCACCATCCGTTGACATCCGTAATTGGCGGCGGCACGACGAAACCCGGACAACAAATCAATGATAAAAAGGACAAAACATGAAGGTACAAATTGTACATTCATTTAATCTAATTTTGCGGTTGGAAGTACGGATACAAAATCAGATAGGGTCCTTTTGAAGTCTTTGACATGCTTACCGTCAAAACAAGAACCTTTGTGCATCTAATCGAAAGAAAGCACGTACGCGATAGATTCTTTGCTGACACGACCTGATGGAGAAGTGAAGGAAATACTAGTGTTGTGTATCGGTAAGGATTTGCCGATAACCGATATGGGCATTTTTTCGAGTATCCGATAATCGATATATTGGTGCGATATATCGACATCGGTCTTATCGCCGATAAGTAGCCGATAATATCGGGTACTTATCGGCGATAATGCCGATAACGATAACTATCGACGATAACTCTACGGACCGTACAGATAAATGTACGACCTGTACACACAATTGTACGTCGTATTCCCCGGATGCGCAGCGGACCCCCTTATTCCCGATTCCGGTAAAAAATCGCTATTTTTCCATCATTATTCCTAATTTAAGGGGGTTTTCAAAATTCTTGCTGCCAGAATTTTCAAAATATGGCGTCTGGAAATGGCGGAATTCTGACAGGTGTGTTCGTCTACTTCTTTCAGTCTGTTCGTCTTTTTTTGGAAAAAGTTTGATTCAGAAATTTTACTATGTATTTTATTTTTTTCGTTTTGATAGTATAGTTTTATAACAATGAAGTATTAACTTATAATGTCTACATTTATGTGCAGCGCTGTCCGTAAAAATTTTCAGTTAAATGGATACGTGGAACATATTCTTATACGTGGCATTCCACGCTATATAATGAAAATAATATAATACAGTATGTTATATAGTACTATTGTATGCATACTATATTTTTAAAAAGTTATCGCCGATATGGAATTTGTTGGTCCCAGACCGATATATCGGAACCTCTGACCGTTGGATAACCGAAAACTATCGGTATCGGTGTTATCGCGATAAGTTTTTTACTGATACACAACACTAGGAAATACTACTGCTAGTAAACGTATCTGTATGATTTCTGTCGGCTGGTGATGGAGAAAAGGCCTTATTCATAGTTGTTCAATTCGTGCGAATTTTATCATTTTTCCTATTTGTACGTAATATTTGTCGATTCTATACTTTTCGTAAATATCGCTTAGTTTTTGTTGTACAACATACAAAAATCTAGTATTGTGTATCGGTAAAAAATTTATCTCGATATTTGATACGAATAGTTATCGGTTATCGAACGGTCAGTGGTCCCGATATATCGATTTGAGACCAACAAATTCTATATCGGCGATAACATAAAAAAATATAATATATATACAATAGTACTTTATAACATAGTGTATTTTATTATTAATTTTATAAAGCGTGGCATGCCACGCATAAGAATTTGTTCCGACTCTATTTAACTGCAATTTATTACGAACAACGTAGCACATAAACTTTGACAAACTTAAAGGAATACTTTATAGTTCTAAAACAATAGCACTGAAACCATAGTTGTTCGTGCGATTTTTTTTTTTCCCAATTTCTACGAATCGTGCGTAACTTTTGAAAAAATCGCAAAAAAACTCGAAGTACTTTCTGTCCGGTAAACTAAACGGAAAATCTACGGGAAATGTATGGTTTTTTACCGGAAATGTACGGACATTGACGAAAAAATACGCTGCACTTTGTAGTATTTTTTGGCTGGTTAACTGAACAATAATTTTACGACAACATTCAAAATTGTACCAACAAACTGGTGAACATGGAATGAAAAAAGGACGGCGGGCACAAAGTACAACGGACGCAAAATAACATTCTCCGCGCCGCCGAAATCGAACGGACGACTTGGAATGAGAAAATACGAGAGGACCGTTAGCGTGAGCGCCGGCATCCCAAAATGGATCTCTTGGCGAATAATGTATACAGATACTTTAATGTAGTATGACCGAAGTATGTGGAAATGTACCCTAAAAACCCTAAAATAATAATAATAATAATATTTTTTTCTAATGTACCTTTTTTTTAAACGCCTTTAAATCATAATCGTCAAACGACCATATACGATCACTGTACCTGAATGAACGAAAAATTAACACCAGTTATCCTAAAATGGACGCAAATGAGAAAGAGTGTACCCTAAAAACCCTAAAATCCCCATTAAATAACCCGAATACATACTGACAAGCATACACACTACGTAAATGTACAAAAATGTACGGGTGCATAGTAGGGTACGCATTTTTTCAAGTTTTGAAAATCGTTACATGCGAATTGCACGTATTATTTGCATGTTTCTTCAAGCTCGTGTGCGTTTTTGGCACACCCTTATTTATTTAGGATTTTCGGGCCCTTTTCAACCCTTTACGGTCACGAGTGTATGGAGAGGGAGGTGCGCCAAACCGGACCATATCCTTGCATTCCCAAAACTGAGCGCGACGCACTTCAGGTCGCACCCAACGGAGGTCGGACGACAAAGTTATTCCACCTCAAAGATTGTGGTTTCGTAACACGGAACCAATTTCCACCAGGCCTTGCGAGAGGTACATTGTAGAGTTCCACGTAAAGTTTAGAATTTTAATCTAGATTATGCTGTTAGATATCAATAGGACTTCAGTTCAAGTCCAACGGACTTTTGGTCCATTAATTACCTTAGGTCAAAGTTTGGCGTTTTCGCGTCACTTACGTACTTTGTCACATTATAGTGGAGCCAATTTTGACTTTCGGCCGCGGATCTAGCCGCAGTTGGGAGTAAAACGTTTTGTCCAGAGTGTAGTATGGCTAATTTTGTCCTATATCAGTTTGATAGCATTTGCTCTCCGCTCATTGGCTACGGCATTGCGTTGACCTTTTGGACTTGAAACTGGACAAACTTTCATGTATAAGACACTTGGGTCCAAAAGAGACAGGTTGCTTTTTCAGTACTGTCTCCTAAAAAAACCCCTTGAAAATATAAGCAAGCCTTTTATTGGAGAACTTTTTGTCTTTTGTGTGTGACTTTATTGCCATCTCTATTTTTGAATCTGTCTTTTATGGGAATTGTAGTTCGGGCGGGTAGTTGGCAATATTAACCCTTTTGGACAATTTTGACTTTTTCTTGTTGAAACCGAGAAGAGTCTTGTCGGGTCCGAGCTGTGGAAACCGAGGGGTGAAGGAGGGTCTTACCTATTTTCGGTACCATTGGAAGAGATTTTGTCTTTTCTCTTTGTTATTGATGATTTTCAGGGTATGTTGAGCATGCTTTGCCATCATTCTTAAATTCATCTTTTATTTTATTTTCTAGGGCAAGGTGATATTGTTAATTTTGAAACGGCCAATTCTATTTGTTTCTTATATTTTTGTGCGGAAGTTCATTTATGTACTTGTTGGTAGTTCTTTTTAGCTTCACAGGTATTAAGCCGGAGTAGATTGCTGGAACCTCTAAAACAAGGGAGGAGTTTTTGAGTAGCATTTGTTAGAATTTTGGCGGATTAGCACAGTACTGAAAATGGCAACCTGTCCGCTTGGATTAGAGAGGATACGAGCTTTAGTCTGTGGTACATTTATTTCTTGAAGGGAGTTAGATTTTCATTTTAAGTCACGTCATCTTCCCTGCCTCTATCACCCAATAGGGGGGGGGAGAAGTCCAAGATAGGGGATCCTTATGTATCGGATCCGAAGAAAAGAGTAAGCAAGAGGCGTTCGCACAAGAGGAAAATTCTCAAATGCCCGAGGAATCAGTTCAAGGGGCATCCATCTTTGACTCTTTGCCTAAAGAACCAGCCGAGGCACTCGCTCCTCCACCTCCCCCTAGCCTGACTCCAAAGCAATTTCCCTCTTTGGCCGAGGCCGCCAGGGCCTAGGCCGAGGAGAGGAAGAAAGCGTCTCCTACATCGGGCAAAAAGGGGTTGGCCCATAAGGAACCATTCCCTTGCCACTTTCTAGAAGTTGGCTTCCATACACGATCTAAGGTTCCCAGGGCAGGAATTCCAATCCACCCTAAGATTTTGGCAGATCCTCATCAGCTTGGTCGAAAGGAACTCATTTCCCTTTAGAACCTGCATGAGTTGAAGGTAAAAAAGGAGTTGGTGCAGAGGGTGGCTTGGTCAAACCGAGCTAGGGTAGTCCGCCTTATGGGAGAAGTAGTGGAAATCTTGAGCAGCTCCTCCAAAAGCAATTCTCCCCAGTCCGTTCAGGACCGACCGAGGAGGGTGCCGGCTCCACGCCATCTGCCCACTTTTTCCTAAGATACATCTGCAAGTAGACAGTCCAGGGGCCAAACCACTTCTCGGGCCCATATCGAAGCACGGACCAGCAAGAAAGGATCCTAGGAGTCCCGGAAAGGGAAGAGGTTCGACCTCCGTGGAAGAAAAGAGAGGTTCGTACCAATGCCTAAGGAGGAAACGTCCCCTCCTCCAGTACCAGCCTCATCTAGGGAGCCTCCTTGCGCAACACCAACAGAGCCTTCAGGAGGATAGTGGTACACAGAACTAACCGATCAAAAGGTTCCGAGTATGGTTATAGAGGATTTGACAAGGGTATTTTGCAGTACCCAGTAATCGGTGAATTTTTTGAAATCTCAAGGCAGGGCTGCGACGGGGGCCAAACCCGTCACCATAGATTGGGAGGCTTTAGAGGAGGAAAGAAAGAAATCATGGGAACAGGAATTAAGTCTTATTTTGGAGGCTCACCGTAGGTTATTGGGGCTTCTTAGCGGGCAGGTTCTCAGTTCTCCAAAAACAATTCCGTATATCATAGAGCAAATTCTGGAAACAACTCCTCCCTCCAGAACTCAACCAAAAAATACCTCCATCGGAAACTATACAGATTCTCCTCTTCTGGAGGAAAGGGGGGTCTATCACACAACCTAATGGGGAGGGTTTGGGTGCAGATCCACTTTCTGAATTTGTTGGTGCTTCTCGGGAGTTGCCCTCTTTTGTATCGGTGGCGTGATCCTCCGCCGAGGAAGTCGTGGTACAATTACGACCGGACAAAAAACTACACATTTCCTTGGGATTGTCCACTCCTCCATCTTCCCCTCCTTGACAATCTCTTAGTCCTCCTTCTTTTCCTCCGCGCCCTTTTTCTTAGTCTCAAGAGCCTTTAGCCTACCTTAAAGACTTTCCCACATCACCTTCCATGTTAGTGGTTGGTGTTGGATTATTGTCGTTTCGCGACATTTCGCGAAGCGTCATACCAACATTTAATTGTTGACGTGAAGTACCACGTCATCATACGAAACGTACGATGTAAGTTTCGTGGTACTATTTTTTGGGGCGTCCGCGAACGAAACATACTATTTCGTTTCGCGTGACTTTTGTCTTCATGTACAAGTGTTTCAATTTGCGTGCAGGTGTGTTCGTGAGGCGACACGTGTTAAGTCAACGTTTGGAGTTTTGTTGTTTCAAAGGAAGAAGCGTGTGCGCCTTCCTTCGTGGAATTTTCATTGAAGAGTGCACAGTCAGCTAGGGACAGACTTCGTCGCTACGCTAAGTTCTGCTTGTCTTATCTTGTTGTCTCTTAGTGTAGAGTAGCGAGTATATATAGCCAGCAGCGTACATGTGCAGAGTATTAATTAATCAACCAATTAATCATAGAGGATTAATCTTTGAGTACAGATTATTTAAAGAGAAGAGTGAAGAGAGAGAAGAGAGAAGAGACATGATGTAAAGAGGCTTCGGCCAAGAACACTTATAAATCTTTTTGGCTGAATATTCCTCTTGTCTTTTATGAGCTTCCGCTGTGTAATGATTTATGTTTTATGAATTATTTTAAGAGAAACTCTTTTGCTTAAGATCCTACAATTGGTATCGGAGCAAGTTCTTCGGAGTTAGAGAGAGAGCGCATGGGGAGGAAGAAGAATAGAAATACTCCTTCCCCCATGTCGACTTCGGAGAGAGCAAGAGAGTTCAGTTTTTCGGGTTCTCAATTTGAGGAGACCCGGAATACGGAGAGAAAATTTGAGGAGATGTTTGATACATTAATGAGATATGTAGATTCACGATTTCAAACTCAATCTAGTGAGAAAAGAGAATTTGCTTCATTTCAGGCTTCCGATCCATTCAGTGGAGGAGCTAATGCAAGTGAGATAAAATAGAGAATTAGGAAAGGTAAAGCAAAGATAGAGGAAGATTCAGATTTTGAAGAGGCGTTGGATAATGAAGATGATTATAATATGTCGGGGAAATCCGTGGCCTTTAATGGCACGAATTATGCGGTTTGGAAGAAATTTATTTCAAATCAACTTATTCTCAAGAGGCTTTGGAGGATTGTCAATGGAGAAGAGAAGATGCCAACAGAGAGCAAGGCACGTTCTCAATGGAGGTTGAAGGATATTGCGGCAACGACCGGGTTGATGAAAAATTGCACTTTTTCCGTGCTTGATCATTTTCTCGCTCACGGCACGGCCCATGAGGGTTGGCAAGCACTTGAGGAGCAATATGAGAAAGGCGTTGAGAACAAAGGTCAATATGTTTATACGGATTTTATGAATTTTAAAATCAAGTCAAATGAATTGATGGATGATGCCGTGAAGCGCTTCAATATTATACTCGAGCAATTACTCACAATGGCCGAGTTATCTTGGATGCGGATAAGTTAAGCGTTTTTCTTAATGCTTTACCGGATAAGCTTTCGCATCTTAAAGCTATTTTACGAGCGAAGGCGGATAACACCTTCGGATTCACCGTCAATTTTATCAAAATGTCGGAGGGAACTCCATCGGCTTCTTCAAGTGGAGGAGGAGGAGTTCTCAACTCTACTACTCCCGAAACCCCGGATCTTAACTATGCCGGTGGTAGAGGAGGTGGTAGAGGAGGTGGCCCGAGAGGTGGTGGTGGCGGCCGAGGTAACAATAAGGAGCAAGGTCGTCCACCGAAGGTCCCTTCGGATCTTTCCAATGTGACATGCTACCGGTGTAACCGGCTTGGACATTTGTCTTCATCTTGTCCGGATAAGGATAAGCAATGTCATTTTTGCGTAAGTGGGGGCATACGATCCCTCAATGATATGCAAAGAGTGGAGATTCCATAAGTGGAAGAGGAGGTAGAGGAAGTGATAGAGGCGCCCGAGGTGGCGGCCGAAGAGGAGGCCGCGGTGGTGGTCGTGGTTACGGTAATGCAAATTACTTTGACTATGGTAATAAAACCGGTGATGATTTTCCGGTTCTTAACCTTACCCTTGATTCGGTAAGTAGTGGAGGAAATTTGGAGAAAGAGTGGATCATTGATACGGGGGCATCTCACCATGTTTGCACGGATGCCACCTTGTTTGATGATATGAGGGAACTCACGCTTCCAAAGTTTATTACGGTTGCAAACGGCCATGTCATTTCGGTTGGAACGGTTGGCACGGTTCGGCTTGATCTTCTTTCATGGGATATTGATGGGAAAGAGAGATCGACGGAGTATCGTCTACAAAATACTCTTTATATTTCGGACGGTTCAGTTAATTTGTTAAGCGTTCCACAAATCCAAAAGAGTGGTGGAAGCTTACTTGCGAGAGGTGATCAATCTATCGAGATTTGGAATGAGAAAGGGAATGTAGTTGGAGAAGGAGTCGTAACGGATGCGAATCATAATCGGCTCTTATGGAGGAGGCCGAAATCTAAAGTTCCCACCGAGGGAATTTCACATCAAATTTCGGAGTTGAAAGGTGATCTTACCTTATGGCATCATCGAATGTGTCAACATCCGAGGTAAGTTTGAAGAAGATGATTCGTCATTCTTCGATGAGGGGTTTGGACCTCGCATCCGGTGAGAAGGTGAACGGATGAGGAGGATGTAGCAAAGGACATCAAATTCGGAAATCCCATCCGAATAAAGACATCAAGCATCAGCTCAAAGTCCTTTGGAGGTTGTCCACATCGATCTTTGTGGACATATTAAACCCGAGACAATTGGAGGTAACAAGTATACTTTGGTGATTGTTAATGACTTCTCTCGGAAGTCATGAGTGTACTTATTGAAAAAGAAATCGGATGCATTTGAAAATTTTAAAGAATGGCATGTAATGGCCGAAAGGCAAATTGATAAGAAGCTTAAGTCCATTCGTTCGGACAACGGAGGGGAGTTTGTTGTTTTTGAGGGGTATTGTAAGGAGTGGGGGATAAGGCATCAATTCACGGCGCCTTATTCTCCGGAATCAAATGGAGTGGCCGAGAGAAAGAATCGTACCTTACAAGAAATGGTCCGTACGATGGTTCATAGCTCCGGACGAGAGATGTTTTTGTGGGGAGATGCAATTCTTACAGCGAATTATATTTGTAACCGAAGACTCACTTCGGTTTCCGGAAGTAAAACACCGGAGGAGTTATGGAGTGGGAGAAAGCCCACAGTTCATCATTTGAGAATTTGGGGATGTCATGCTACGGTTTATGTAGAATCAATTAAGAGGAAGGGGAAATTTGCACCTAGGAGTTGGCCGAGAATTTTTATTGGATATAGTGCGAAAGGGAGTTTATACCGAGTATAAAATCCGGCTCGTCACACCGTGGAGGAATCTCTGAATGTGGATTTTCATGAGGATCTCAAATCCGCCATGAATTCCGTTGGGAAATTTAAGGAAAATTTGGATTTTTATGAGGAGAGTGAAATTGAGAATTTTCCGTTCATTGGGGATTCGGAATCCGATGTGGAACCGAATGGGAAAATTAAGAAAAAGAATTTGAAGAAATCGGTTGTAATTGAATTTGATAGTAAGAGTAATGGATCTTTAGATTCCCGAGTGCTTTCGATTATTCGGAAATCTCAAAGTTCTAAATTGAGTTCTAAATCGAGTGAGAAGGAAATTGAAATTGAATCCGAGGAAGAGAAAGAAGAAAAAGAGGAGGAGCAAGTTATTAGGAGGAGCTCTCGGATTACAAAGGGGAAGAAACCGGAGAAACTCACTTACGATCGAAAGGCGGAAAATGCATCAAATTCACATTATTTTCTTTCCGATGCTAAGGAGACGGAGTTTCTTTTGTAGCAATCACTTACGGAGAATATGACCGGCGACCCTCAATCTTATGTTGAGGCAAGGAGGTCGACCGATTGGGAGAGTAAGTGGAAACCGGCGTGGGAGAAAGAATTTAAGTCGGTGGTTGATAATCAAACTTTTGAGGAAGTGAAATTACCGGAGGGGAAAAAGGCGATTGATGCAAAGTGGGTCTTAAAAACCAAAACTGGAGCGTCGGGTGAAATAATTAAGTACAAGGCAAGGCTTGTGTGTAAGGGGTTCCAACAACGTGAGGGAATCGATTTCAAGGAGACTTATGCTCCCGTGGTGTAGTTCGACTCACTACGGATTATTATTGCAATTGCAGCGATGGGGAAAAGGCACGTCCATCAAATGGATGCTGAAACCGCGTTTTTAAATGGTGAGTTAGAGGAAGAGGTATATATCAAGGTACCGGAAGGAGTCTCTCCTTTGAAGGAAGGAAATGTATGGCGTTTGAGAAAGTCATTATATGGTTTGAAACAAGCACCACACACTTGGAATTTGAGACTTCATCAAGTGCTATTGAAGTTTGGATTTGTACGGACTACGTCCGATTGTGGAGTTTACGTGAAAGGTGAAGGAGTTGATCAAATCATCTTTTCCGTTTATGTGGATGATTTCTTCATGGCATGCGACAAGTTAGAGCGTATTGATGAGTTGAAACGTTATCTTGGTTTACATTTCAAAGTAACGGATCTTGGAGAGGTACGATATATTTTGGGGATTGAAGTGATACGTGACAAGGAGGGGAACATTAAATTGAGTCAAGCTCAATATTGTAAGGAGATTTTGGAGAGATTCGGTATGACTGACGCGAAACCGCTTTCTACACCGTTGGATGCAAACCTACACATTCGTAAGTTTGAAGAGGAGGATTCTATCGACTGTTGATATTTGAGTATTTTCTAGGTCTGTATTAGGATAGAAAAAGAGCTGAGGCGGTCTACCTCTAACTCCCCTTTCCAAGCCCCCACACTTGTTATAGTCACTGAAGGCTGGATAGGGAGCTAGAGCCATGGCTGCCTAAGCTCTCTAGAGTAGACAAGGGGTAGGTTAGGTACTCTTACCAAAAGTTAGTTGACGGTTCCAAGAATTGATCCTGGAACTTGTCGTCTGACAACCGGTAACAGCCGGTAGCTTTTACCGTTTAGTCTAGCGTTAGTACTAGGACATATTAGGTTTGATACGTATTTATTTAGTTTCACGTAGACTTTATCATTTAACTATAAATGTATACGTAGTGCATAGATACAGTTATATAAAGTACGAAGTAGGATACGGTTACGAAATAAATACCGCGCATTTTGTTAAACATCAAAAAGAATACCGCGCAAGTATTTATGACGGCTACGATTGAAATCCGGATTTGATCGGACGGCCGCGAAAGATGCCGAGATCGCGGAATAGGATTTTGGCGGTTTGCGATCACCGCCACATCGAATGACACGTGGCAAAACCACATTGGATTGCGGCAACTCCGGAGATTACGGAAACGAATCCCGATATGACATGTGTCAACATTTTTGCCATGTCGTACGATGGCCGTACATAAAGTACACCGGCACCTGTACTTTTATGTACGACACAGTATTTTAATTGGTGCCGTACTTCAGTAGATAGAGTTTTAGAGGGGGGGATAGGACTTAGAAAATTCTGGGTAAGTAGCTGCCTCTCCCAGAGAGCACCTTGTATAAATGGCAAACTTTGGCCAGCCATAACTATCAATTTACTTGACCATTTTCAGTGATTCTTTTTGCTGCGGACTCAGGGGAGTCCAGGCTACACAGGGGTGTAGTCGGTCAGAGTTTTTGTCTACCAGGGTGGCTGCATTTCTAAGGGAAAGTCAAAGTGGGTGAATGTGTCCAAATCTCATATTCTAACTTTGCATTTTGTGGTGGAACTGAGCACACAGAAAGTGTTATTTCACAGGGGTAATCTATATTGGGGTTCAAACTGTAAAGGGGTCAGTCACTTGGGTTTATATTAACTTGGAGTCGGCACTATCTAGATTAGCTTCTTTTGGATCTGCATACTCTGAGGGCCAATGGAGGTCTCAGAGTTTCAGGTTATGGGCCCACCATCTAGGGTGCCTATGTTCGATGGAACAGACTTCACTTATTGGGAGTTTACAATGGCGGGATTGCTTTTTGAGAAGCACTTATGGGGAATCGTTTCGGGACAAGTGAGATGTCCGCCACCTGGCTTTGGAGGAGCTTACTATGGAGATTCATCTGAGACTGCCCAGAATATCAACCGGAGTTCAGATGCAACGGAAGGTGAAGGGAAAAATCTTTTCGTGGATAGTGAAATAGGGGAGAAGGAAAAAGGGACACCTATGGTGAGGGGAGCTAGGCTCTCAGCTATGGTACCACATGTAGGGATTAAAACTGAAGAAAATGACAGAAAAATATGGGAATACAAAAATACTATAGCAAAACATCTCATACTCAGATATGTGTGTAAGTCGATAGCTATTACTCTTTTAAGTCTAACCAAGTCTTCAGAGATATGGGAAGTACTAATTCAGATTTATAAGAGTGAGACTATTCAGAGGCAGCAATTAGTAAAACAGGAAATAGATGCCTATGTTTATAAAGGCGGTAGCATGATAGAGTTTTGCAATGATATTGCTGCGTTATATGTTGAGCTAGCTAGTGCGGGATGTGTAGAATCTGAGGAGGGTAAGATTAATACACTACTTATAAAACTCCCAAGTGAGTACGAAAGCATTATTTATCGTATGCAGGCAAGGGATGGCTCCTCATGGACTTGGAGCTTTACCATGGGGATAATTCTTGTGAGGGAAAGCACTTTGGAGCTTCGTAGGGGAAAGGACAGGGTCAATGCTTTTTCAGCTGGTGGTGATTGGCGGAAGCGTGATGAGAGGAACGGTGGTGACGAGCGGAAGCGTAATGAGAGGAAGAAAGACAAAGGTAAACCTTATCGGAACTTTGGTGGAAAAAGAGGGAGAAGAAGAGACACGGGAGCTTTGGAAAAAGGGGTTTGCTTCTTTTGTAGGGAACCGGGTCATTATATGGAGGAATGCCCTTGTTTGGAAAAACTTAGAAGTTGGAATGTGGATGAGGAGAACGAAGAGGAAGAGGAGAAAGAGGATGAAGAAAAATTGGAGCTTCTTCACATCGGTAGAATGGGGAAGATAGAAAAGTACACAGAAATTGGACGAAGGCAACAGTGTGCTTTTGGAGGTATAAGGGAAGTAAAGAGAGAGGAGATACTTGAAAAAGTTCAAAATATTGAGGATGGTTTCATAGATATTTTGGAAACAGAAAACTGGTCGGAAAGGGAGACTTCAACGGATTCCGAGGAAAGGGGAGAATTAATTCTAGAGGGGGTTTTAAAGATAGGGGAGAAGAGAAATATTTATTGGGAATTAAAATAGAAAGTGATAGTGGAAAGAATTCCATGGGAGACAGTGAGGGAAGTTCAGAAAATGGGGTAATTATCATGGATAAAAATATGATTACGGAAGATGTAGATCTTATGAGGAACTTAGTGGGGACTAGTGGTTTTTGGGAATATTTGGAGGTGGATGGATTTGACATCACTACTTGGTGTGATGTCTCTTGTGAAGATGTGCCCGTAAAAGGGTTATCATCCGGGTATGTGTTGAAGGTTGGGGATGGGGCTGGTTGTTTGAATTTCAAGAGGGAAAGTGGATTTAGTGTAGATGGAAAAGGGAAGAGTTGGATAAAATCTTTGCTCGGATTTAAGAAAAATGGGATGTTAAATAAAATATGTGATACAATTATCATTTTAGTTCATTTAATGCACTGTGTTAAATACTTAAGTTTTATGAAAGGAAAAGGAAAAAGGAAAAAGAAAAGGAAAAAGAGGAGGGGGTGTTTGTTTACTTGTTTGTGGAAAGAAAAATA
The DNA here is from genome assembly GCA_037447655.1 of Zygnema cylindricum. NCBI lineage: Eukaryota > Viridiplantae > Streptophyta > Zygnematophyceae > Zygnematales > Zygnemataceae > Zygnema > Zygnema cylindricum. Next base: position 43,402 of record JBBHKE010002148.1, on the reverse strand, counting down.
GACTAGAAAATAAGGGGAGTGTTGATATTTGAGTATTTTCTAGGTCTGTATTAGGATAGAAAAAGAGCTGAGGCGGTCTACCTCTAACTCCCCTTTCCAAGCCCCCACACTTGTTGTAGTCACTGAAGGCTGGATAGGGAGCTAGAGCCATGGCTGCCTAAGCTCTCTAGAGTAAACAAGGGGTAAGTTAGGTAATCTTACCAAAAGTTAGCTGACGGTTCTAGGAATTGATCCTGGAGCCTGTCGTCTGACAACCGGTAACAGCCGGTAGCTTTAACCGTTTAGTCTAGCGCTAGTACTAGGACATATTAGGTTTGATACGTATTTATTTAGTTTCACGTAGACTTTATCATTTAACTAGAAATGTATACGTAGTGCATAGATACAGTTATATAAAGTACGAAGTACGATACGGTTACGAAATAAATACCGCGCATTTTGTTAAACATCAAAAAGAATACCGCGCAAGTATTTATGACGGTTACGATTGAAATCCGGATTTGATCCGACGGCCGCGAAAGATGCCGAGATCGCGGAATAGGATTTTGGCGGTTTGCGATCACCGCCACATCGAATGACACGTGGCAAAACCACATTGGATTGCGGCAACTCCGGAGATTACGGAAACGAATCCCGATATGACATGTGTCGACATTTTTGCCATGTCGTACGATGGCCGTACATAAAGTACACCGGCACCTGTACTTTTATGTACGACACAGTATTTTAATTGGTGCCGTACTTCAGTAGATAGAGTTTTAGAGGGGGGATAGGACTTAGAAAATTCTGGGTAAGTAGCTGCCTCTCCCAGAGAGCACCCTATATAAATGGCAAACTTTGGCCAGCCATAACTATCAATTTACTTGACCATTTTCAGTGATTCTTTTTGCTGCGGACTCAGGGGAGTCCAGGCTACACAGGGGTGTAGTCGGTCAGAGTTTTTGTCTGCCAGGGTGGCTGTATTTATAAGGGAAAGTCAAAGTGGGTGAATGTGTCCAAATCTCATATTCTAACTTTGCATTCTGTGGTGGAACTGAGCACACAGAAAGTGTTATTTCACAGGGGTGAATCTATATTGGGGTTCTGACTGTAAAGGGGTCAGTCACTTGGGTTTATACTAACTTGGAGTCGGCACTATCTAGATTAGCTTCTTTTGGATCTGCATACTCTGAGGGCCAATGGAGGTCTCAGAGTTTCATCGACGTACCTTATCGAGAGGCGGTTGGTTCACTTATGTACCTTAGAGTTGGTACTCGTCCAGATATTTCGGCCGCGATTTCCATCGTCAGCCGTTATTGTCACGAGCCAAAGAAGGCGCATTGGGAGGCCGTACGACGTATCTTTCGATACTTGGTTGGTACGATTGATCTTGGACTTTTGTTTACTTCTAACAAAAATTCCTTGGAGTGTGTTAGGTATTGTGATGCGGATTGGGGCGGCGATTTTGATTCAAGTAAGTCCACGTCAGGATATGCATTTATTTTTGGAGGAGCTGCGATCTCGTGGAGTTCTAGGCTACAATCTACGGTTGCGTTGAGTTCCACAGAATCTGAGTATATGGCTGCGTGTCATGCAGCTAAGGCTTCCATTTGGATTAAGGAGATGTTACTTGAGTTAAGCATTCCTATTGGTTGTATGACGATTTATTTTGACAGCATGAGTTCTATGGCGTTGGTGAAAAATCCTGTGTTTCACAAGAGGACGAAACACATCAGGATCCAATGGCATTTTGTAAGAGATTTGGTTACGGCGAACGAGATTGAATTTTCGTACGTACCAACAAAAGAGGAGGCGGCTGATTTGTTGACAAAGGCTGCTACACATGATGTGTTTAAGAGCGGGCGACCAAAACTTGGATTATTTTGAAGAGTTTGGCGAATACGACAATAAGAGGGGGATTGTTGGATTATTGTTGTTTCGCGACATTTCGCGAAGCGTCATACCAACATTTAATTGTTGACGTGAAGTACCACGTCATCATACGAAACGTACGATGTAAGTTTCGTGGTACTATTTTTTGGGGCGTCCGCGAACGAAACATACTATTTCGTTTCGCGTGACTTTTGTCTTCATGTACAAGTGTTTCAATTTGCGTGCAGGTGTGTTCGTGAGGCGACACGTGTTAAGTCAACGTTTGGAGTTTTGATGTTTCAAAGGAAGAAGCGTGTGCGCCTTCCTTCGAGGAATTTTCATTGAAGAGTGCACAGTCAGCTAGGGACAGACTTCGTCGCTACGCTAAGTTTTGCTTGTCTTATCTTGTTGTCTCTTAGTGTAGAGTAGCGAGTATATATAGGCAGCAGCGTACATGTGCAGAGTATTAATTAATCAACCAATTAATCATAGAGGATTAATCTTGGAGTAGAGATTATTTAAAGAGAAGAGTGAAGAGAGAGAAGAGAGAAGAGACATGATGTAAAGAGGCTTCGGCCAAGAACACTTATAAATCTTTTTGGTTGAATATTCCTCTTGTCTTTTATGAGTTTCAGCTGTGTAATGATTTATGTTTTGAGAATTATTTTAAGTAAAACTCTTTTGCCTAAGATCCTACAGTTGGACCTCATGCTTTTTCCGTATTAACAGAGACCACCATTCCTGCCTATTCTCCGCTGCATCGGCGTTCCCCCTCTTCTAGCTCTAAACCACCTCCCTTAGCTCAATCTGGGCGTAATTCTAGAGGGTAAAAACTATATTCCAGACAAGGTCTACCACCTTCTCGTTCGTTGTCCTCCTCTCAAGGTTCCTTGCCGATTAGACCAAATCTCCAAATTCCAACAGTGGTGATAGGTCATCGGACTCAGACCCCTTCTGAACCTTGGGAATCACGGACCACACCCGCTAAAGACTTTGACTCTCCAGCCTTATCTTCAGCAGATAGACCTCCCTCAGTGGGGGAGGGTATCCACCGCTCTTAATCATGCTTCTTCTATCGGAGAAGGAGGCGGTACAAATCCCGAGGACGAAGACCTAAGGGTCATCTCCCTAGATCATTTTTTTAGTCCCAAGCGGCGTCTTCTCCACAGTTCACCAATCTTGTAGAAGAACACAAAGAAATGGGGGACAATCGGATTTTTACAGGGGACAACTTTGGGATCGCCTTTTGTGATTTTGAATTGTTGTGGAAATCCGTCAATCAATATGAAATGAACAAGTATAAGGGTGGAGCCATTCTAGATGACTTTGAGACAACTCCTTTCCCGATGATGGTCAACTATCTTTCTGGTGGCGCTCTGGCTGACTTCAAAGAGCGACAACCCTTTTTCATGGCGACTAGCATTAAGGTATCTGATCCTGCTCTAGTTAGGGCGGTAGTGCAAGCGAAAGCCAACATGGCTGTAGCAGCGGCCGCCCCTGTCACTGTTACCTTCATTGATGACATGAAACTACAAGGGCAAAGACAAGCTTACGTTAACAAGCTAAAGGCAGTCCGAGCTGCCCAGGTTGCCCTCCGGATGGTCGCCAATCTTACCCCTTGCACAACCTTTCTAGACACATGGAAACTCCTATACACCGAGAGAAATGAATATGCAATCAAGGAATTTATGGAAACCGGGTAATTAAAGAGTGAAATGCCACAGACTCATTTCAACCGTCTTTCGAGTCTATCACACAAAACCAAACTCTCCACTATCGATCTTATCGCTATGGCCACAATATATAATATCGCTGTCCGTAATTCGTTCGAGCCCACAAGGCACGCTGATCTGGACAATTAGAGTACCATCCAGGCCATTCATGATATGAATCCCTCGGCCAAAGACATCTCGCTTTCCGCCCTGAAATTTTACGACCACTTCGTTCAGAGCGAAGCAAGGGAAAAAGCTGTAACTTGCAAAGTAAGAGTGAATTTCACATGATTCGTTGGAGAAACGTCTTTGAACCATAAAGAAGAAGCCAAATTGCAAACTCTCTGGAAGCTTAAGGGGAAAGAGGAGGCTGATAGAAGATCAAATCTAGGAATGGGGGCGGAGGAGAAAGTTTTCCTATACAATTGTTTTAATTTTCAACAAACGGGTCAAGGGTGGAAACGTTGCCCTAAGAAACTCAAACCCGAACTGGTCATCAAGAAAACTGAATTTGAGAAGGAATGCGATTGAAAGAACTCGGAATCAGCAAGAAGAGAAACAGGGAGAATGGGGGGAAGAACGAACACCTGTCAACAAGGAGACCTATTAATCCACTCCTTGGTCTGAAACTGCCAAAATGTCTCAATCTCTGCTAAGACAGATAAATCTTCCCAAATTTGATGATGCATGAGTGTCCAACAATCTATAGGGAAAATACACTACCGAGGGCTCCAAATGTGAAACTTGTGGCTTCTTGGGGTACAAGGAGGGGCAGTGTTTTCGCAAAAATTGACCTCGAAGGAAATGATGCAGTACGCCTTATTCACTAGTGGGATAGAAACCGTAAACAACCCCCTCCCCCTTCAACTCCTTTACCCATGTGGGCGTTGTACCTCATCCACTCAAGAGGAACTGGAACGGGCACAATTTGGCCAGCCAAAGCTCACCCATGAGAAGATCATCGGCGGCCGAATTGGCTGCCCTACGTTTAAGATCATCCTTCGAGCCCCTACTATGACGGCCGCCCAAAAACTCCAACGACAAAAACAAGAGTAATTATAGAAGTTAGCAAAGCTCGAGCAGGAAACCACGGCGGGTGAGGATGATGATGATGTTATGGGTTGGGATTTAGAACCTCCCAAAGCCCACCACGCGCGCACCTTTATGTCTGGAGCCTCGACTCTGGGGGTTGGAGACAGCCGCCGAAGGCTACATCATTCGAATTCGGGGAAAAAGAATGACAAACAGAAAATGGCCATAAAAGACCATAACCGAAAGGCTAATGGACCGTTGTCCTTCACACCTTTGGTTGTAATTTTGAATAGTGAAATCAGCCTCGACATAAAACCTACCCAACCGCCTCTCCCTGTCAAACAGAAGCTGCCTCCAGGTTTTGCAAATTATAAAACAGATAAACACAAATCGCTTGAAAAAGAGGCACTCGAGAAACAGACACAGAGCAAACAATAATGGTTCCAAAAATTCGTGGCTGAACACCCGGACGACAAAACTCCAGTGACACCACCCACAGCAAATTCCGACACCGAAAGTGAGGAAGTAAGGGAGAGGGAGCCAGTGAAACTGGAGGAACCAAGTTCCACCATTTTATTGCCTGATGCTTGTTGTTCTACAACCACCGGTGTAGGTGGAGGAGCAGCAGTAGTAGTAGAAGTAGACATGATACACTCTCAGAAACTATCAGGAATCCTACCAAACAGCTGTTCTTAAGTGCTCACCAATTGTTATACAAGCATCCAAACCTCACAAAACTATATCAGAAAAGACCGATAACTCCTAAAGTTATAGCACAATTGACCCAACAACACTCAAGATATAATACTCAGAAGTTTCCCAAAAACTGTTTGCAGTTTTTACTACTTGGAAGTCTGGATACATAATATGTTATGAGTCCTAAGTCTTATACTTGTGTTGAACTGGCAACACCAGTGTACTTGAGAGGTACATCAAACCACCAAGCTACCACTAATCTGTCAAGCTCCCATTGAGCTATCACTAAGCTACCACTGAGCTATCACTAAGCTAACTAGAATCGTATCTATCGCAATTACTCTATCCTGTACAAAATCACATTAAAAATATCAGACGTTGCGTTGTCCGTACGTACAATATCAAATATAATCGTGGCTGCCTTGTCCTGTCTGTGTTGCAGCTTCGCTGCTGCGCTGCTCTGCTGCTGCGTTGCTCTGCTTTTTAGCAGCAGCTTTGCTGTATAGCAGCTGCTCAGCTGTATAGCAGCTGTGCTGCTATGTTGTATAGCAGCTGCGCTGCTTTATCTGTATAGCAGCTGCGCTGCTTTGTCTGTAAAGCAGCTGCGCTGCTCTGAGACTGAAAGCTTTCCAAAAAGACAACACTCCCCTAAAGCTTTAGACTCAGTATCCTGGCGCAGCTGCGGTGATAAACTAGCGCAACATCGCAGCATAGTAATATCGCAATTAGCAAGTCACCCAGTCCCACTACCTCACAATGGTGGATTTATCGCAGAGAGGCAGTAAAGCAGTGCAGCAATTCAACTATTCACTTAATCCCACTGCGTCCCTATAATACTTCAGCTTAGGAGCGAAAGGCCTTTAGTGAGCATATCAACAATCATTTTTGCATCTGGTAAATAACATAATTTAATCACTCTAGAGAACACCTTTTCTCTTATTAAGTGTAATTGTACATCCATGTGTTTGCTTTTAAAGTGATGACTCGGGTTATAAGCAATGGCAATGGCAGCCTGGATATCACACCAGATCACCTGTGGACCAACTTGCGTGTATCCTAGTTCTTGTAACATGGATTTTACCCATAAGAGTTCTTTGAGGGTCGAGCTTGCTGCCATATATTCTGACTCCATTGTCGACAATGATGTAACCTTTTGAAGTTTGCTGCTCCAGCAGCAAGTACCGTTCCCAATTTGTAGAACCAATCCCGTGGTGGATTTCCGGCTTGGCATGTCGCCATAGCTTGCATCAGTCCATGTTTGCAGCTTGACTTCTCCTCCGCCTAGAGTGAGTTTGAGATCTTTAGTTCCTGCCAAATATCTTAAGACTCTCTTTGCTGCATCGAGATCAGATTTTCTCGGATTTTCTAGACTCCTGCTCAGTACCCCGACTGCTGCAGCAATGTCAGGACGGGTACAGTTCATGAAATATATTAAGCTTCCTACTATCTGTCTATAAGGTATTATTGTCATAGGATCATTCTCACCTGACTCTAAATACTCGCTAACAATGACACCTGGTTCTGTCTCTTCTCCCTCTAACTTCTGCCGAAACACCATAAGAGTTAAACATCCTTTTGCCCCCCGCATTTTGTACTAACCTAACATGTTTCCAATAGCCTCTTTTTGAGTCAATTTTATTATTTTCTTATTTCTCTCCCTCTCTACCTGGATACCCAAAATATGTTTTGCCTCACCGAGGTCTTTCATCTTGAACCGTGAGTTTAAAGCAGTTTTGATTTTGTTTATTTTAGCCATTGATTTGCTAATTAATAGCAAATCATCTACATATACTGCTATATACACTATCCCATTTTCACCTTTTAGAATGTAGACAGAGTGATCAGAACTTATCCTTTGAAATCGTAGGCTATTCAAGAATTCATTAAGCTTTATATTCCATTGTCTTGGGGCCTGTTTTAGGTCGTACAAAGATTTCAGCAATTTGCATACTAAGTGCTCTTTTCCTGGTTCCACATACTTTTCAGGCTGCTGCATGTAAATGGTCTCTTTTAGTTCTCTATGCAAAAAGGCCGTTTTTACATCCATCTGATGAATTTCCATATCTTCTATAGCAGCTAAAGATAGCAAAATCCTAACTGTTGGAAATCTTACAACTGGAGAAAATGTTTCTTCAAAATCGATTCCTTCCTTTTGATTGTACCCCTTCGCCACAAGTCTGGCCTTATAGCGTTCAATGGTATTATCGAGATTTAACTTCACCTTGAATACCCATTTGCTGCCGATCGCTTTTCGGTCTGGAGGAAGGTCCACAAGCTCCCATGTTTGAGCCTCCATGATCGACTTCATTTCGTCGTATGCAGCCTCAATCCAGTGATTCCGCTTTGGTGATGAGAAGGCCTCTTGGATGGTCAAGGGCTACTCGAGACTGCTGAGTAGGCAAAGTGAGAGCTTGCTTGCAGGCGACTACCTGATCTTCTTCCCCCCGGAAATTCTGAGGTTGAGATCGTCGGATGCTGCGCATTGCGCTGATTGCGCTAGTTGCTATCCGTGTCTTGCTGATTGCGCTAGTTGCGATCCGTGTGTTCGTGATTGAGCTGGTTGCGATCCGTGTGTATTGAGTGCTCTTGGTCCGTCTGGACCCGAAGTTGGTGAGGAACTTGGAGAGAGTCTGACTCCGGAGTCATTACCGGAGTTTGTGGAATCTGCGGGACAATTTTGTGTATGCAATCTAAGATGACATACTCTTGTACTTTTTGTTGCTTTTGCTGCTCTGTCATTTGAAATAAATCTATGGAGTCTAGTTCATCCTTAACAATGATGTTTCTAGCTACAACTATTTTCTGCCTTTCAAACACAAAGACTCTATAACCTTTTGAGTGATCATCATATCCTAACAGAATACCCGGTAATCCCTTCGGTTCCATTTTCCATCTATCTGTAGACGTATCCAATATAAAGCATTGACTACCAAAGACCTTGAAATGGCTAACATCTGGTTTGCTACCTGTCCAGATTTCGTAAGGAGTTGTTTCTACCGATCTTGATCCTATCCTATTTTTAATATAAACTGCACAATTTAGAGCCTCAGCCCAGAATTTTGGATCCACAGTTTTATCTGCGAGCATAGACCTAGAGCTTTCCGTGAGAGTTCTATTCAGTCTTTCCGACACCCCATTTTGTTCCGGTGAATATGGAACAGTCAATAGATGACTAATGCCTTCCTCGAGTAAAAAGGTTTCAAATTCTTTCGATGTATATTCACCACCATTGTCCGATCTGAGCTGTAAAATAGATGAATTATGAAGGTTTTCAGCCCATGCTTTATAGTGTTTCAAGTGACCAAACACTTCACTCTTCTCCTTCTTGAAGTAAACTTTTGTAAACCTGGAGAAATCATCTGTGAAGGTGACCATGTATTTCATCCCTCCGGCAGATGGAACCTTCGCCGAACCAAAGACATCCGAATGAATTTGTTGTAAAAGTTTTGTTGACTGATGCTGAGACTCCTTAGGAAATGGCAATCTATAGATTTTGCCTAAAGCGCAACCATCGCAAGTTTTGACCGGCCCATCTATGATTGATACACCCTTTATTTTTCCAGCAATGACCATTTTCCTCAAACTATCATAGTTTACATGGCCTAATCTTTTATGCCACAACTCATCTGAGTGCAAAACACCAGAGTACAAAACATCATTATCCTTTGTATTAGCCATATACATGCGATACATCTTGCTACTATCTCTAGTACCTGTAACCGCAAAATTGCCATTTTTGCTAACAACTTGCCGACCATTTTTCAAATTAACCTAAAAGTCTTTGCTCTCTACCAACGACGTAGAAAATAGATTTTTCTTAAAGTCAGGCACAAATAAGACATTGTGAAGAGTCCTTTCAATTGCTTGTCCTTCTACATCAACTAGTAAGGACACATCACCCACAACACGAGTTTGGACACTCATTCCACAAGCATAATAAATATTTTTCTCCGGCGTTGCTTTCAGATTTTTGAAGATGGCCTTGTTCCAGCACATGTGGGCTGATGCTCCTGTATCCATTATCCATCCGGGTTCCTTCGCGCCCTCCATTGCAGCCGCCATAGCAAATAGATCTGTATCGTCCTCCGTAGAAACCGTCAAAGTCTCGTCTTGGAGAGACGAAGAAGCCGAAAATAGTGCATTTCCACGAGGTGTAGTCCCCGTGAAGCCTTTGTAAAACTGGCTTTGTTGCCATCCCGGCCTGTATAAACCTGTATCGTTAGCTTTTTTAAGCTTAGGGCAGGATTTTTATCCATGACCTCTCTCACTACAATAAAAGCATGCATTGTTGGATTGTCTATTTCCACCTTGATTAAAATGTTTGAACTAATTATACTGATTTCTTTGCTGATTAAACTGTCCTTTTCTCTCAAAGTCTGAATTGAAAGCCTCTACTTGCTCAACATTGAGAATATTAGATGTAACTTCCTCCTCTAGTAAAATATTGATGGCTAACTGTAAAATCCAGCTAGCTTTATCTTTTTGTTTGAGCATGTCAGATGCTCCTTTCATACTACGAGGGAGACCCCTCATGAGCAATGCTGCCTGTTGAAAAGGAGGAAACACCCTACCAGCACAAGCATGTGCATCTACAGGGATACGAAATTTGTTAGAATATTCAGCCATTGTACCGCTAGTGTACTTATATTCCCAATTTTTTCCAGCCAATAGATGCTCTTTCTAGACATTGGCTTTTGCATAATCACATTTAAGAGATTTCCAGATATCAATTGTTTTTTTCATCTTTATCCAAGACATAGCTAAGTCTTGAGATATACAAAATTTCAGAATAGAACGAGCTTGCGTATTTTTCTTAAACCATGATGGATCAGATTCATCCAGCGAACCATCCAATATATCCAAAAGATTGACATTTTCAAAATGTGTTTCCACCATATCCGCCCAGTAAACATACTTATCCCCGGAAAAGAAAGGAATTCTTGAGGACAGGCCCATAACTTGTTGTTCTACAACCACCGGTGCAGGTGGAGGAGCAGCAGTAGTAGTAGAAGTAGACATGATACACTCTTAGAAGCTATCAAGAATCCTACCAAACAGCTGTTCTTAAGTGCTCACCAATTCTTATACAAACATCCAAACCTCACAAAACTCTATCAGAATATAGAGTAGCGTAAACACCGATAACTCCTAAAGTTATAGCACAATTGACCTAAGAACACTCAAGATATAATACTCAGAAGTTTCCCAAAAACTGTTTGCAATTTTTACTACTTGGAAGTCTGGATACATAATATGTTATGAGTCCTAAGTCTTATACTTGTGTTGAACTGGCAACACCAGTGTACTTGAGAGGTACATCAAACCACCAAGCTACCACTAATTTGTCAAGCTACCATTGAGCTATCACTAAGCTACCACTGAGCTATCACTAAGCTAACTAGAATAGTATCTATCGCAGTTGCTCTATCCTGTACAGAATCACATTAAGAATATCACACGTTGCGTTTTCCGTACGGACAATATCAGATATAATTGTGGTTGCCTTGTCCTGTGTGTGTTGCTGCTTCGCTGCTGCGCTGCTTTGCTGCTGCGCCGCGCTGCTCTGCTGATGCACTGCTCTGCTGTATAGCAGCTGCTTTGCTGTATAGCTGCTGCTCTGCTGTATAGCAGCTGCTCTGCTGTATAGCAGGTGCGCTGCTCTGTTGTATAGCAGTTGCGCTGCTCTGTCTATATAGCAGCTGCGCTGCTTTGTCTGTAAAGCAGCTGCGCTGCTCTGAGGCTGAAAGCTTTCCAAAAAGAAAACAATGCTCAACCTCCTTCCTCCAAATTAAATGTCATATTAAAACGACACCTCATGCCCTACGCCCTCACTCATATAAAAAATCTGGCCACATCCCATAATTTAACCGAAGAAATCCTCATTCAGACAGTAAGGGAGGAAATCCACACGGGATGGGAGAGAGTAGCTTTAGCAAATCAGCTCCGGGTGTTCTTTTTGTCCTCGGAACCTAAAACTCTTTTGATAGACAATGATCATAAGGCGTTATGAGTCGTCCTCATTCTCAACAGGATCGGCAATTTCAAACTCAACGTATACGGAGGTTATCAGGATGCCGTGGTCGATACTTTGGCGCTTCCAAACCTACTCACAACCTCGACTTTACAACAAATGCCCGAGGAACTCCGGCCTAAAATCTGCTTGAGCGACATATTCCTGACCACGGTCAAAAGCGGAAGTCACCCTGTCCACGGAATCATAAACACCATGGCAATTGTATTTTCCGATGACGCGTGCCAACACTTTTGAATTCAACTCCCCTGTGGTGGTGGTAGGTAAGCAGTTTGAGATTCTGTTGAGGATGGCTACATGGAGATGGCTAAATATGGGGTTGAGTGTTTCGAAAGAGTAGTTTACTGTACGGGACCTCGAGGATCGTGAAGGGAAAAAGGTGGTGGTGCCCTTAACCTTACGGAATCAGGGAAAGACAAATGTTCATGTGACTTGACGTTACCCTGTGTATGCAACCTTTACCGCGTCAAATCTATTTGCCAGTTCCGCTGATATCACCGAGGCAATTTAGTAGTTCCTTACTTTTAAGCGGTGGGAAGTGTTGATTTTGGAAACCTTTAAGTCTCAATAAATAAGTGTGATAACAGAAGGATAGTAATCTGTAGCGTAAGTATTACATAGACACGCGTTGTCACTTGAGTACAGTACAAATATTTTGAAATGGCACCAACACCCACATATGCCTGTCACACGTTGAATTGGAAAACGCAGCTGCAACGCACACAAGACAACGCAGCTACGACGCAGACAGGACAAAGGAGCTACGATTATTTTGGATATGATCCGTACGAACAACGCAGCTACGATTATCTTGGATATGATGCGGTAGGGACAACGCAACCGCGGATGATATCAATATAATTTGTTATGGGACAAACAGCTACAATTGATGTGAATCAAGTTAACAAACGAGATTAATAAGAGGATCACAAATGACTTAGCCGACAAGTATATGTACAATCACTTAGTGTTGATTCTGAGTAATACTGATTGTAAGATGGTAGATTAGGTTGGCAAGATTAGCAATACTTAGTTCTTAGTGGCAGGTTAGTTTTCCGAAAAACCTCCAGATACACTTGTGTTGGTGGTACAACAGTGATTAGATACTCACTGCAAGTACAAGACTTAGGACTTAGAGCATTTTATGTATCTTGACTTCCAAGTAGTAAAACTGCAAACAACTTTTGAGAAACTTCTGAGTATTCTATCTTGAGCATTGTTGGGTCTATTGTACTAAAACTTTAGGAGTTGTCAATGTTTATGTTGCTCTGTATTGTGATAAAGTTTTGTAAAGTTTAGATGCTTGTATAAGATTTGGTGAACACTTGAAAACAACTGTTTGATAGGATTTTTGATAACTTCTAAGAGTGTATCATTTCAACTTCTACTACTACTGCTACTCCTCCACCTGCACCGGTGGTTGTGGAACAATATGTTATGGGCCCGTCATCAAGCATTCCTATCTTCTCGGGGGAGAAATATGTTTACTGGGCGGATATGGTAGAGACTCACTTTTGAGAATGTTAATCTATAAGATATATTGGATGGTTCACTAGATGAATCGGATCCATCTTGGTCTAAAAAGAATACGCAGGCTCGTTCTATTTTAAAATTATGTATATCAAAAGACTTAGCTATGTCTCGCAAAAAAATGAAAAAGACGATTGACATCTCGAAATCTCTTAAATTTTTTTATAAAAAAGCTAATGTCCAAGAATAACTTTTGTTAGCTAGACAAATTTGGGACTATAAGTACACTCGCGGCACGATGGCAATGCATACTAATGAATTTCGCATCCTTGTAGATGCCCATGCTTGTGTAGGGGGCACGTTTCCTCAGTTTCAACAAGCAGTTTTGCTAATGAGAGATCTCCCTCGTAGTATGAAAGGAGCATCTGATATACCCAAACAAAAAGATAAAACTAGCTGGACTTTACAGTTAGCAATTAATATTTTACTAGAGGAAGAAGCAACAGCTAAAATTCTCAGTTTTGAGAAAGTAGAGGCTTTTAATACAGACTTTGAGAGAAAGGGAAATTTTAATCAGCAAAGAAATCATGTTAATTCACATAATCAGTTTAAACAGTTTAATCAGGGTGGAAATAGATAGTCCAACAATTCTTGTTTCTATTGCATTGAGAGAGGTCATGGATATAATTTATGTCTCAAGCTTAAAAAAAGTTAACAAAACATGTTAATACATGTCAAGATGGCAACAAAGCGAGTTTGACAAAGGCTTCACGGGGCATACACCTTGAGGAAATGCATTGTTTTCGACATCTTCGCCGAACCAGGACGAGACTCTGAACCTTTCTGAGGAGGACGAAGCAGATCTATTTGCCATGGCAACAGCTATGGAGAGCCCAAAGGACCTTGGATGGATTATAGATACAAGAGCGTCAACCCACATTTGCTGGAACAAGAGTATCTTCAAAAATCTGAAATCAACACCGGAAAAGAATATTTACTATGCATGTGGCATGAGTGTCCAGACTCGTGCTATAGGTGATGTATCCTTGCTGGTTGATGTAGAGGGAAATGCAATTGAAATGACTCTTCACAATGTCCTCTTTGTCATTGACTTTAAGAAAAATTTGTTTTCTACGTCTTTGGAAGAGAGTAAAGGCTGATACCACTCTGTTAGTCGGCAGTCGTTACAAAACGTGCGAGCGTAAAGAGGTACTTATAGCAAGATGCACCGTATAGATATGTATTATTAATGTTATGTAATTTCGGTTGTTAACCCGCCTGAGCTGTAATAAAAGACTAGGCCATATAAATTATGATAGTTTGAGAAAAATGGTCATTACTGGGAAAATAGATGGTGTTTCAGTAACGGATCAGCCGGTTAAAACGTGTGATGGTTGTGCTTTAAATAAAATACACAGACTGCCATTCTCTACGGATTCAGAACATCGGTCAATTAGACTTTTACAACAAATTTATTTCGATGATTTTCGTCTTGCAAAGGTACCATCTGCCCGGGGCATGAAATATATGGTCACCTTTACAGATGATTTTTCCAAATTTAAGAAGGTTTACTTTATGAAAGAAAAGAGCAAAATGTTTGATCACTTCAAACACTATAAAGCCTATGTGGAAAAACTACATAATTTCCCAATGTTGGAACTCACATTGGACAATGGTGGGGAATACATATCGAAGGAATTTGAGAACTTTTTACTCAGGGAAGGTATAAGTCATCTGTTCATTATTCCATATTCAACGGAGCAAAATGGAGTTCCAGAGAGATTAAATAGAGCACTCACAGAGAGCTCTGGGTCGATGCTTGCCGATAAAAATGTGGATCCAAAATTTTGGGTTGAGACTCTAAATTGTGCAGTTTAAAATAATAATAGAATAGGATATAAATCAGTAGAGACTACGCCTTATGAAGTCAAGACAAGCAAGAAACCTAATGTTAGTCATTTTAATTTTTTTTGGTAGTAAATGCTTCATTTAGATGCATCACAAGATAGATGGAAAATGGAACCTAAAGGGTTACTGGGTATTCTGCTAGGATATGATGACCACTCCAAAGATTATAAGGTCTTTGTCTTTGAGAAACAAATTATAATTGTGGCTCAAAATATTACTGTGAAGGATGAGCTTGATTCGGTCAATTTATTCACCTTGACAAATATACAAAAGGAACAAAAGGTGTAGGAGTATATTATTATGGACTGCTATCAACCTATTATCAAACTGGTACAGGATACTCTAGTTTCAGAGCAGTCTTCTGAGGTTCATCTTGAATTTCAACAAGTTCAATTTAAGCAACGACACAGCGGTCAATACATGCGGATCACCACCAGCGTTTGAAACGGAATACAAGATATCCGACGATCTCAGCCTCAAAATTTCAAAGGGGAAAGATATCTAGTAGCCGCCTGTAAGCAAGCTCTCACTTTGCCTACTCGGTTGCCTCAGGGGAGAATTTGACCATCTGGGAGGCCTTCTCATCACCGGAGCCAAATCACTAGATCGAGGCAGCTAAAGATGAAATGAAGTCTATCATAGAAGCTCAGACATTGGAGCTTGTGGATCTTCCTCCGGACTGAAAGGCGATCGACAACAAATGGGTATTCAAGGTGAAGTTAACTTCCGTATAACACCATTGAATGAAATAAGGCTAGGCTTGTGGCAAATGTGTATAATCAAAAAGAAGGAATTGATTTTGTAGAAACATTTTCTTCGGTTGTAAGATTTCCGATAGGTAGGATCTTCCTGTCCTTAGATTCTATAAAAGATATGGAAATACATCAGATGGATGTAAAAACGGCCTTTTTTCATAGAAACCTAAAAAAGACCCTTTACATGCAGCAGCCTGAAATGTATGCAGAGCCAGGAAAAGAGCACTTAGTATGCAAATTGTTAAAATCTTTGTTCGATCTAAAATAAGCCCCTAGGCAATGGAATCTGAAGCTTGACGAATTCTTAACTAGCCTAAGATTTAAAAAGATAACCTCATATCATTTTGTTTACGTTCTAAAGGGTGAGGATGGGATAGTGTATATAGCGGTGAATGTTGATGATCAACTATTAATTAGCAAATCAAAGGCTGAACTTAATAAAACCAAAATTGCCTTAAATTCACGGTTCGAGTTGAAAGACCTCAGTGAGGCAAATGTATTTTGGTTATTCAAGTAAAAAGGGATAGAAATAAGAGATTAATAAAATTGACTCGAAAAGAGGCTATTAGAAATATGTTAGATGAGTACGGAATACGGGGGGGAAAAGGGTGTGAAACTCTAATATAGTTTCGGCAGAAGTTAGAGGGAGAAGAGACAGAACCGGGTGTTATTGTTAGTGAGTATTTATAGTCAAGGGAGGATGATCCCATGACACTAATACCTTATAGACAAATAGTGGGAAGTTTAATTTATTTCATGAATTGTACCCGTCCTAATATTGCTGCAGCAGTTGTACAGAGAAAATCTGACCGTGATGCAGCAAGGAGAGTCTTAAGATATTTGGCAGGAACCAAAGACCTCAAACTCGCACTAGACGGAGGAGAAGTCAAGCTGCAAACATGGAGTGATGCAAGTTATGGCGACATGCCAAGTCGGAAATCTACCACATGATTCGTTTTGCAAATTGGGAACAGAATGTGCTGCTCGAGCAGCAAACTTCAAAAGGTTACAACGCAGTCGACAATGGAGTCAGAATATATGGCAGCAAGCTCGGCCCTCAAAGAAATCTTATGGGTAAAATCCATATTTCAAGAACTACGATACATGCAAGTTGGACCAAAAGTGATTTGGTGTGATAACTAGGCTGCCATTGCCATTGCCTCTAACCCAAGTCACCACTTCAAGAGCAAGCACATAGATGTAAGATTACACTTTGTAATAGAAAAAATGTTTTCCCGGGTATTTAAATTATGCTATTTGCGAGATGCAAAAATGATTGTTGATATGTTCACTAAAGCTTTTCCTACTCCTAAGCTGAATTATTGTAGGGATATAGTGGGACTAAGTGACTAGCTGAGTTGTTACACTGCTATACTGCCATACTGCGCTAGTCCTACATCGGGATACAGTGGGACTAGTTGACTAGCTGATTTGCAGCGTTGCTATTCTGCCATGCTGCGATATTTTAACATCGTAGCTATGGTGCTCTGACATCGCAACTGCGTTGATATACTGAGTCTAAAGCTTTAGGGAAGTATTGATTTTGCTTTAATTCTCCATAAATTAGAGTGACGGCAGAAAGATAGTAATCTGTAGCGTAAGTTTTAAAGGGACACGCGTTGTCACTTGAGTACAATACAAATATTGTGGAATGGCATCAACACCCACATAAGCTTGTCACACATTGAACGGGAAAACGCAACTGCAACGCAGACAGGACAACGGAGCTTTGACACAGACAGGACAACGTAGCTACCGTTGATTTGGATGTGATCTGTACGGACAACGATGCTGGAGTTATCTAGGATATGATCAGATACGGGACAACGCAGCCGCGGATGATATAAATATGATTCGTTACAGGACAACACAGTTGCGATTGATGTGAATCAAGCTAATGGACGAGAATTATAAGAGGATCACAAATGACTTAGCCGACAAGTATATGTACAATCATTTAGTGTTGATTCTGAGTAATATTGATTGAACGGTGGTACATTACGTTGGCAGGATTAGGAATACTTAGTTGTTAGTGCTACGTTAGTTTTTGGACGTACCTTTCAGGTACGTTTTTGTTGGCGGTACAACAATGAGTAGATACTCACTACGAGTATAAGACTTAGGACTTAGAGCATTTTATGTATCCACACTTCCAAGTAGTAAATTGCAAATAGTTTTTGGGAAAACTTTTGGGTATTCAATCTTGAGCATTGTTGAATCAATTATAGTGAAACTTCGAGAGTTGTCAATGTTTATGTGCTTTATATTGTGAATGATTTTTGTGAAGTTTTGATGCTTGTATAAGATTTGGTGAACACTTGAAATTAGTTGTGTGATAAGAATCTTGATAGCTTTTGAGAGTGTATCATGTCAACTTCTACTAGTACTGTTGCTCCTCCACCTGCACCATTAGTTGTGGAACAATAGGAAACACAATACCAAATCCGATTATTATAGATGTCCACACTTCAATGGGGAGTGGACCAAACTTTTGTAGCAATTTTACAGAAAGAAACAACTTCTTGTCGGTCTTAATCCTCAACTCTTCTGTCCAAAGGTGAGAAATTCAATCGACAAGTGATGTCGTTAATGATTCTAGATTTAAGACCCCGAGTATTCTCCCTCTTTTATGGAATCAGTTTAGATTTGGAAGTTGTTTTGAAGGCATGATACTAGGTGGAAGCCTATGCAGCCATAAAAATATCGCATGAAGCTCGAGCTGTTAGCGAACACCGCCTGCAACAGTTTCACCACCTATTTCCCCAGCAACTTCCCGTGTCCTTCATTTCCAACGCTCACCGAAATCTTCCTCAGAATGTTGACCACATCATGACATCTCATTTAGAATGTTTGGGAAGGGTAGATCTAGTCTTGGCAGGAAAACCTTGTCAAAGGTACTCCCTAGCAGGACCAGGAAAAGAACATTAAGACACTAGGAGTAGAACATTATTTGACATGATACAATTAATCTCATGGCTAGAAGAGCACCAAGACAAACGAATGGGATACGTCTTAGAAAATGTCCACCCTTCAGATGATAAACATAAATATGTTGCCAACAACTTGAATCAAGCTATCCAGATTTTAGGGGCTCCATTAGTTTTTGATGCAGCGAAAATTAGATCCAGGGCGCATAGAGTTAAAGCTTATTGGAAAAATTTGGTCCCTCTTCTAGTCTTCAAGCAACTTTTAGAAACCCAAATCCCAGACCCCCAAATTACCGTGAAACAAATTCTTGGAAAATGGCGAATGGCCACCCCCGTGACCATAGCTGATTGTTCAACGTACTTCCCTTGCAACAAGCCTAGGTTCCCACGTCATGCACTTCCAACACTGATTTCCTTCCCGCACAGTCACGCTTATCGAAAAAGAGCCCTTAGAATGATATTTTATAATAAAGTTCTAGCTGGGACGACAGCGACTATTGAAGCACGAGAACAGACCATGGGATTCTAACCTGCAACCATGGCCGCACACAGTATTTTAGACCTACAGAGGTGCAGTTTAATTGGAAAGAGTATGGACTTGAATGCAGTCTCATGGGTCTTAAAGCATGTTTTTGCCTTTTCCAGTCTCCAATCCCCACAGTCTCGGGCTATCTACCTTTAAGCTCGATAATTGTTAACGATGCAAGCCACTTTGTAGCTTAAGAGGGGGAGAGAAGCAAGGAGAAAAATTTCACATTCTAGCACAACACTAAACTCGAGGGTTTCTCCACTGGGGGGGAGCGGAGACTCACAAAAGGATAGCTTAGCGGAAGTTGTCAGCAGTAGTGTCCTAATATGAGGGGGAAGAGTAAACGTAGAGGTAGGGTTGGAATTCGACATCTCCTGTTGGGGCCGACCACTGGAAGCATGGGCGGTAGTGGAACTTGGGAAGATGGAATGGACCTTAAGGGAGCAATTGGACCCTCAGCAAAAGGTCCAACTCTCATAACTATTTGCAAAGAAAAAACAAGTGTTCTCTTTGTCAAACACCGATGTCGGCATTTACAAATTGAATACTTTTCAAATCGATTTGATAGACGAGACGGCAACTGTTTAGCAGAAGAATTACCCGATGTCAAGTTCGTATGCGTTTCTGGCACACCTTTATTTTTTCAAGGATTTTCGGGCCTCTTTTACCTTGTACGGTCATCGAAGTACATAGGAGGGGAAAGACCAAATCGGACAAGATTTATGTATTTCCTAAATTGAGTCAAAAGCACTTCATTTCGCGCCTAACGGAGGCCAGATGACCAAGTTATTTTGCCTCAAAGATTGTAATTTTGTTACATAGGACCAGTTGCCACTAGCCCTCGTGGGGGGTACATTGTGGATTGCCAGGCAACTTTTTGGATTGTCATCTAGATTGTGGTGTGAGCTATTTATAGAAATTCAATTTAGGTTCAGCTGATTTTTGGTTCATTAATTACATTAGGTCAAAGTTTGGCGTTCAAGTGTCCTTTCAGTACTTTGTCTTATAATATTGGAACAAATTATGACTTTCGGCTGCGGATCTAGCCGCAGTCCTGAGCAGAGCAATTTGCCCCAAGTGTGGTACGGATTATTTTGTCTTATGTCAGTTCAATGACACTTGCTTCCCGCTCATTGGCTTCCAACATAACGTTGACCTTTTGAACCTGAAATTGGAAAAACTTTGATGTATAAGGCACTTGGGTCCAAAGGAGACAAGTTACTTTTTCAGTACTGTCTCCCGAGACAAACCCCCGAAATCAAAAATAAACCTTCTGTTGGAGAATCTTTGTTTTATGTGTTTTGCGACTCTATTGCCATCTTGGTTTTGGATCTGACTTTTGTGGAAATCATAGTTCGGGCAGGTAGTTAGCACTATCTTTCATACGGGTGATTTTTGACTGTTGCTGTTTGAAATCGAAAAGAGTCCAGTCAATTTGGAGTTGCAGACACTGAGGGTTGAACGAGGATCATATCTCTTTGTAGTACCATTGGGAGGAGTTTTGCCTTTCCTCGTTGTCATCGTTGATTCCCGAAGTATGATGAGCTTGCTTCGCTATTCCATTTGTTTAATCTTTTATTCTCTTTTCTGCGGCAAGGTGATATTGTTAAATCTAAAACGACCTATTCTATTTCTTATTATATCTCTACGTGGAAGTTTATGCGTGTTTTTGCTTGTGGTCTTTTTCGGTTTTGGCTTGGTGTTGCTGGATTAGGCTGCTATAACCCTTTGATCAGAATAGTGGGTTTTGAGGGAGCATTTGTTAAGATTTCCAGTGGTAAAGCAGAGTACTAAAAAAGCAACCCTGTCGCATCGGATTAGGGGGGATAGGCGTTTTAGTTTGAGTACGATACTCTTCTGAGAGAGTAAAAATTTCCTTTCCAGTCAAGTCCTCTTCTTCGTAGTCATCACTCAATGGGAGGCGGAGAAGTTTAGGAGAAGGGAACTTCGGATATTGGATCTGGAGAGCAAGGTAGGCAGGAGACGTTTGTACCGGAAGAAGGCTCTCCTATGTTAGAGAAATCTGTCCCATTGGCACCGATCTTTGATTCTCCGGCTAAGGAACCATCTGGGGTGCCCGCTCCTCCACTTCCTCCTAGCTTGACTCGCGAGCTGTTCCCATTCTTAGCCAAGGCCGCTAGGGCCCAAGCTGCAATTCTATGTCCTCCATTGGACCACATAATACAGGAAGCCTCTTGATAGTATTTAACTAACCCAATTTAAGCCACAACCACTATTGCCGAGGAAGGCAAACTGACAGTTTGATTCCACCCTTGTGTAGCCTGGACTCTTGTGATTCTGAAGCAAAAAGAATCACTGAAAACGGCCAACCAGCCGATAAGTTATGAGCCGGCAAAAATGCGAATTTATACAAATCTCTCTTAGAGAGAGAGGTGATTATCTACCAAAAATTTCCTAAGTCCTAAACCTCTCTCACAACCCCTATCTACTAAAATACGAACCAATCAAATAAGTGTAAAGTATAGAAAAGGTACTACGGTCGTTGTACCTTCTGTACGGCCATTGTACGACAAGGCTACTAAGTGGACGCGTGTCACTTTTCCACTCGTTCGTATATTCTCCGGAATTCCCGAAACCGAATGTCATCCTTACACGCGGCGTCAGGTCATGCCACGTCCATAAAAGCCAAAGTGACCATTCCGCGATCTCAGCGATGACGTGCGCCATCTGATTAAATCCGACATTAAATGTCGACTGTTGAAACAAATGTCCAATTCATTTGTTTCGTGCGAAATGACGTTCACACTAAACCATAACTAGTTCTATTTTCATTTGTCTATATTTCAGTTAAATGATTTCAGTATTATAAAACATTTTAAATACTTATCAAACCCTATATCACCTAACGGACTTCTATAACAGACTAGTTAGAGCTAACGGCTACGCCGCGTTCCGCCGGTCGGGGGTTTGAGTCCTGCCGGACTCAACCTTTTGTTGAGAGTGAATAAGTCACTCGTTAGTTCTTCCTATGGAGCTGAGGCAGCCATGGCTCCATTGCTTTCTCTCTCCTTTAGTGACTGCAACAAGTATGGGGGCAAGAGAGAAGAGATGGAGGCAGGCTGCCTGCATTTTCTTTACTTGTTTCTGCTAAGGGGGTTCCATATCCTAGCCCATTAGTTCATCATTATTCTCACCCGCTGTGGTTTGAAGTTCAAGCTCCGCAATATATTATAACAACTCTTGTTTCTGTTTCTGGAGTCTCTATGCTGCAGTGAGGGGAGTAGCCCGGGATGAAGATCTTAAGCGGAGAGCAACCAATTTTGATGCCAATGCGGCCAATTGCTGACTATGCTTATGGATTATTCTTTCCGGAGTGAGCTTCGACGGAAAATCAGGTGCTCATTCCGGCTCATCTTGTGTAGAGAGGACACGGCGCCCCCAAGGTTAAAGGAGTTGGAGTGGAAGAGGATTCACTGCGGTTTCGCCTTCACCGGTGAACAAGGCAAACTGCATCATCTCTTTCGGGACTCCATTTTTTCATAAACACTATTCTTCTTGATGCCCAAAGAAGCCACAAGCTACACATTTGGAGCTTTCGGTAGTTTATTTTCCCCTCAACTCATTAGTCTCTCGGGCATCATCAAATTTTAAAACTTAATTTGCCTCAGTTGTGATTGAGACATTTTTGTTGTTTCTGCCCGGGGAGTAGGTCGGTAAGTTTCCTTGTTCACTTGTGTTTTTCCTTCCCCCCCTTCTCCTTGTTTTCATTCCAGCTGCTTCCGAGTCCGCTCAGCACGTTCTTCTTCAAATTCCTTCTGTTTGATTGCGAGCTCCGGTTTAAGTTTCCAGGGGCAGCGTTTTCACCCATGTCCTGCTTGCTTGCAATTAAGACAATTGTAGAGAAAAACTCTATCATCTGCCCCCATTGCGGGTTATGACCTGCTTTCAGCCATCTATTTCCCTTTAAGATTCCACAAAGCTTGAATTTCAGTCTTTTCCTCTTCGTCTAATGATGATTCCCCGACAAATCCTACAAAATTCCCTCGGGTCTTGCCAGTTACTACTTTCTCCCTTGCTTCACTATAGACGAATTGATCGTACAACTTCATTGCAGCCATCGAAATGTCTTTGGGAGAGGGGTTGATATTGTGGATTGCTTGACTTGCAATAGAATTGTCAAGAGCAGCCTGCCTTGTGGGTCCAATGGAATTGCGAACCGCGATGTAATATTTTGTCGCCATGGTAAGAAGATTGATTGTCGAGAGTTTAGCCTTCCGGCACAGGCTAGAAAGATGGTTGAAAAGAGTTTGCGGTGTTTCATTATTCAAGCACTTAAAGTCCGTGAACTCCTTGATAGCAGACTCATTTCTCTTTGTGTAGAGAAGTCTCCATGTGTCCAAAAGGGTGGAGCATGGTGTAGGGTTGGCACCCATGCTGGTGGCTGTCTGGGTGGACCGAGTCGCCTGCAACAGATTCACGTAGGCAAGCCCTTGTCTTTGCAATTTCATATTGTACGTGAAGGTGGAAGTTAAACGGGCAACCGCAGAAACAACCAGATCGGCGTTTGCCTACACCATAGTTGCATCTAGAACTGGATTTGAGACATTGATACTAGGAGCCATCTGGGCGTGCTGCCTCTCTTTGTAATCTGCAAATGCGCCTCCGGGCATGTGATTCACCATCTTGGGAAATAGAGTGGTTCGAATTCATCCGGAATGGCTCCTCCGCGATACTTGTTGATTTCAGACTGAGTGAAGGATTTTCACAACAGTCCGAAATCGGAGAAGTCAATCCCGAAATTATCCCTTGTGAATATCTTGTTATCCCCTATCTGTTTTTCCTCCTCTGCAAGATTGGAGAACTGTGGAGAGGACGGCCTGGTATGATTGACAAATTGAGCAGGTGAGATGGTTCCCAGATCCTCGTCTTTAGGATCGAAATCGCCTCCTTCCCTGGTAGAAGGTGGGGTCTTGAGAGAGGTGGATCCCCCTCCCACTGAGGAAATGCCTGCAACTAACAATATGTTTGGAGGTAAGGTGTTCCTCACAGGTATGGTCCCTAATCTAGGTGCAGAGGGTGTCCTTGTTTAACGACTTGTCATGCCGGGTGGAATCTGCAGATTGGGTTGATTTGGTAGAGTGCCTGGGAGGACAAAGACGAAGGGGAAGATGAAGGCTCCTGCCTTGGGATACAGTGTATTCACTCAGGCCATACGTTCTGATCAAGTAGAAGGTGGGGCTTGGAAACTGGAAGATGGAGAATGTCATTAAGGTGGAGAATAGGCGCAAATTGTGGCATCAAGAGGGGAGGAAGTGACAAGAGGCTTAACCACCGACCCAGAGAGTGAGGTAGGAAGATCCTTAAGCTTAGCAGTGGGTCCTAGGGACCGAGAGAAAGGAAGTGGAGGAGGAGAAGGGGGAAGATCAGGAGATTGTGTGGGAGGGGACGAAGTAGGAGTGGCATGTCTCAAGGGAATGTGAACCCTTTTGTCTGGTTGTAGTTCCACCAAAGCTTCCATGGCGTCGGAGATCTCCACAATTCCAAAAGTTGGAAGCTCACAAGATATTGCAGCAGATCATCTGCACCCAAACCCTTTCTATTAGGTCCTACGATACCCCTCCTTTCTCGCTCAAGAGGAGGTTCATGTCGAGTTCTTGATGGATTCATTTTTTGGGTGAGTTCTGGGTGAAGTATCTGTTCCCCGAGTCGGCTCTCCGAAATAAAAATTTAATATAGGCAAAGTGGGAACTCACCCACTAAGAAGCCCTTTGGGCCTAAGCCGAGCATCCCGTATCAGACGTAATTGTTGTTCTCTGTCTTTTTTCCGATCCTCCTCTAAAGCCTCCCAATTTATTGTGACAATTGTTGTTCTCTGTCTTTCTTACTTTCCTCCTCTAGAGCCTCCCAATTTATTGTGACAGGTCCGACCCCCGTCGTAGCCCCACCTTGAGAAGTCAGCTTGTTAACAAATTCTTGGGCGTTACGGAATACACATGTTAAACCTCCCAGATCTACCCTTGGCGCCTCTAGATTTGTTGGTTCGGATCGCCATAGCCCTCCGGAAGGGCGAACTTGCGAAGCTTTGGGAGAGGATTTTTCCCTGTCTGTCACCGAAACCTCTGGATCTGTAGGTCAAGATCACCATAACCCTCTAGAAGGGCGAACTGGCGATACTGTTGGAAAAGGTCCCATGGTGGAGGCTGACAAAAGAGGTGGAGATCTTTCTGTTGTCCATAGCCATTTTCAGCCATGGATTTACCCTTGGAAGCACCACAGACTACCCAAAAACAGCCTACTTTGAATCAACACAGAATTCTACATAAATATCAAAACACGCTGAAATTGCAAACACAGATATTTTATAGGCTACGAAATAACTTCACAAATTTCTAGACAAAAATATTGAACAGAGTGATCACATCATTTGGTCAAAGTTGCAGAAAAACAGTTTGCCAGAACTTTGATCAAACCGGCCAGCTTCACAATGAAGTAAAACACAGACCAGGTATAAAATAGGCCTGAAAATCTGTAAAAATGTAAAAAATACAAGGAGGAACATACTTGCAAAATTTCATATAATTTTGCCAACAGATCTGAGAGCAATACTCAGACAAAATTACCAAAAATGACCATAAACAGTTTTTGGTACATAAAGTTCCTATGTCTTAAAATGACTAAGTCCTACAAATATAAACTAGAGCTCACTACTAAACGTACGGAGGAATACCAGCCGTACGCTATCTACCAGCTACCTCAATTAATGTTAATATGCCCGAATACTTCAAGGTATGTCAAAATGAGTAAAAGTACACTAATAACAAATTCGGAAAAAGACAAAACAATGTTTAACCAAATATTTTACACCGACAACAAAATCGTATGCTGAGTCATTGCATGTAAGTCAACAAGACTCCACGAATCTCGTAAAGCAATCCGAGCCGTCCAAAAATAGATATTGTGTGATTGACGCGATTTCGCGTCACCACTACTTGAAAAATACCGGCGGCCTTTGTCCGCCGTCCGTCGCTCTTGTTCGGCACCCTCGATGTCGCGCCACGTAATCCTAAATTCCACTTGACGAAACGACGTCAAACCATCCAAATTTGTCCGTACCAAAATTAAGTATTTCACCATAAATTACGCTTACCAATTTTAAGTACTCCTGTAAAATATGATTCTTTGTACCGTCGCGTCCTTTTCCATAAATGCCACCTGTCGCATTATGTTTCGTACGTGCGACGTACCATTTCAATCTCTTCGAATATTTTACGTCGGATTGCGTCGCAATCCGCCATCCATTTCTTAACGCATTGCGCGCCACTCAATTACTCCATCACGTACCTTTAATTTTACTCATACATTTACTCCCCCAATCCACAAACCCATTCGGACCTCCATTTGTATAACCACATTACTTCCGATAATAACATACGCACGAAATGTCGCATGCGCACAAAATGTCGTGTACGCACGAAACTAACATTTCAAAACAACAATTTCCTCCTTGAGAATAGGAGCAAACCTCCCCTTGTTGTCACGATGGTTGAACCTCTTCCCCTTCTTGGGATCTTGTGATTCCCTTCTGCTAGTTTTTTCTCCTCGACGAGATGGAGAGGTGGTGCATCCCCTAGGGAGCCTGCTTGTAGCCGTGTCTTGGGGGTAAGATGGTTGAGGGCGGGGAGCTACTGTCCTTCTGGGCCTGTTTGGTACCTACTGTGAAGAACTACTCTCGAAGGAACTGCTCAAAGTTCCCACCAGTCAAACCACCTGAGCTTGATCTATTCGAGCCACTCTTTGAACCAACTCCCTCTTCACCTTTAGCTCATGGAGTTCGTGAAGAGCAAGGAGTTCCTTGCGACCAGGGAGATGTCGATCTGCCAACACCACGGTGTCAATCAGAATTTCGGCCCTGGGTATCTTAGATCAAGTATGAAATCCAACCTCCGAAAGAGGACGCAGAGTGGGCTCTCGATGAGCAAGCCTCTTTTTTCGGGCTGTGAGAGACACTTTCTTTTTCTCTTCAACTTGGGCCCGAGCAGCCTCAGCCAAAGAAGGGAATTGCTCATTGTTGAAAATAAGTAATTAATATTAACTTCTAAATTTAGACTCTAGAGTGAAAAGAGAGAGAGAGTCACAATGGCTGCGGCCATAGTCAAAAAGAAACACGTAAACAGCGAGACAAATTGATAGATTGCCAAAATGATACCCCAAACCATATATAAATTAAGGTCAGCGAAGTACTACATATACGTACGATTTAACCATTATGGCGTTCATGAAACGATACAAGTATTCAGTTCGCTATTTAATTAAAGTGTTAAGCAAACGTCACTTTCATTAAAACAAACCAAAATTGACAAAACGACATCTATAATCGAACGACCCTCGCGGACGCAAATCTAACCGTATAAAATAGATGATCTGACGAACGTTGTCGCCCCCGCCAAACCCAAATGAATCCTTGGCGGCTTTTGGACAGAGCGGCGCACTCTGCCACGTGGTGCCACATCATTAGACGTTGGAAAGGATGGGAGGAGCAATGGCTCCCATGTTGACAAGAAAGCCACGTTGTACAATGGCCGTACAAGAAGTACAATCGGCCACTGTACCTTCTTGTACTATACACCCTTTTGATAGGCCGAGGGTATAGTAGTAAGTAGTTGTGAGCAGGAGTTAAGGGACATAGCGTGTTTGAGGCGCCTCTCTCCAAGTGACCTTTTGTATTTATAGGCCATCTTTGGCTAGCCATAACTTACTGCTCAGGCTCGCAAATTTAGTGATTCTTGTTGCGTTTGACTCAAGGGAGTCTTTTCCTCACAGGGGTGAGGGTGGTCAGAATATTCGTGTGCGTGGGCGGCACTTATTCAGTAGGAATGTGAAAGGGTCAAATTTTATCCTAGAGGCTTTACATAGGCTGCTCATTTTGTGGGTTAATGGAGACCACGGAATTTCAGGTTATGGGAACACCCTCTAAGGTTCCCATATATAATAGATTAAACTATCTTTATTGGGAAATGATGATGGAGGGAGAAGTTTTTGAGAAGCACCTATGGGGCATAGTTTTCGGGCAAACTCAATGCCCACCTCCACCTCGGTTTGGAGGAACACATTTTTTTGGCACCTCCCTCACAAGAGCTGTTAAAATATCAGCCACCATCACGAACGATGACGAGGAAGGGGAAGAAATAATCATGGAAGGAGAAAAATGAGGAGTTGATTCTCGAGGGACTCCATTGTCAAAGACGATACCGGCAACAACACCACCATCAATGGTGATAGGGAGTCAGACCAAACGGTCAGAATATGAAAATTGGAACTATAAGGAAAAGGTGGCTAAGCTCTATATTCTCAAAAGTGTAGTGAAGGGTATTGCCATTCTTTTTATGCATGTTAGATCTTCCTCTCAGATTTGGGTATCTCAAGTAAACAAATGTAAGAGTGAGTCATTGCAGCAACAACAGCTGCAAAAATATGATTTCAGCTTATACTTACAAGGGAGGAAGTATGAATGATTATTACAATGACTTAGGAGCATTATTTGGAGAACTAGAGAGCGCAGATAACTCATGGTATGAGAGACAAAAAATAAATACACTGGTAATGAAACTGAAGAGTATGAGAATATCATTAATTGGTTGCAAGATCTAGGTGATAGCAATTGGAATTGGGATTATACAGTGAGGATGATTTTAGTGAATGAGAGTACCATAGAACTAAAGAGAGGAAGTTCGAATGTTCAAGCATTAGCTGCAAGATTTGATTAGCAGAAGCGTGAAGAGGAAAAGGGAAAGGATCCCTATCGTAACTTTGGAGGAAAAGGACAAGGAGGTGGCAGATTTGATCGACAGGGGAGAGGAGCTCCTCGAGGTGGATTATGTCACTTCTGCAAGAAATCGGGACATTATATGTCACATTGTGTTAAACTTGCAGATCTCCGACTGAAAGATGGACAAGGCTCCTCAAAAGATGGAGGAAAGAAAAAGGCTTTTCTGACTCAAGTTCATGACGAAGAAGAAGATGACGTAACCGAACTGGAAGAGGAGCTTGAGGAGCTTCTTCTTAAACCAAAAACCGCTGAGAAGCATAAAGACATTCTACGGAGACAAAAGTGTGCTTTCGGAGGTTAGAGGGATCCACCTGAGGATGGGTGGATCATAGACTCAGCGGCCTCAATGCATATGTGCAAGGATAAGAGGTGGTTTACTAAATTAAGAAAAATTCCAACAGTTGAGATAGTGTATGGAGATGGTAGAGTAGATACCAAAAGTCTTGTTAGACCGGTTGATTTAAAGGTTATAGTCGATGGAAATGCTTCAATTGTAACACTCTAAGATGTTCTTTACATTCCACAGCTTAGCAAGAATCTACTCTCCACAGCTGTTCTAGATGGAAAAAGAGTTCGAAACCGGAACTAAGAAAGGAATCTTCACATCTAGCTTTGATAATGAGGTTTATTTCATAGCTGAAAAGGGTATTCAAGGAATGTTCACAATTGTACTTTGCAATGAAAAGGGTGTTCTCTACTCATGTGGAAGTTATATGATGCTTTGGCACAAGAGGTTGGGGCATGTGAATCTAGATAGATTAAAGAAAATGAAGAAAAAGGGAATAGTGGATGGAATTGAGTTTGGAGATGATGAGACCTCAGATGATTGTATTGGATGTGCCCAAGGGAAGATTCATAGACTTCCATTTCCAAAGGAATCCACATTTAGAAGAGAGAAAGTATTAGATCTAGTTCACACTGATGTTTGGGGACCAGTTAGGTATGCTTCACATGGGGGGGAAAGATGGATGCTAACCATTACAGATGATTGGTCTAGATACACTAAGGTATATTTTCTTAGACATAAGTCAAACGTACTAAGACGTTTCAAAGAATATAATGTATGGAGTGAAAAATAACATGAAACCTCAATAAAAGAGATAAGAAGTGATAATGGGAAAGAATACACCTCAAAGGAATTTGAAGAATTTCTTAAAGAAGAAGGAATCCATCATGAGAAAATTGTTCCTTTTAATCCGGAAAAAAAATGGAGTAACAAAAAGAGTGAATAGAACTTTATGAAATATGTCCAGAAGTATGCTAACTGATAAAATAATAGGATTGCAGTTTTGGGCTGAGTCTATGAGCTATGCTAACTTCATCAAAAAAAGAGTGCTAACTTCGGCAAATGAGGAGGAAACTCCGTATGAAAGGTGGACGGGAAGAAAACCAGATTTGTCTAGTTTGAGAGTGTTTGGAAGTCAAGTCTACAGTTTGGATTGCGATAAGACTAAATGGAAGTTAGAGGGAAAAGGGAAACCAGGATATCTTGTTGGATATGATGAGAGCACAAAAGGATATCGAGTGTATGACTTGAAAAAGAGAGATATTTTTTTGGTAAAACACATAGTGCTCATGAATGAAGTAAAGTCTATTGATCCATTCAAATATAACAAAGAAGTCAAAATCAGATTTGAATCGGGGCAGTATTCTGACTTTGACTTGGGAAATGAAGAGAAGGAAGACGGGGAGAATGAAAAATCTGCGGATGTGCCAAAGGAGAAGGAAGAAAAAAAAACATCCGAGGCAACACCACAATACGAAGTGGAAACCGAAGAGGAACTTGATCAAACACCGGAATTAGAAAATAGGGGAGATGAAAATCTTCCTAGACGAAACCTGAGGATGCCTTCCATACCGGCGTCCAATTTTGAAGGAGGAAAAAGAAGTAGTAAACAGCTTCAAGAAAGACATGTAAATAACAAACTAACAAAGATGTCTCACATAGAAGAACCTCAAACATACTTAGAGGCCATAGATAACCGAGAAAGCAACCGGTGGATCACAGCCATCAATAAAGAAATGGCCTCTATCATAGAATCCAATACACTTGAGTTAGTAGATTGTCCACCGGACAGAAAACCGATTGGATGTAAGTGGGTTTTTAAGCTTAAACTAAACCCAGATAATACCATTGAAAGATATAAGGCTAGGTTGGTTGCTAAAGGTTATACTCAGAAAGAAGGAATGGACTATGAAGAAACCTTTGCACCCGTAGTCAGATTCCCTTCTGTCAGAATCCTCTTAAGTTTAGCCGCAGTAGAGGATATGGAAATACACCAGGTGGATATTAAGACCGCTTTCTTACACGAAGAGTTGGAAGAAGGAATCTACATGAGGCAATCGGAAGGATTCGTGGAAAGTGGAGAAGAAAGAAAGGTGTGCAAACTGATAAAATCACTTTATGGCCTTAAGCAAGCCCCGCGGCAATGGAACATAAAATTGGACGAATTTTTGACAGGTTTGGGATACATTAGAATAAGTTGAGATCACTCCATATAAATATTTGAGGATGAAAATAGAGTGATATTTATTGCTATTTATGTTGATGATTTGTTAGTCTTACGCAATTCCTTAGATAAAATTAACAAACTCAAACAGGACATGAGAAGTCGGTTTGACATGAAAGATCTCGGCGAAGCAAAATATATTTTGGGGATTCAAATGGAGAGGGATAGAGGGAATAGAATTATAAGACTAACTCAGAGAGAAGTTATCGGTAATATGCTAGAAAAGTTTCAGATAGAAAAAGCAAATGGGTGTACCACTCCCATGGAACTAAAAAAAGTATTGGAGGGGAGTGAAGAGGGAGGGATATTGATTTTGAATGATAAGATGGATGAGGAAGAAAAGAGGTTTATGGAAGGAATTCCTTATAGGCAAATTGTAGGCAGTTTAATTTATTTTATGAATTGTACCCGTCCGGACATAGCTGCGGCTATAGGCGTTCTCAGTAGAAGTCTAAATGAACTTAGGAAAAGAGACTGGGAAGCAGCCAAAAGAGTGATGAGATATTTGGTGGGAACAAGGGAATTATGGTTGCATTTGGGAGGGGAGCACACTGACATCACCACTTGGAGTGATGCCAGTTATGGGGATGTGCCTTTGAGACGATGTACAACTGGATATGTGTTGCAAATTTGATCCGGTGCATACTGTTGGAGTAGCAAACAGCAGAAAGTAGTTGCTCAGTCCACTATGGAGGCTGAATACATAGCTTCATGTGCTGCCACTAAAGAATTAATGGTGGTAAAATCTCTACTCAAAGAACTTGGGTTCATAAAATCTGGGACTCAGAATGTCTTTTGTGATAATCAAGCTGCTATCTTTATTGCAGCTAATCCAAAACACCATTTCAAAGTTAAACATATGGATATAAGACAAAGCTTTGTCACAGAGAAGGTTGAGAATAAAATAATTAAACTGGTTTATAAAAGTGATAAAGAGATGATTGCAGACATGATGACAAAACCGATGCCTTCTCCTAAATTAAAATTTTGTAGAGAAAATTGTGGACTTAAATTAAAAGTTAACTAAGAATTAAGGGGAGTGTTGAAAAGAAGTAATTATTATTCACTTCTTAATTTAGACTCTAGAGTGAAGAGAGAGAGAGAGAGAGTCACCATGGCTGCCGCCATAGTCAGAAAGAAACAGGCAGACATGCAGACATATTGACAAATTGCCAAAATGGTGCCCTAAACCAGATATGAACTTAGGTTTGCAAACTTGGCACAGACGTACGCCTTAACCATTACGGCGTTAACGAAACAATACACGTATTAAATTTTCTATCGATTTAAAGTGTTACGCAAAACGTCACTTTCATTAAAACATACCAAAATTGACGAAACAACATCTATAGTCAAACGACGCTCACGGACGCGAATCTAGCCGTGTAAAATACATGATCGAACGGACGTCTTCGCCCCCGCCAAACCCGAATGAATATTTGGCGGCTTTCGAACATAGCGGCGCGCTGCTCCACGTGGCCCCACATCATTGGACACCGTAAAAGATGGGAGGAGGAACGATGACTCCCATGTTGACAAGTGTCAACGAGAAGGACATGTTGTACAATGGTCGTACAAGAAGTACAATCGGCATCTGTACCTTCTTGTACTATACATTATTTTGATTGGCCAAAAGTAGAGTAGTAAGTTGTTGTGAGTAGGAGTTAAGGGACTTAGCGTGTTTGAGGCGCCTCTCTCCAGGTGACCATTTGTATTTATAGGCCATCTTTGGCCAGCCATAACTTATTGCTCAGGGGAGCAAATTCAGTGATTCTTTTTGCGTTTAACTCAGGGGAGTATTCTCCTCACAGGAGTGAGAGTGGTCAGAATATTTGTGTGCCCGGGCGGCACTTATTCAGTGGGAAAGTGAAAGGGTCAAATATTATCCTAGTGGCTTTACATAGGTTGTTTATTCTGTGGGTTAATGGAGACCACAGAATATCTAACATGGTATCTGAGCCACCGGGATTGCGGATGGTTTGATTGGATTTCTTGTGAGGGGGGGTGTTGGATTGGCACGTGAAGCCGGTCCAATACGGGGTAGAAAATGGAAATATCCATACTCGAGCCGCCCGTAATAAATTGGTACGGACCCGCCAGTCTCTACATCGAGTTGGTGGCACAGTGGTAGTTCGTTTGCAGCTGAAGTGAAATGACCCAGGTTCGAACCCTGACCGACTCAATTTTCCCAAGTGTTGGACATGTGGAATCCCGAATTTCTAGGAAATCTTACAATATCTCATGACTCTCTTGGCTGCCTCCCAGTCTCTCTTCCTTGGATCATTAAGAATCATACTGATTTCTCCATTTGCTGCCACTATGTACGACCTCGTACAATGTATAAAGTATATTAGACTTCCTACAACCTGCTTGTAAGGGATAGACTTGATAATTTCTCCCTCTTCTGGACTAATTTGATCATCTAAAATTATTACTCCTCCTTCTACACTTCCATCACTTACTTTCTTTAAGTCCATGGGAGTGGTACAAGTGTTTGCCTTTTCCATCTGGAATTTCTCAAGCATATTACCTATTGCTTCGTTCTGAGTAAGTCTAATGATCGTTTTCCCCTATCTCTTTCCATTTGGGTTCCCAAAATATATCTTGCTTAACGTAAACCGTTCATTTCAAATGTGCTTCTAAGATCTTTCTTTAACTTATTGATCTTTTCCAAAGATTTACTTAACACCAGTAGATCATCCTTATTAATTGCAATAAAAATCACACCATTATCATTTTCAAAGATATAGATAGAATGGTTAGAGCTGATCCGGATATATCCCAGATTGTTGGATTGGCACGTGAAGTCGGTCCAATACGGGGTAGAATACGGAATATCCATACTCGAGCCGCCCGTAATAAATGGGTACGGACCCGCCAATCTCTATATCGAGCTGGTGGCACAATGGTAGGCGTGTTGACAGCTCAAGTCAGAAGTCCTAAATTCGAGCCCTGGCCGACTCACCTTTCCCTAGAATGGGACATATCGAATCCCAGATTTTTAAGAAATCTAACATGGTATCAAAGCCAACAGGATTGCGGATGGTTTGACCGACTTTCCCGTGAGGGGGGGTGTTGGATTGGCACGTGAAGCCGGTCTAATACGGGGTAGTATATAGAATATCTATACTCGAGCCGCCCGTTATAAATGGGTATTGACCCGCCTGTCTCTACATCGAGCTGGTGGCACAGTGGTATTGCTTTCGTAGATGAAGTGAAAGGTCCTAGATTCAAACCCTAGCCGACTCAATTTTTCCCAAGTGTGGGAGATGCCGAATCCCAGATTTCTAGGAAATCTAACATGGTATCAGAGCCAACAAGATTGCGGATGGTTTGACCATCTTTCCTGTGAGCGAGGGTGTTGGATTAGCACGTGAAGCCTGTCCAATACAGGGTAGAATATAGAATACCCATACTCGAGTCGCCTGTAATAAATGGGTACGGATCCGCCAATCTCTACATCGAGCTGGTGGCACAGTGGTTAGTGCGATGATAGCTCAAGTCAGAGGTCCCACGTTCGAGCCCTGACCGACTCACTTTTCCCTAGTATGGGACATACCGAATTCGGATTTCACGGAAATCAACATGGTATTGGAGCCAACGTGATTGCAGATGGTGTGACTGACCTTCTCGTGAGTGGGGGTGTTAGCTGGCACGTGAATGCCGATCCAATACGGGGTAGAATGTGATACGTCACACTCGAAGCCGCCTAAAATAAATAGGTACGGACACGCCAGGCTCTACATCGAGATGGTGGCACAGTGGTTATTGCGCTGACAGTTGAAGTCAGAGGTCTTAGGTTCGAGCCCTAGCCGGCTCACTTTTCCCTAGTATGGGACATAAGGAATCCCGGAATTCACGGATATCAACACATATTACCTATTGTTTCTTTCTGAGTAAGTCTAATGATCCTTTTCCCCCTATCTCTCTCCATTTGGATTCCCAAAGTATTTCTTAATTCCCGCAAATCGTTCATTTCAAATGTGCTTCTAAGATCTTTCTTTAACTTATTGATCTTTTCCAAAGACTTACTTAACACCAGCAAATCATCCATATAAATTGCAATAAAAATCACACCATTCTCATTTTCAATGATATAGATAGAATGGTTGGAGTTAATCTGAATGTTATTCTATGACTACCGGTACAGGTGGAGCTGCAGCAGTAGTGGTAGAAGTAGACATAACTTACACAGAAGCTAACCAAGAAACCAATCAAACACTGATGTTTCACTCACTATAAAACCTGATCCACAGGTACAAATTACACCAAATTCAGCATAGAATATCACCAGCATACACAGTGTCAACTCCCAAAATTACAGCACAATTGAACCAGTAAACCATAAGATATGACATGTGCAAGTTTCACAAAAACTGCATTCAGATTTGCATTATCTCAAAACTGGTTAACAAAATATTTCTAAGTCCTAAACTTTTATACACTGAGTGTCTATCTACTGATCCTTTTGACCAATCAGATTGTAGTATCTGAATAGTCGTACTGTACTATAGTATGACAGAGTACGTAATGTACTTCCAAAATATCTCGTTTGCCACTAACCTAAATCAAGTAGTGTCACACTAAATTTAAATTCACTAAACTCCAAAAACCGTTTGTTCAGGCTTTCTTCATTTGGCGCCGTACACACAATGTTGCTGCTTAGTCAGCAATAGTCAAATAAGTCCAACCGGTTGTGGTTAATCTTGTACGAATATTTGGAGTGCTTACAGAGTACTTCGTCACCTGTGGTCCACACTCAAATCGTAACCGTTAGTTCAGTTCAAATCGACGTCCTGTATTTATTCTTCACACTTATTTTCCCAGATGTCCGGTATTCCTTTTCGTCCGTCTGATGCGCCGGTTTGACTTCGTTCGATGTGTTACATGTGTCAAGATTCATTCCGCCTTTTTTGTATTGTCCCTCATACTAACACGTGTCTATTAGACCGTACACTACACTCCAGAGTTACTAATCTACTGTCACACTATACAAGGTAAGTATTACAACTTCAAAGACCCAAAAATATTCTAAGTTATAAACCTCCCCTCACAGCCCTATCTACTGAGGATAAAGCTTTGAAACCAACACTCCCCTAAAGGTTTAGACTCAGCTATTCACTCAGACCAATAGCTTGTCTACAGAACTGTAATTAGGTACAGGCAGGAAGAGCTTTAGTATGCATGTTTGCAACCATGTTTTCATCAGGCAAATAACACAATTTTATGACTTTAGCAAGCACCTTCTATTTGACAAAATGAAGTCCGACATCCATGTGCTTACTCTTGAAGTGGTGGCTAGGATTGGAGGCGATTACAATTGCTACCTGGTTGTCACACCAGATCACCTGAGGACCAGTTTGCATGTATCCCAATTCGAGTAAAAGTGTCTTCAACCATAGGAGTTCTTTGAGGGCAGAGCTTGCTGCCATATATTACGATTCCATTGTTGATTGAGCTGTGATTTTTTTAAGTTTGCTGCTCCAACAGCAAGTTCCATTTCCAATCTGCAAAACCAAACCTGCAGTAGATTTTCTGCTAGGCATGTCACCATAGCTAGCATCCCTCCAAGTTTGCAGTTTAACTTCTCCTCCCCCAAGGACAAGCTTGAGATTTCGGGTTCCTTGCAACCTCCCAGTCTGCCTTTCTCAGATTCTGCAAACTTCTACTTAAAGAGCCAACTGCAGCTGCAATATCAGGCCTCGTGCAGTTCACAAAATAGATGAGGCTACCGACTACCTGCCTGTATAGTATTAATGCCATAAAGTCCTCCTCCCCTAACTCTAGGCTCTCACTGACTATAATTCCTGAATCAGAGTCACTTCCCTCTATTTTCTGCCGGAATTCCATAAGAGTTAATCACCCTTTTACTTCTTCCATTTCAAATTTTTCAAGCATGGAACCTATGGCTTCCTTTTGAGTTAACATTATCTATCTTTTATTTCTATCTCTCTCTCTACTTGTATCCCTATTATATATTTGGCTTCACCAAGATCCTTCATCTCAAATCTGGAGTTTAAGGCTCCCTTAATACGATTTATTTCATCCATAGATTTGCTGATAAGCAGCAGATCATCTACATATACAGCAATATAAAGTATCCCATCATTTCCTTGTAGAACATACACAGAATTATCTGAACTTAATATTTTAAAGCCTAGTCTAGTTATGACCTCAACCAACTTCAAGTTCCATTGTCTAGGGGCTTGTTTCAGCCCATACAAAGATTTCAACAGTTTACAGACTAGTCTTTCCTATCCTGTCTCTTCATACATTTCTGGTTGCTTCATATAGATAGTTTCTTCAAGCTCTCCAGGAAGAAAAGTTGTCTTAACATCCATTTGATGAACTTCCATATTTTCAATTGCAGCTAGACTTAACAGAATTCTGACAGTTGGAAACCCTACCACCGGAGAGAAGGTTTCCTCAAAATCAATTCCCTCCTTCTGATTGTAACCCTTTGCCACAAGTCTGGCTTTGTATCTCTCGATTGTTCCATCCGGATTTAACTTAACTTTGAACACCGATAATGAAGAATTTTAGCTTTTGGACAAGAATTTTCTCTTGTCGGCTGAGCTTCTCTTTTGCTCACTCTCACCGATTGCCCACGTGTCTTTCTTCTCCTTGCTAGCTAGTTGTAGAGGCTAGATAGAGTAAGACTATTCTCCTTGTTTTTCTACCCTCGTTTTTAATCCACACAGCGTAAGGCCACGTCCGGAAGGTTTCCCTCCAAAGTTTGTCTTTTGGTGGAAGTGTGGAATTGGAGATCATGGGGGAGCACATCTAGACCTTGTTGTGCCTTCCTCGGGCAGCTTACCGGTTTGGTTGTGTGTGTGCCTTGTTTGTGTTTCGGTTGGCTCGAAAGGAGTGTTATTTTGATCGGATTTGGATTTTCCTTTGTTGCGATTAGAATATTTCTTGTTTTGCTATCATAACGAGATAACTCTTGTAGGGAATATGATAAAGACCAGAGAGCCTCGTGGCTACCTCTTTGTTTAGGGGGAATTATTGGGTCCACTTCACTCTAACGGAGTATTCTTCCCCTTCTCTCTTCACTCTAGGGGAGTATTCTTCCCCTATCCTCTTTGGGTCATTTTAACCTTTATTCTTTCTCATAGTGTATTTATTTTTTGTCTTTTCATATTTATTTTTGTTGGTATATATGTTGGTTAGCATGACTCTGCTAGTTGTGAAGCATGTTTTCTTTCTTGCTTCTCATGCACGACAGCTGTCATGCCGCATCATGTCTGTTGCCCGCGCGCAGGATATCATGCCTCCACGCGCGATTTTCAGCGTGAGAGCACAATATTGTTGTTCTATGACTACCGGTACAGGTGGAGCTGCAGTAGTAGTGGTAGAAGTAAACATAACTTACACAGAAGCTAACTAAAAAACCAATCAAACATTGATGTTTCACTCACTATAAAACCTGATCCACAAGTACAAATTACACGAAATTCAACATAAAATATCACCAGCATACACACTGTCAACTCCCAAAATTACAGCACAATTGAACCAGTAAACCATAAGATATGACATGTGCAAGTTTCACAAAAACTACATTCAGATTTGCATTATCTCAAAACTGGTTAACAAAATATTTCTATGTCCTAAACTTTTATACACCGAGTGTCTATTTACTGATCCTTTTGACCAATCAGATTGTAGTATCTGAATAGTCGTACTGTACTATAGTACGACAGAGTATCTAATGTACTTCCAAAAAATCTCGTTTGCCACTTACCTAAATCAAGCAGTGTCACACTAAATTTAAATTCACTAAACTCCAAAAACCGTTTGTTCAGGTTTTCTTCATTTGGCGCCGTACACACAATGTTGCTGCTTAGTCAGCAGTAGTCAAATAAGTCCAACCGGATGTGGTTAATCTTGTACGAATATTTGGAGTGTTTACGGAGTACTTCGTCACCTGTGGTCCACACTCAAATCGTAACCGTTAGTTTAGTTCAAATCGACGTTCTGTATTTATTCTTCACACTTGTTTTCCCAGATGTCCGGTATTCCTTTTCGTTCGTCCGATGCGCCGGTTTGACTTCGTTCGATGTGTTACATGTGTCAAGATTCATTCCGTGTTTTCTGTATTGTCCCTCCTACTCACGCGTGTCTATCAGACCGTACTCTACACTCCAGAGTTACTCATCTACTGTCACACTATACAAGGTAAGTATTACAACTTCAAAGACCCAAAAAAATTCTTAGTTATAAACCTCCCCTCACAGCTTTATCTACTAAGGATAAAGCTTTGAAACGAAGACTCCCCTAAAGGTTTAGACTCAGCTATGCACTAAGATTAATAGCTTGTCTAGAGAATTGTAATTTAGGTGCAGGCA
The DNA here is from genome assembly GCA_037447655.1 of Zygnema cylindricum. Taxonomy (NCBI): domain Eukaryota; kingdom Viridiplantae; phylum Streptophyta; class Zygnematophyceae; order Zygnematales; family Zygnemataceae; genus Zygnema; species Zygnema cylindricum. The sequence continues at coordinate 3,843 of JBBHKE010002148.1, read as the reverse complement.
AAGCTTTAGTAAGCATGTCTGCAACCATGTTTTCATCAGCCAAATAACACAGTTTTATGACACTAACAAGCACCTTCTCTCTGACAAAATGAAGTCTGACATCCATGTGCTTACTCTTCAAATGGTGGCTGGGATTGGAAGCGATTGCAATTGCTGCCTGGTTGTCACACCACATCACCTGAGGACCAGTTTGCATGTATCCCAATTTTTGCAAAAGTGCCTTCACCCATAGGAGTTCCTTGAGGATAGAGCTTGCTGCCATATAACTTTCTGGTCCGGAGGAAGATCAACTAACTCCCATGTTTGAGCCTCCATTATCGATTTCATCTCGTAATTTGCTGCTTCAATCTAGTGAGTTCTTTCGGTTGATAAACAGGCCTTCCGGATGGTCGGAGGTTCTCTTGAAGTTGAAGAATATGCAAAATGGGAACCTGATTGGAGACGGCTGCTAGATCTCCTTCCCCCCGGAAATTCTGAGGCGGAGACCGATGGCTGTCGTGCGTTCCTTGTCTGTCTTGTAATCTGCCGTGGCTGCTCCTGGAGCCTTCAGCCTGCTCATGCTGAGGTTGTACATGATCCTGCTGATCAGAAGAAACTTGCTCTGCAATAGGTTGCTGAACCACTAGAAAGTAAGTGGTTTTGAGAGTATCAAAAATGACATATTCGTGAGATTTCATTTCATCTTGTTTGTCAGTCATTGTAATTAGATCTGTTGAATCTCCTTCATTTTTTACAATAACATTTCTGGACACCACAATCTTGTCCTTTTCTAGAACATATAGCGTATACCCTTTTGAATAATCATCATAACCCATGAGGATTTTCGGTAACCCTTTTGACTCCATTTTACACGTAGACTGAGAAGTATTTAAGATAAAGCATTTACTCCCAAACACTTTAAAATGACCGACCAAGGGTTTTCTACCTGTCCATAGTTCAAAAGGTGTTGTGCTAACCGATCTGGACCCAAGTCTATTTTTGATATACACTGCACAATTTAGGGCCTCAACCCAGAATCTCTTATCTATACTTTTATGAGCAAGCATAGATCTAGCACACTCTGTAACTGTTCTATTTAACCTCTCTGAAACACCATTTTGTTGAGGTGTGTAAGGAAAGTCAGCTGACCACTGATGCCTTCATCCAAAAAAAACTTTTTAAATTCATTTGACATATACTCGCCTCCATTATCCGATCTGATTTCCAAAATTGAAGTACCATGTAGCTGTTCCGCCCAATCTTTGTAATGTTTGAAGTGTGAAAAAACCTCACTTTTCTCTTTCATGAAATACATTTTACTATATCTGGAAAAATCATCAGTAAAAGTCACCATGAAGCGGACCCCCCCAGCAGATGGTATCTGAGCCGGGTCTAACACATCAGAATGAACGAGCTGTAAGACCTTCGTTGATCTGTGCTCCGATTCTTGTGGAAAAGGCAGCTTTTAAATCTTCCCCAAAGAGCAGCCATCACATGTTTTAACTGGCTGATCTGTTAAAGTAACACCCTCTATTTTGCCAGATTTCACCATTTTGTTCAAGCTGTCATAATTAACATGACCTAGCCTTTTATGCCATAACTCATTCTCAGACATTACACTTGAGTAGAGAACATCATTTTCCTTCGAATCTGCCATATTTATACGATACATTTTGCTTTTATCTCTAGTTCCTGTGACTGCTAGTTTTCCTAGCTTGCTTACAACCTGTCTACCCCCCTTAAGGGTTACTTCAAATCCTTTGCTTTCAACTAGAGACGTAGAAAACAGATTCTTTTTGAAGACTGGAACATAGAAGACATTGTGTAAAGTTCTTTTAACCGACTTGCCTCCTATATCTACCAGCAATGAAACATCACCCTGAGCAGAAGTCTGGACACTCATGCCACAAGCATAGTATATATTCTTTGCAGGTGTACTTTGGAGAGTAGTAAAAAGGCCTTTGTTCCAACACATGTGAGCCGAGGCTCTCGTGTCCATGATCCACTCGGCGTCCTTTGACCCTTCTATCGCCGCCGCCATTGCAAATAACATTGATGTATCTTGCTCATCAAGACTAGAGGACTCATCTTCCTGAGTAACAGATGAAGAAAACAATGAGGTGTTTTGTAAACGATTACCAAAAAAACCATAATTTAAATGACTTTGCTGCCACCCTGGCCTATATAAACTAGTTTCATTTGCCTTTTTGAGCTTATGACAGTACCAATATCCATGACCTTTCTCTGAACAGTAAAAGCATGTAGTAAATGATTGCTTATTTTGCCATTGATTAAGCTGATTAAACTGTCCTGGATTCCTAGGACCCTGATTTTTGAGCTGAGTAAACTGATTCTTTGACTGATTAAACTGTCCTCTTTTGTCAAAATTTGTGTTAAAAGCCTCTACTTGCTTTTCTCCATTTATAATTTTTGAGGTAGACTCTTCTTCCAAAATAATATTGATAGCTAAATGAAGTGTCCAGCTAGACTTATCATGCTTTTTCAATTCAGCAGATGCGACTTTCATATTGTTATAAAGACCTCTAATGATTAAAGCGGCCTGCTGAAACTCTGGAAAAGATACACTCACACACGCATGAGAATCAATAAGAGTTCGAAAGTTATCAGTATATTTCGCCATCGTTCCCCTCAAGTATTTGTAATCCCAGATTTTTCTTGACAACAAAAGCTTCTCCTAACATTCGCCTTCCCATAAGACGATTTGAGGGAAGTCCAAATATCAATCACCTTCTTCATTTTGATTCGAGACATAACCATGTTCTCCGAAAGGCAAAGCTTCAGAGCGTTCCGAGCTGACAATTTTTTCCTTGCCCATGATGGATCAACTTCATCAAGAGATCCATCTATCACTTCTAGCAAACCTACAGTTTCAAAATATGACTCAACCATATCCGCCCCGTAAGCATACTTATGCCCATTAAAGACTCGTATTCTTAGGGACAACCCATAACCTATTGTTCTATTACTACCGGTACAGGTGGAGCTGCAGCAGTAGTGGTAGAAGTATACATAACTTACACAAAAGCTAAGCAAGAAACCAATCAAACACTAATGTTTCAATCACTATAAAACCTGATCCATAGGTACAAATTATACCAAATTCAGCATAGAATATCACCAGCATACGCACTATCAACTCCCAAAATTACAACACAATTGAATTTGTAAACCATTAAATATGACATGTGCAAGTTTCACAAAAACTGCATTCAGATTTGCATTATCTGAAAAACATGTTAACAAAATATTTCTAAGTCCTAAACTTTTATACACTGAGTGTCTATCTACTGATCCTTTTGACGAATCAGATTTTAGTATCTGAATAGTCGTACTGTACTATAGTACCACCGAGTACCAAATGTATTTCAAAAAAATCTCGTTTGCCACTTACCTAAATCAAGCAATGTCACACTAAATTTAAATTCACTAAACTCCAGAAACCGTTTGTTCAGGTTTTCTTCATTTGGCGCCGTACACACAATGTTACTGCTTAGTGAGCAGTAGTCAAATAAATCCAACCGGCTGTGGTTAATCTTGTACGAACATTTGGAGTGCTTACGGAGTACTTCGTCACCTGTGGTTCACACTCAAATCGTAATCGTAAGTTCAGTTCAAATCGACGTCCTGTATTTATTCTTCACACTTATTTTCCCAGATATCCGGTATTCTTTTTTGTCTGTCTGATGCGCCGGTTTCACATTTTTCAATGCATTACATGTTGTTTTTGGAAGATTCATTTTCGTACATGCGTGCGCTCGCATGTTCGCATACTTAGTAACCAAATGTAATATGGTGGTTCGAATGGATTTGTAGTTTGGGGGGTAATTGTACGAATGAATTTAA
>JBBHKE010002147.1:0-62265 GCA_037447655.1 Zygnema cylindricum | reverse complement strand
TTGAATCCAAAAAAATATTGTATCGTGTAAAATATCAATTTACAATCAGATACAATTTATCAATCATTTAAATTTTTAGGAAAAAAATGAATATACAGTCTGATGGAATTCATGTAGATCTTGTTACGGGATATATAAGAATAAGTAATCTAGGTTTGGGAACTGTTTTGTTATTAGGTACCTCAGGATTTTTATTGACTGGATTGTCAAGTTATTTGGGGAAAGATTTAATACCATATAGTTTTGTTTGAGGTTACATTTATGTTCCAAGCACAAGGACATATGACCAAAATCTGGTCCAAAATGTGGTCAACATAATAAAATCAGATTCTGGTCAGATTCTGGTCAAAATTTTGTCAAAATGTGGTCACGATGGTGTCAAAATGGGAAAACATCTATCCAGAAATTCTGGTCCAAATTATGGTCAAAATTAGGCAAAAATTAGTCATTTTTTTGTCAAATCTGGTCAAAATCTTGTAAAAGTTGGTAAAAATCTGGTTGAATTCTGGTCAAAGGATTGTCATATTTAGTCAAATTCTGGTCCAAATTTGTCAAAATCTGGCCAAAATCAGTCACAATTTTTCAAAATTAGTCAAGGCTAGTCAAACTCTGGTCAGAATTAATCTGGTCAAAATTTGAATACCTGTTCGCCCGCCAATGGATCCGGAGTATTTTCGACCACAATCGGTTCTTGGATTTTAGGGTCTGCAGTTCCTAAAACCGCCATAGTTTTTTCTACACCATCCATTTCTGTTACTGTATTTCTTTTTTGTCTTATATGAAAAGGACAAGGATCATCTGGCCCGTCAATCTGTGCCAGCTGGAAGTCTCCGAAACCCACCACATGGACCTGGAAAGGGAGGGAGAGGGAGGCCGAGAGGGAGGCAGAGGGAGAGGGAGAGGGAGAGGGCGACATCAGCCATGAAAGTGAAAACACAAAATAATAAAGTATCTTCGTTGTGAACTTCGAACAAGTGCCAAATCACGCGTAATAGAATTAGAACTTGAACTTATTATCTTAACTTAGAACATTTAATTAGGTTTTTACTTTATTTTCATCATGACATTTGACAGAAAAATATTAATGTCTAAAAAATCCTAAAAAGAACCCTACAACACCACTTCCGAGCCAAAATGAATAATGAAAAAAAACCAATTCCACTCAATAATTAATAAACATTACTAAAAAAACCGGTTCAACTTAAATAAACCCGAAGTGGGGAAAAAAGTTACCGGTTGGTTTACAGAAATTCCCCTTCCCCTCAAGTACCCAGAAACTCGAAGAGACCCAATACCCGGTGTGGACGGATTTTCCGCAAAATCAACCTGCAATTCGTGTCAAGTATAAACTATTCAGTATTTAGTATTCACTTTTTTGTACTTCGTATTTGTTTTTTTGTACTTTGCGTTTAGGATTCTGTATTTAGTATTTACTTTTCCTTTGGTTCCATACATTCGCCAGTGGGCGGAATACCTGAAAATAGAGACTTTCCTTGTTTTCACTTCTTTAAGAACCCTTTTGACTTGTTTTTCAATTCTTTTTGAACTCTTTTTAACCTCTTTCTGACTTTTCAACCTCTTTTTGACATCTTTTTGAACTCTTTAGACCTGTTATGTAACCCTTTCTGAAACTATTTTGACCTCTTCTAGCCTTTTTAAACTGTTTTTTGACCTCTATTCGCCCACACATCAAACCTTTCCAGAACAGAAGTTAAAAAACAGCATAGAAAAGGAAAACTTATCACGGAACAGAGGTTCTGAAGACAACAAAAGTACATTATGGAAGACGACACCAAACGGACGTTCCGAAGGAGGACAAAAAATATTAAAGAACGAAGGTTTGAAAGACAAACCAAAATTATAACATAAGTCGACAAAAATTATTATGGATGACGACAAAAAATATTACAGAACCGAGGTTTGAAAGACAGCGAATGCTATTACATTATGGGGGTTCAGACGACAGCAACAAGAATTACGGAACGGAGGTTGACGCCAGCAAACAAATTTACGGAACGGAAACAATAAAGAACCTTACCTCATGTGCTGCAATATATGGCCTTTGGGTCCTCCAAGCAGGAGGGGTAAGCCGTTGTTCCGACAAGTGGCGCAAAAGCTGTGGATCGCTTTCATACATTCGACCCCAAAACCCTAAAACAAAATAAGCATTTATTCTCAAGTTTTTGTCTTCATTCTCAAGTTTTTTTCCGTGTGCTGAAAATAACCATTTTTTCTCAATAAGCATTTTACTCTACATGCTGAAAATAAATTACCCTCGAGCTTTTCCCCTTATATGCAGAAAAAAATGAATTTATTCTCAAGTTTTTATCGCTGAGTTTGAATTTCATTTCATGCAAGGGATGGAAGAAAGGGCAAGAACAACATAAGAGGGGCATTATTGTATTCGCCAAGACCAAAACAACAAATCCAAAAGTAAAATACTGATGGACCCAAAAAAAAAAAAAAAAGGGGAATGAGGAAGAGAGAGGAAGCTAAAAGAAACAACAACAAACGGGCATGTTTGTAAAATAAAGGGCATTCTTGTATTCACAGGTTGACAATCTTCCGACGAGTCGATCGAAAAAATTTTACAGTCATCCGAAAATTGGGCCGTGAGGGCTCCGTTTGCTGACTTTTTTGTCTCTAACTGTCGCTTAGGAGGGACAGCTGTCAATCCCTGAATGACTCCCACAACTGAGGGAAGTCCTTGAGCTTGAACAATCGAAAGAAATACTTTCCCTGCTTCGTCAATGTGACATCCCGAAGACTGGCCACCTGTCGATACGACAGCTGGCACCGCCACGATGACAACATCTGCCAGCTGTCAACCCCTGATTGGTTCGAAAAGTTAGCAGAGGGAAATGGAGGAAAAGAGAGGGAAACAGCGGGAAAGAGTGGGTACGACAGGGAAACAGAGTGAAGGAAAGGGAGAGAGAGGGAAAGAGAGGGAAAGAGTGGGAACTGGAAAGTATATCAATAGAGGGAAATAGAGGAGCATTAATAAAGGGCATATTAAAAGATGGCACATATCAATAAAGGGTACATTAATGAAGGGAATTGGGCAAAGGGTAAAAAGTATTACATATGAAACGGAGAACAAAGTACAGAGCATTTGAAAAAAAACATCCTAAAGAAAATCTGCAGAAAAATTCACCTTCTTGTATATTCCACGAACTTACAAGACTGTTGTACATTCATGAAAAATTGAAACCATTTGGAATAAGAATAAGTAAACATTTGCAAACATAAAGAAAAATGAGAGAGAGAGAGAGTGAGAGAGAGAGAGAGAGAGAGAGGACGGGTCCAATTTTGGTACCTTGACTGCCTCCAAACTTGCCAGGACATTGTTGCAGTCAACTGTGAGAACCTGTTCCCACCATGACAAAAAATCCCTTCAAAACCCTAAAAAAAAAAAAAAACGCCAGTTTTTTGCTCATAAAGGCTTAAGAGGGCAAAATATCAATGTCGTCAACACGGACTACCACTACCAGTGTAATCCATAATTTATGAACCAGGTCATTTTAATGGGCATTTAAGGTGAATCCGTTTAGTACACCGTGAATCCCTATTAGTGTTAATGTTTTTTTCGTCTCGTAAAACATCCTTTCTCCTTGCACACATGTCGGATTGTGGATCTGAAAGTTGCGGTTGATAGTGATCGACCAGGGAGCCTCCCAACAGGAAGAGAGAGAGAGAGAGAGAGAGAGAGAGAGAGAGAGAGAGAGAGAGAGAGAGAGAGAGAGAGAGAGAGAGAGCATGGGACAAAGTGTACGAACTGTTTTAATACTTTATCCTATAGCAAGTAATCAAGAAAACATATGGCTATTTCACACATATATTGTTTTGTACGGTGTCGAATCAAATTTGACGCAATAGATTTTGCTTCCTGTTTTTAAGCGGTTGGATCAGCTTGCTATGGATACCGGTACTTTAGCTGAAACTGCAAGCACATAGAAGACCGTAGACTTGACAAATACCCTGTAGCGTTAATGTTCTTTTCACCACTTAAAACAGTTTCTTCAGGCAAACGCATCCGATTTTCATTTGGAGACTGTCAATCGGAAGGAAACCTTACCTTTCCATCGCAAAGGTCGACAAAGTGTGCACGGTGAAATGTTGATTCAAAGGCAGAAAAAAACATTAACGCTAATAGCGATACATGGTGTAGTGCCATGGCAGCACTGTTCTTTTCGTACAATGGTTGATACATACATCATACAGTTCGTACAAAGTCTAGTCCGTACAAAGTACAAACTGTACGATAGTATTTATGTTCTACAAGAGAGAGACAATGAGAGCAAATAACATAAGTGGAGCCCAATAAATAGAATCTCCAATTCGTAAAAAACTAAAGAACCCGCAAATAGAGCACCTACAAAAACAGGTTTAAAACAATCTTACTATTTTGAAAACTACTTTCTCACCGTTAACCGCATTTTATAGCGTGGTACAGCCACAGTAGTGCCTCCAGTACAACCTTCCACCATAGAACCTGTTCCTCTGTTCTTCTCGATGCTTCCCTCTATATCACCCATGACCACATCTGATGCTGCATTGCCGTTCGTCAATTTGGTTTGAGAACCTGGTGGTTCACATGCCGAAAGTAGTGTTGATTTCAGTGTCGACAAGTCCACTTGAGACGACAAACTGACCAAAACCTGAAAAGTGAGGCATTTTTCCATAAGCCACAATCTTAAACAACAAACGCTACGATAAATAGGAATAATAAGCCTACAGGAGAGAGAATACAAGGAGAAAAGAAGGTAATGTCAAGTCCACTTGAGACGACAAACCAATGAAAACTGAAAATTGACACCTTTTTCCATGAGAAACTCGGTAATTGGGATATGTAAGATTGTAAGCAACAAATATTACGACTTTCACGATGCAGAATTAACCTAAAGAAGAGAGAAAACAAGGCGAAAACTAGGAATTGTAAAGAGTACTACTAAAAAGGAATAGGTGCTGTCTTACACAAGTGGTAGGAAGGATGAGTATCCTAATGTACACAAATATGAGCGGAAATGATTAGGGGCAGCCAAATTCATTATTCAGCATTAATGTTGCGAAAATGTTTAGGACTTACAAAAGTATATGTCTCTGAGTTCAAAGGTCCAAAATATTCCACTTTCCTCCAGTATCTTTGGATATTCTCAGTGCATTACATCATGAATCGCTATTAAGATTAAAAAATATACAGCGTGGGATTATGTTACAATAATTCATTTTAATGTAGGACAGGGCCAGGTGCACAACCAGATTAGCGTTAAGAAAAAAAACAATCTGTATTTTTAACACTCTGTCATGCTTAGGTCATAAAAATACTGGACCAAATCAGTGTTACTAACACTGATAACAATCCATTGTGTATAAGGTAAACAATATTGTTTTAATTTTCGTAAATTCCTTTTTCAACCTATTGTGAACAATTGATCTCTTAAAATAAAATGAGAAGTGATAGGAATACCATAATTCCCTGCAAGTTTAGTTTGTTGTTTACATTTAAACCATTGTACTGGGGTAAAGTGTCATATTTATCTCACTGGGTCAAATACATAAATACTTAATTCCTAAAAAAATCTATCGAAACAAGTTCAACTCCTGTATATCAACAGGAAAAAAAGGTAACTGAATATCCTTTCACATACCACAAACCGAGGCGGAGCTGAAGCTCCTCCAGCCAATCGCTTTTCTGCGAGAACCTCTGCACGTTTGTTCTCCCTTATCTGTTTCCCCCCCCCCAAAAAAACGTCAAATACAACACAAGAACATCAACCCATCGTTACACCAAAATTTTACTGAATTTCATCAATTTTACACCAATTTAACACCAGTTTTGCGCTCGATCTTACACCAATTTATAACCCATTTTGGACCCAACTCATACAATCTTACACCAATATCAGACACAGAAACTAAGTGCATTGGCCATTGCTATTAATGTTAAACATTGTGAAGGCAATCAAAGGCGTTTGACTTTATTTTCAACTGTTGGATTTCCATTTCGAGGCAAGCAATCAAAAGGAGTTACCTTTAAATTGCTTGTCTCGAAAAGAAATTCCAATGGTTGAAAATAAAGTTAAAGACATTTTAGTGCCCGAAAAATGTTTAACACTAATATCCGGGCAGTGTACACCATGAATAGCTATTGACGTTAAGAATAATTGGTATGAGAACTGTTTTATCTTTAATAATTCTAGACAGCGTCGATGATTGCGAACCACAAAAATAACTAGCTTTAAGAAAAAAACATTGCGGCAAAAAAAACTGGGACGTAATTAATGTTATTGACGCTAATAGCGATTCACGGTGTAATACACACATCATACTGGTAATAAGAATAGTACAACGTGTATCAGTATTAGTGTCAATGACACTCTATCAGTGCCTCTAAATCTACACCCTCGAACCTAAAATAGTATCAATCACAATACTTGTTTTTTTCTTAACGCTAATCAGCCACGTCATTCAGAACTGACTAAGAATTAATAACATTAATGTAAACCCCACCCTAATGATTTCTTTACTATAATAGCGACACACGGTGTAAATAATACACAATTTGTCATACCTGTTTTGTCCGAAGCAATCTTTGTGCCTTTCCTAAGACTCCATGGCCAACCTGTTTTCCTTTTACTGAACCAGGAACAGTCTCTGTTTCCAAAAACATGTCGGAAGCAAAAAAAGAAAGAAAAAGAAAGAGAAAGTTCCACTGAATATCTGAAATGATGAACATTTAACATATAAAATTGTCTGATTGGAAACTATAAATGGCACAAAAATGCCATAAATTGTATAAATATCACCAGATTCCAAAACTAAACAGTTTTACTGTAAATAGTGTGGAACACAGAGATTTAAGTACGTTTACTTTATGATGTGGATACACATGAACTAAACCTTTCATAGTTATTTGAGTAAATAATGCTAATTCAAGTGAGGATTTTTTTGACCCAATAAATTAGAGTTGACAACACTTTAGTAACATGGTCCCATAATGCGCTACCTGGCATAACATAATTTTGAGTAGCTAATTCTAATAAAGTGGTAACCCTAATTCACTGACTTGAATAGTGATGGGCGGTGTATTGTTGCCAATGGTAAAAAAATAGCGTTTTGTATAAACTTTTTCATTAGCAAAACATACGGTTAAACTAAGCGTCATGATCCACAAAAGATTTATTTTATAACTGTTGTATCATATTCGTTGACATTAAAACAAATGTGTGTGCAAGGTTTTAAAATGTGGTCCACACTAATCACGGTCAGAGGTTAACCTATAGAAATCTTCTTTTAGAACCTTTATGGTCCCACATTAATGGGTATTTGTAAGCATAAAGAACCAAGAAATTACAAATCGTGTGGTCCATATTGCGCAATGTATCCACGTGGAAGCATTCCCATTTTTGTTTTCCTTACTTTCTCAGTTTGGGTTTTATTTGGTCCCAGTTTAGTGTACTTGTTCCTATTCAGTTCTTTTTTTTTAATAATTTCCATTTCATCAATCAATCAATTGTTACCTTAGTACATTGAAGGGAGTTAGATCCAACTAGAAATTTGTTTGAATGCTTGAGTAAGACTGTTTTAACAGAGAGAAAGAGGGGAGAGAGTAGAAAGAGATTAGTCCACGGAGATAAGTCCAAACAGAATTTTCTTCAAATGATTGAGTAAGACTATTTTTTAAGTGTGAGAGGGAGAGAGAGAGAGAGAGAGAGAGAGAAGGAAATTTAGTCCAAACAAAAGGTAAAACCGTTACTTTACTATTGTTTGCCTCCGAAAAAAAATCCAGCAGTCGGACATAAATTTAAACACCTTAAACTGCCCGAAGAAAAAAAATTGTTTAACACTAATGGCATGCCTTTTCCTTGCTCCGTCAAAAAAAAAAATCGAAAAAAAAGGTAAAGACGTTTTTGTGATTAGAAAATAATGTGCAAAACTGATAGTGATGGGCAAAGTACCTTTCAGCTATGCCAAATCCCAGAACTTCAAACAATATCCCCCAAACCCTAAATCCTAAACCCTTGATCCTAATAGCGGACGTCACCTTTTTAGAAAAAAAAATCTTATAAATTCTAAGTTCAAAAAAAAAAGGGGGGAAATAATGTTCATCACTTTTTTCCATCGTCATTTCTTCAGCTACCCCTTGATGCGACAATTCCTGAACCCTAAATAATATTATATATACAAAAATTTACAAACATATATAAAGAAAAAGATGGCTTTTTTCCACCCCAATTTTGTCTACAAAAAAAGACAAAATGGTAACTCCCGAACCATTTATATTGAAACAACAAAAATTCAAACACGAATATTCCCTAACCACCTCTTTCTTCTCCCCCTCTCCCCTGCCCCTCTCCCCTGCCCCTCCCCCCTGCCCCTCCTCCCCTCTTTTTGACTTTGTTTTTTTTTCAATTTTTTTCTTTGCTTTTTTTTTCGAACTTTAACTTAAATAAACCAAAATAATCTTATAATGCAATCCACACTGACCAATTATTTCTCATCGCGATATATATTGCGATATATAGTATTTTTTAAATTTAATATTTTATATAATATGTTATTTTAGCGAAAAAGACAAATTGTCTGATACGCCACGTACGACGTGATTTTCGTTCCGTGACTTAAAGGTAGATGCCGCAAAATGTAACCGACAAAAAAGTACTAATTCTGTAATTCATATAATTACTTATTTAGTACGTAGAGAACTTCACATACGAAAAGTTCACACTAATTTAGTCAAAGTATGATCTGAAAAAAAAAAATTGCAGTGCGTTTCAGGCTTTCAGGCAGAAATACCTACCAATCTGCAAGCAGATTGGTAGCCATTACTGCTTATCCATTTCCAGCGACTAGTATTATAGAAAGGTTACATTTTTAGTTTTCTCCATGGATTCCCAAGGAATGGGAGGCAGCATGGGAGGTGAAGAGGATAATGACACTAAACTGCAGTAGCACTAGTACTGGCAGCAGCAGTAGCAAGAATAGTTATAATTTTTTTTTTAAAAAGCATCGATATATCGGCGATATATCGCGATATTTAGCTTTTTGATAAATCGAAGCGATATATCGATTATCAGGTACCTGAAATTCGATACATATCGAATATCGGCAAATGGTCCTCGATACCCAACACTAATAAATATCCTAAAACATTAAACTTCTAAAACATAAATATCCAGAAATATACAAACCCTAAAATATGAAAACCTTCAAATATAAAAAAACCTAAAACAACATAAAAACCTAAAATATAAAAAGGATAAAATATAAAAATTCTAAAAAATAAAATCCCGAGGATATAAAACCTTTTCTAATTGAAAAAATATCTTTCCGAACCCCCTTAAACCCTGAAATTTCAAAAACCTACCACCAATTTTTTTTCTCCAAAAACTATGAAACTGAAATGAAAACTCTCTAGCCCCACTTTTATAGGTTTTTTACCATTAAAAACCCTCAAAAAAAGCATGGGATGAGAAAAAACCCTCACACCTTTCTCTACTTCCTCTTACCTCCTCAAATCAATTATCTTTTCTGTCACACTGTCTAAAACCCTAAACTCTTAAAATCCTAAACTCTTAAAACCCTAAACTCCTAAAACCCTACCTCCTAAAAACCAAAACTCCTAATGTGTATATGACCTTCATCCTAAAATTTAAGATATTAAAACTGCTTAAAAATAGAAAAAAACGGCTTCTGGTTTCTTAGACACTCAGTTGTAGTTAAATTAAGTCACAAAAGTACAATGAATTAAAAACACACTGGTGAAAAAATCCACGTAAGTACCTTTGCCGAGCTTGTACTTTTGACGAGAGCTTTTTGACGCAAAACGCGTCTTGTGCTCCTTATTCTTCTGAGCCCTTCCTCCCGCCATTGCGTGCGATACTCCAAAATTCTTCGGAAGGAAAAGAAGGAGAGGCAGGCAGTATGGAGAGACGACAGTAGCAGTAGCAGCATAGTATGGTGTAGTATAGTACAGTACAGTGCAGTATAGTACAGTGCAGTAGAGTACAGTACACCGCCAATCGCTATTAGAGTATATAACGCTAATACGGTGCCCCTAAATTTTGACCCCAAAACCTGAAATAGAATTTATAACGCTATTTAAGTACGTGGACCATAATCTGCCACGTCTCAGAGCTTTCCAGTAACGATGTTTCGTCTGACAAAAAAAAATGTTTGGTACGGCTATGTACGGCACTGTACGAAAACGTACGGCGTCCAGTAACGAACCCCACTTTTCGTCTAATGGAACGTCACCCTAAATTAGCGTTCATTACTCTAATTGTTTTTTGTAGTTTTTGTACTCTAATTTTTTCATTACTCTAATTACGATTCGCGGTGTACAGTTTAGAATCGTACCTTTCCATCGCAACCGACAGATTCACATTCCGACAAGTGTGCACGGAGAAAATTGAGTTTTAAGGTAAAAAAAAGCATTAATGCCACGCTTTGAAATGGCAATCGGACAGGCCGACAGGCATTGACAACGCGTCAACGTCAATTATTGAATGTAATTTACTAAATAGACGGTTTTGTCTGCTGAAATTCTTCACTCCTTATTCCATGCTGCCACGTGTATAGGACCATGACTTTGTCTTCATCTGCCAGCGGTCTCTTCCCGGGCGGTAGCATCGAGGCAGGTGCCCGACTATTACTCACACGTGTCATGAGCTTCATCCTTTTAATGGATTAAATTACAGTTCAACTCGACATTTTTTTCATTTTTTTTTTTTTTTGTTTTTTATATAATTGTTATATTACATACGGAAAATGATGTAAGGTACACCGTGTATCGCTATTCATGTCAAGGTTTCTTTCGCCACTTAAAACATCTTTTCTCCGTACACACTTGTCCGGTTATGGATCTGAAGGTTGCGATTGAGAGCTAAGATTCGCACCTTCCGAATGGCGGTCTCCATGTAAAAATCGGACGAGTGTGTACGGATAAAATATGTTTTAAGTGGCGAAAAAGTTGTCAACACTAATAGCGATGCACGGTGTACCTGCATTTTGTAATAATTTATGTTTGGTTGGAGATTGTTTTGGAGGGTACTCATTCCTTACAGTAGCTTGTGTAGAGGGAGGGACTCCACCATTCACCACTATTAGAGTGGTGAATTAGAGTTTTGAAAAAATAATTTATTACGACATTTTTTGACGCTAATCAAGTCGCAATGGCTTTGTTCATAACGTGAAATTTATTTAATGTAAATTATATAATAAAAAATATCTAAAAAAAATAATTTAAAGTTTATAATATATGATTTAAGATATAGAATATAAAATAATATATAATAATATAATATATCATGGATTATTGACATATGGTCAAATATGCAATCATGAAATAGTGTGTAATGCAGCGAATTTGAAATAATTATTAGTTGTGATCAATGTATGGGTATTAAGCCAATTTTATATATAATGAGTATAACTTCCATTGTTTTTTTTAAATATAACAATGCATAATCAGACACTTTTCAGCTAAATCATAATTATAATGGATAATTAAAAAATCTTCAACGGTAGTGATAAAATTTTAGCCTAGAACCTTAACTTACCCCATAACTTACATAAAAATATTTTCAAAATGCCTCAAAACCCTAAAACTTTAAAATTTGGATCCCAAAGTCCAAAACTTACCTTGAGACTCGAAATCTATTCTAGGTTTAAATTCAAAAAAGAAGAATATACTTAAGATCTAGACTGACGTTTTTAAGAAAAGGTTTTTATTTAAGTTAAGATGTGTAATTAAGTATAAATTCTTAAGCTTAGTTTAAGATTTGTGTTTTAAGTTAAGATTCTTAATTTAATTTTAGGCGTGAAGGGAGAAACTCAAAAGACTTTGGGAGTTTTTTTTTAAACTTGAAACAAAAAACTCTAAGAGGACTCTCAATCTTTGTAGATTTTTAATGGCATTCAAAGAGATTCTTGGTTTCTTTAACTTCAAATTATAAAACAATAAAGATTTCTCTCCTTTAAATTTTTGAACCACGAAAGTTAAGTGAAATCTTGAAGCCATAATTCTTGGAGCATAATTTTTTGGGAAAGCCCATAGATATTGAATTATATTATATTCGTATAATATCGAAGCACTTAATTGTACCATTAAAGTAAATAAATATAAAAAAAATACCTTATCTCACAAAAAATTGCATAATTACCTCGAGACTCAAAATTATTCTTGATATTGTAATTTTTTGATATTTTAACAATTTGGAGAACATAACGTGACCACAAATATGGGTATTCGATACGAACATATGTTTTTTTCCCTCGTAAATGTGCTACGAAAGCAAAGGTCCTTTTTTTTCCATAACTACGCATTATTTATGTCAGTCATTCGAGAATGTGTGGAGAATATCTCGGCAAGTTGTACTAAGTTCACAGATCTTTGACTGTTTCATACAAGATAAGCTTGTTTACATGAGAATCAATTTCAGTTTCTACAAAATTCTGTCAAGTTTTGCCAGCTATATCATTTTTGTCAAATAATATCAATTTCTACAAACTTTTATCTTATATTGATTGCGACCAAATCGTACCAGTTATCTTTCTTAACCTTTAGTTGCGCCACTTTCATTTTAACCTTTAAATGCTCATTTTCTAGTCACCAATATACATTATCACACTATCCACACTTATTGACTTGGACCATACTTGTTTTTTTTTTCATTTGTTTGATGGTTATCTTTGTTGAGTCGAGAAAATTTATTTGGTGCAAAATAATGTGGATCACTCCCCATGGAAAACTTTCATGTTTTTGTGATACTATGTGGACTTATGTTATATATCATGCAAACAACATCATTCACACTAACTATGGTGATGGTGTATTGTACAACGTTTTTTTATATTTTAATATGTATTAAGGCAAATGTATTAAGAAAAATATATAAATATAATGTATATGTAAATAAGTTTTTAGGAAAAAACTTTTATCGTCAATAATAATACATATAACCTGAAAGACAAGCCTTTATCCGTAACCCTCAATCTTAACTGAAGAAACATTCCATGGTAGTAGAGATAATTCAAACCTTTAATCCTCAATACCTTTAAACCTTTAAAACCTTCTAAACCTTTTGAACGTCTTAAATCCTTTAAAACTTGTATTTGGAAACCTTTTTTGACGTTTTTTCTCTATTTTTTTGTCCGCAGCTGTCCATGTCAGCGCCAGAAATTGCCAGCTCATACTCTCAAAAACTGCCACGTGGCACTCTCTGGTGAAGACACGTGTCACCTGTCAGCTCCCGAGGGACCCTGGAAACGGAAATGCGACAACGAGTCTGCCACTTGGCAGTCCAGGAGTGGACAACAGAGATTATTCTGGTGTGAGAAATTCTGGTCAAAGAGATGGGAGAGGGGGGGAGGAGAGAGAGGGAGAGGATCCGTACAGGATGGTGGGGGGTGGGAGGGGGAGGAAGGAGAGAGAGGGAGAGGATCCGTACAGGATAGTGGACGGCCGCCAGGTGTACCTTGATGAGCTGGATATTTTAGGACTTTTGGATGGATATGGAGTTTTACGCCCCTTTGACCCCGTGGGATACAACGCGGCAGCTTATTTATGGTATTTTTATTTATTTGTTTATTTGTTTGTTTACTTGCTAATGTTTTGTTCAAAAAATAATTATAATAATAAAAGAGGAAGGGAAAGGGAAAGGGAAGTAATGGATGGAGGGAAGGGAAGGAGGGAAAAGTAAGTATGGGGAGAAGGAAAAGGTAGGAGTGTAAGGAGAGGAGGGAGGAGGGAGGAGGGAGTGAGAGGTAGGAAGGTATGAAGAGAAGAGAAGTAAGGATGGAAAGGAAGGAGGGAGAGGTAGGAAGGTATGAAGAGAAGGGAAAGGGAAGGAGTTTAAAGAGGGAAAGGAAGGAGGGACAGGTAGGAAGGTATGAAGAGAAGAGAAAGGGAGGGAGCGTAAGGATGGAAGGGAAGGAGGGAGAGGTAGGGAGTGTATGATGAGAAGGGAAAGATGGACAGTTGGGAATGGAAAATTCAAGAATTTAAACTTTTCTTCTTTTTTTTTCAAGGAAAAATTTCGGGAAAACAGGTTTTTCAGTTTTCATTATAGTAGGGGTCGCTCATTTTTATGGGAAATTAAAGAGAAAAAAGAACAACATTTCAATCGATCCTTTATTATGGGTTTTTTAGGTTTTTTTTTTTTTTGTTTAATTATTTTCTCGAGGCTTTTTTTCCTTTTTTTTGGTTTTTTTTTAAACAGGAAAAAGATAGAGGATATTCCAGAAGAGCGACGTCACCGTCTTTTGGACATTTTACTTCCTAGGTTTCAACTTTTCATTACTTTTTTTATTGTTTTCTGTGACATTTTTCATTAATTTTTCGAGAGTTAAGGATTTGATGGTGCCGTCGATTTCACTTTTAGGTTTTGTCTCAACAACCCCCGTTTCTTCTTTCTATATCCTCCTTTTTCTTATATGATACCACTCACCATTAATAGTGTGTATCTTGTTGTTAGCAAGTTCTAATATTGGGGTACAGACGCTATTATTATTATTAATAATATTTTTATTATTATTATATTGGTACAATTCACCCAAGTTTTATGCTTTCCACACTAATTCGTGTAAACAGTTAAAATGTTAAACTACTTAAATGCGATTTTACGTCTTTTACATTTTTAAAGTTTTTACATTTTTAGATTTTTTACATTTATATTTAAAGAAAAACTATTTGGAAAACCTAAAATCAACTCTAAGGAACACCTTTTTTTTCTTCTATCTGTTTTTTAAATGTGAGATGATAAAAAAACAAAAAAATAATTATATGCTCTTTTGGGTAAAGTTCAATTTTGTGACAATTGTCACAAAATAATTGATGGCTGTTTAGACCAATTTTTTTCACTTTTCAAAAAAAAAATTGAAACATGTAAAAGTAATGAATATCGATTCTCTAAGTCAATTCAAGATATTTATTGACATGTTTTGTACTTATATCACAAATGTAAAAAGAATTCAAAAAAATATTAACTTCCAAAACAACTTTAAAACCATAAAACTTTAAAACCGTAAAAACTTTTATTACTTTGGAAGCTGTGAAACTTTGAACGTATTAAAAACTTTAAGAACCATCAAAATATTTCAAAACCTTAATTAATGTGGTAAATAAAAACACCATCGCAAGTTCTCAACAAAAAAGAATCTTACAGATGTCTTTGTTACCATGTGAGCTCAAAAATAAGGTTTTGACCGTGTCTCTCCCTCTCCCTCTCCTCCCTCTCCCTCTCCCTCTCCCTCTACTCCCTCTCATCTCCCTCTCATCTCCCTCTCTCCCTCCCTCTCCCTCTCCGACACATCCAAAATGTGGGAGATTGTCATGCCTCCAAATCTTTTGGTGCATCGGCCTATGAGACGCTGACATTTTATTTTATTTCACATTTTTCTTTGCTGACCTAACTCTCCCCCCTCCCCCTCCCCCCCCCCTCCATCCCTCCCTCCTCTCTCGCTTGCTCTCTCGGTTCCCTTCTCTCTCCCTCTCCTTTTCTCTCTTCCTTTTCGTCTCTCTCTTCCTCTCAGACACATATCCAAAATGTGGGAGATTGCTGGAGAGAAATATTTTGCCTCGGAATCTTTTGGAGCACCGGCCTATGAGATGCTGACAGCCGGCGCCCACAAAATGACAAAAAAGTCAGATGCTGAGTTTTGGGACGGACGTGTCATCGGATGTGTGACATCTATCACTTTTTGGGGGACCCTGGAGTAATGTTGATTATAATAAAACTTTTGGATGTCTGATTATTGTTATTATTCATGTTATTGCTAATATTACTATCGTTATTAATGTTGTTGTTGTTATTATTGTTATTGTACATTTTATTGTTAATATTGTTATATTATTAATGCTATTATTGTTTTTGTTACGAATGTTGTTTGTTTTTATTGTTATTGTTGTTGTTAATTTTGTTTTTGTTATTACAAGTACACTGCACATGTTACGCTCTACGGGCTACAAACTGACTGCCCGGAAAAAAAAAAAAACTGACTGCATCGAAACAAAAAAAACCTGACTGCCCAGCACTCACACAACCAATCACAACTGTCGGAGGAAGAATCGTGAAGCTCAAGTCGGGGCAGCCCACCAATCACAAACAGTGTGGACAGACAGACAAACAAATAGACAAACAAAGAAACAAACAAACAAACAAACAGAAAACAGACACAGACAGAAGACGCTTCACTGCGTAGTAATTCAGATTATTATTGTGGTTCTGGTTGTTTGTTGGCTGTTGGGAGAGGGACACAGAGGGAGAGGGAAAGGGAGAGTGAGAGGGCAAGGCAGAGGTTAGAGGAAGCGGCAAAGGGAGAGAGAGAGAAGGAAGGGCAGAGGGAGAGGTATAGGGAGAGGCAGAGGGAGAGGGGGAGGAGAGGGAGATGGGGAAAGAGGGGTAAAGGGAGAAGGAGGGCTGTTTTTGTTATGATAGGAAACACTGTTAAACGTTCTCGAATCTCAGAATAACACCGAAAAACCAATCATTTTTGACTTTTTAGGTTTTTTTTTTCTTCTGGCTTTTTTTTCTTTCTTTCTTTTTTATTTTGTTCTTTTGGGGTTCTGTGTTTTTTGTTTTCTTTAATTGATTTTTTTTATTTTTTTTTCTTTGTGCTAGTGCCTGGACCAATCCAATGGTTGGGAAGATTCCAAAAGGTATATATTTTTTTATGTATATATTTTTTTGTTTACTTTCAAATATAAAAATTCAAAAAATATTTTTTTATTTTTTGTTTTGTTTACTTCTCATACATGAATATTCTAATGGTATTTTTGCTTTTTTTTGCTTACAATTCAAAATTTAATATTTAAATGTAATCAACACTTTATATGTTACAATTGTCACAGTCCAGTGAATTCGGTTAAATATGGATGTCATAATGAACAAGTTGTTTTATAAACTTCTTTTTTTATTGTTTTTATTTTATTTCACTCTTTTTTTATGTCTGCTTCCTTTCCCACTCCCTCTCTCTCTCTCTCTCTCTCTCTCTCTCTCTCTCTCTCTCTCTGTTTACCCCTCTCTCTTTCTGTCCCGTCTAATTTGTACCAAATTTTAGGACTATTTTTTTATTTTCTATGAAAGGAACATCAAAACACACTTCTTTTTTTTATAGGCATTTTTTATTGGAAGGGACGACGAACTTTACGGGAGGGTCATAACTCGTGAGTTCTTATGGGAATTTAAACCCTCGTGAAAATATTGTAATTGAATTATAAAAATATTGCAATCTTGAAAAAACAATTTTTACAAAGATCGATACCTTTAAGAAAAAACTTCCAAAAACATGTAAAAATTCACGGTGGTTTTCCAAACTTAAATTTTTAAGAAAAACCTTCTAAAAGCATGAGAATTTTCAAGAATAATCCATAAAAACATTGAAATCCTGAAGAAACAAACTAAAAATGTTGAAATATATACGAAAACATTAAAAAACATTGAAATCTCTAAGACAAAACCTTTATAAACATTAAAAACTTTGAAAATAATCTTTAAAACATTGAAATTTGTTAAAGAACAACCTTTTTCCCATCGCATTTCTCAAGTATTCTTCCTTAGTTGATGAAACACTGGCACTTTTAGGTTTTTCAGGGCTTTTTTTTGGGTTTTTTAATGGATTTTGAGGGTTTTACTAGGGTTTTAGGAGTTTTTACTCTCCCGATGCACTGGTCTTCCCATCGCTATATTAGAGTTTAACCACTCTAAGTCGAGTACGCTTCTTTAGACCCTAAATTATAAATTAATGTTGATAATAAATGTGTTTAATTCTAAAGTGTTAATTCTAATAAAGTGTTAACGCTAATAATTCACTGATTTTAATACATAATTTGATGTATTTAACCTTATTTAAGTGGGAAGACCTAATAGCGATAGGGAGTTTAATTTCCATTTTCCGAGCTTTATTTTCCCATAGACCTATTCTCTCCTTTCTCTATATTAATTTGACCAATCTAAACTCCCACTCGCTCACTCTCCTCCCTCTCCTCTCTCTCCCACTCTCCTCTCGCTATTAGTGTAAAGGAATTACTTGTTAGAATGTATAACGTATTATATTATTATATTATTATAACGTAGTACTTTATTTAGTGTTGGGAGAGGCGGGGAATTGTAGTCCACTCCCTTGAATAGTGTTGTTAACACTATTTTATGATTTTCGGCCAGAAAAAGTCCTGACCAAAAATGTGTTATTAACTCTAATAGCTATGGGAGGTGTAGTATCAATGCCACTAATTTAATGTTGTTAGTGTAAAGGAATTATTAGTATTAAAACGATATTAGTATCACTGACACTAGTTTAGTGCTATTAGTGTAAAGGAATTATTAGTCTTAAAGCGAAATTTTCTCAAAAATACCAAATTAGTGCTTTTAGTGTAAAGGATTCCTTAATTTAGTCCATCGCTGTTAGTGAAAGGGAGTTATTGGTATGAAAGCAAAATTAGTGTCAACAATACTAATTTAGTGCTATTAATGTAGAAAGAATTGCTAGTATTAAGGCGAAATTGGTATCAACAGCCCCACTCCCTTAAGGTGTTATTAACACTATATCATGATTTTCGCCAAAAGCAAGTCGTGACAAATTTGTGTTATTAACACTTAATAGTGATGAGCAGTTTTCTCTCCCCCTTCTTTATATTGATTCGACCAATTTACCATCGACATTTTAAGAAAAACCTTTTTAAACATTGAAACCTTTAAGAAATAGTTTTATAAACATTCTAACCTTTAAGGAAAACCTTCACGGACATTGCAACTTTTAAGAAAACCTAAATAAAACATTGAAACGTTCAAAAAATCATTATAAACATTGGAACCTTGAATAAATACCTTTATGAACATTGAAACCTTCAAGGAGAAACCTTTGTTAACATTGAAATCTTTAAGGAATACCTTCATAAACGTTGAAACATTTAAGAAGAACTGTATTAATATTGAATTTCTTAAGAAAAACTTTCCTCTCCCCCCCCCTAATAGAAGGAACCTGAATATGAAAGGTTTTTTTTTCAGATTTTCTTTTGTAATCTGACAAAAAAAATCCTCTATCCAGAAATACCTCTCCTTTGCCAGCTGGCGGACGCCATATCTCCTCTCTATTTCCGTGTTTTCCGTTCCGTGGAACAAAGAGTTTTGGCGACGGGGGAGCAGTGTGACGCGACATTTCAGTACGAGGGAACGGCCGTTCGGTTACATGAAACGGAGGATCGTCCACTCTCTTTCCCTTCACCCAGTCAGTACACTCTCTCTCTCTTTCCTCTTCCCTCCTCCCTCTCAAAACCCTCTCAATTCTGTCCTCCCTCCCCACTCCCCTTTTCCATCCCAACTCCATTTCAACTCCCTCCGCCCTCTCCACTTCCCTCCTTCCTTCCTCCACTTTCTCCACTCCAATTTTTTCTCCCGACTCCCATTCAACTCCCTCCTCCCTCCCCACTTCCTTCCTCTCAGCTCCCTTTCTGTGAACTATTTCTCCATTTTGGGTTTGTTTTTATGGTCCGTTTTTTTTAGATGATTTTGTTTTTTTCTGAAATAGTTGAATTCAAGGCGCGTATGGTTTTATTGATTTTGTTAAAATTTACATTTGAAGTTCTAGAGTCGTTTTAAATTTACGTATTTATTTTTTTCTGATGTGGTGTGATGTACATCGAGGACTATATTATTTTATTTCTACTCGATACAGTTTATTAATTTGGCACATCGGAAAAATTTGTCGTAATTCTTTTTTCATATGCGATTTTTCTGGATTCTGTATCGAGCTCGATATTCGATGCACGACTATTACAAATCAAAAATGAAATGTATAAATCCCCAAGATGTAGGTAAGAACCGGATTACAAATGGACGTCAAAGTACGAAAAGTTTGCCAAAGATTCTCAAGATTTTGTAAATCCGATTTATTGTGAAGTTAAGGACACATTATTACGTGGTCACGTGTCAAATACATATATGTTATATACGTATATATGGACAAATTCCAAAATTGGCGTCTCTATTTTCAAATTCAGGTTATTACAATGTGATCAGGTATTACAGGCCTTACAGGATATACATTACCTTTAGTACGTTGGCGTACAGATTAGCGTTAAGAATTTATTAGTGTTAATGATAATTTGGAATATATAATACTAATTTAGTGCAAGGAGACGTGACAGATTGTAGTCCCCTCATTAAATAGTGCTGCTTATACTATTTTATGATTTTTGGCCAAGAATAGTTTATCAACTCTAATAACGAACTGAATTGTCGCCATATTGTACCAAATTTGTACCGAGGGATAAAATATTGCGATAACAATCGAATATCGTAACAATGTTGTATCGAATATTTAATTCGAATATCACTTCATACTCTGTATCGAATACCGTATCAAACGTATCGAAAATGTATCCAAATTTTGCACGCAATATAAAATCGCAATACAAAAATTGAGACACTTATATACGGTATATGAAAAATATCGTATTGCAATATATGGCAAGAAATTCAATATGATGTACAACACTACATAATATTAAAACGGGAATAAAAAAAAAAATGATGATGATGGTTGGTCTACACAAAACTGTGAGTTCTGGTGAAATCAAAAACATTTTGTAGGGTCTGTTATTTTCCTTTTCTTGTGATTTTTGAAAATGTATTGCCGAAAAAATTGGATTAAATTGATCAAACGTTCAGGATTTCTCAATTGAGAATTGTAAATTGGAGAATTCTAAATTTGAGGATTATAAATCTGAAGACGTTAAATCTCAGGATTATGAGTTTATGCGTTTAAGACTTGAGGATTAAAATTTTCTAAATTTGTTTTTTGTTTTTTTTTTTTTTTTGTTTTTTTTTTTTTTTACAGAGGAACCTTTATGGCCATTTAGTGAAGGGATGAGAGATTATGTTCGAACCGTGGGACCCGATTTTATTGTGGGCCAATCTTGGATGGATGGGATATCCAGTAAGTCCACACCAAAACAATTTTTGGGGGAATTTATTCTCATAAAAAATGTCACATTGTGAAGTTTCAGTTTTCGGAAAGTTATTGGAAAGTTTTTGGAAAGTTTTCGGGAAAGTTTTCAGAAGAAAAGTTTGTTGGAGAGTTTTTGGAAAAAATGCGGCAAGTTTTGAGAAAGAAAGTTTTACTTAAAAAGTTTACTGAAATTTTCTGGAAAGTTTACGGAAAGGTGTCAGCAAGTTTACCAAAAGGTTTGGGAATTTTTTTGGAAAATTTTTCGAAAAGTTTCAGAAATTTTACAGAGTATTAGGAAGATTTTAAAAATATTTTGGAAAATTTGTGGGAAAGTTTTCATAAAGTTCACGGATTTTTTTTGGAAAGTTTATGGAAAGTTTTTCGGAGACTGAAAACCGTACGAGTCTATATTGCATACTAAATTTGCTCGTAGTAAAAATTTTACCAACCAATAACTAATTCGAGATTTTTGTTTCTTCTAATTCTAACCACAATAATATAGGTACAGTTGTATTTTTATATTGTACTATACAGTTGTATGTTTTTTTTTTTTCTCAACTTGTTCACATTCACTCGACATGAGTTATATTATGTATATATAAACTTTCTAGATGACCTCTGTAATGTCTTCTTTTTCTTCTTTTTATCCTTCTCCTCCTCCTTCCGCTCCTCCTCCCTCTCTTCCTCCTCCTCCCTCTCCTCCTCCCTCTTCTCCTCCTCCTCCTCCTCCTCCCCACCCTCTTCCTCCTCCTCCTCCTCCTCCTCCTCCAACGAGACTATTTTCTATGCGAGAACCCAGGAGAACCCAAGAATTGTCCCTTCAAACCCCCCTTCCCCCCCCTTCCCTCCCCTTCCTTCCCCTTTCCCCCCCCGTCATTTGCCAAAACTCATGTGATGGGTCATGGGAGGAATGGACTCCGGGTCCATGAACATGAGGGGCATCCCAAGATATATCTCTCCGGGGGGGGGACGAGGGATAGGGGTCCTGCTGCAAGTGGTGGGATTGGAGCCATGAGATTTTTTCATTGATTCTCTTGATTTTTTTTCATTTTGCCTGAGGAAAAAAATGATTCCCTCCCTCCCTCCCTTCCTCCCCTCCCTCCCTCCCTCCCTCCCTCCCTCCCTTCCTCCAACCAAATCCTGTGACAAAAACACCCCAAGGTTGCCCACCACTTTTCTAGGGACTATTATTTCCGTTATTTGGTAAATTAATACTATTTGGTATTTGGTAAAATTTATTATTACGGTTCTATCTCCCTTATAGAAACAAAGGGGGGGAAACTACCCGTATTCTTAATTTTTCAACCCAGTACTCCTCTCCTTCCTCCTAAAGTTCCCCTCTCGAGAGTTGGGAAGAATATCTTGTCCTTTGTCCTTTGTCCTTGTCCTTTGTTGTCCTTTGTTCTCCTTTGTCCTTGACCTTTGTTGTCCTTTGTCCTTTGTCGTTATATCTAGTCCTCTGTTCTCCCAAGCGCCTCCTCAAATAGGCGAGAATTGGTCTTGCAGTTTTGTTCAAGGGACATGAGAGTAACGCTCCCCTTTTTGAAAGAGGAATATGTTATATATTATTATATTGTTATTTATTATGTTATGTATTATATATATTTTTGGAAGGGGATAATGTCGGTGACTTAATTAGTGACCTAAGTATTCGTCGGGCTTCCAGATTTGGAATCCAAGTCGAGGATTCTAGATAAGATTTGTTGCCGTGAGAAGAGGGACTCTGAAGTATTTTTAGGATTTTTTAGGGTTTTTTAAGGTTTATTAAGGTTTTTTAGGATTTTTTCGGGATTTTCGAAGCTAAACTCCTCTACCCCAAGATAGATAAGAATTGTGTTTCCTTAGTAGCCTCGATGAGTCCTTTAAAGCAAAAGTGGAAAGTGTGCTTTGCTAGTCAAAGTTTCCTTTTTCTCTTATACTTGAAAATTTAATGACCAATTCGCGAACTGCTCCAAGTAGACACTTGTAAACACACACCAACACATCCATAATCATACCATGCATGCATATCGGCAATCACCAAGGCATAGATGAAAGGAGACATGACGGAGAAGACATGGAAATTAAGGCTTTCTTAATGGAAACAAGATTTCAAAGACAACTATATGGAAAAGGAGAATCCCCAAGTACTAGCGTCCCAGCCACAAACGTGACCACATGTTGGTGGTCCCATCGTTAGCTACGTTCTACTTTATTAGACACTTGTGATGTAATCTCTACAATGCTGCAAACTAGAAGCTCCTCTAAGACCTACTATGCACTACCATTCTCCCGAGGTGCGACCCAAGGCATGTAGATTTGCCATTGGACATGTAATCCCTTCCGCAATTGTCCACCTATTCAGGCACCTTTTATCATTTGCCAGCAACCTCTCCTTCTCAGTTAATGGTGGCATGGTTCCTCTTTCCTCTACGACCCGCACCTGTCAAGTCGACCCTCTTGAGGGACCTTTGTTTGCTCTTTCTCATTACCAGGTCCTCAGCGCTTTCACTGCCACTTTCCCTTCTTGTCACTTCTCTTCGGTTGCGGACGATGCGCATATTTTTGGCCCTATGGACCCAAGTCGTGTCGGCCTATACCTTTTTTCCGCAATCGTTTGGCAAAAGTCAACTTTTGTTATCAACCCTTGAATTGTGTTTTTTGGTCAACTCGAGATAACTCTTCAGTCTTTTTCTGCGCGTCTTCGTTTTTAAGCTCCTCCTCTTTACAATGATGTTTGTGTGCTAGCCGCTTGGTTTGGATACTTTGGTGACCCAATGTCTTCATTTTCCTCCTCAGAAAAAGTTGTCCCACGTGGACAAACTTCTTGACCTTTTGATCCCCAAGTGGCTTTTGCTCTTTTGACAAGGGATTTCCCCCATCGTCCCTTTTACCTTACTCGCACTTCTCCCTCACCCCAACGTTTGTCTCATCTCTTTCTATCGTTGACGACCGCCTCATGAACGCCCTTGAGAACTTTGTTAGGTCGTGGAGCTTTTGTGCCAGTCTACACCTACGGCCAGCCTTGAGGCTTCTCGTCCTCTTTCATGTCCCTTCCACCTATTTTTGTCCCTTCACCCCTATTTCTTTGCCATCCCCCCTTATTTCTGTCCATTTCTCCCTTATTTTTGTCCATTCCCCCTTTGTTTCTGTCCCTTCCCCCTTTATTTTTGTCCCTTCCCCCCCTATTTCTGTCCATTCTCCCCTCCTTGAGGCTTCTTGTCCTCTTTCGTGCAGGCGGATTGGGCTTACTCTCGGCAGCAAGTGTTCCTGCCGCGTTCTCTTGTCTATCGTTTGCCGGCTGGGTACACTCCTGTTCTTGCTACCGTTGTCCCTTGTGTTTCGGACGGTGTATTCACCTTTTGTCGGTTCCTGTTAGACGCGTCATGTTCTCTTCCTCTTGTTGTTGATGTTGCTGTTGCGCACATGACGGCTTTTTCCAGCCTTATACTTATTTGTATCCTTCACTTCTACAATGTGGTTCATCCACTTTTTTAGTTTTTATGTTCAAATGGTTTACCATTTTCTTAATGTAGTTTTATTTACTTTCCTCAACTTTTCTTTTCTCACATATCCAATTTCTGTTTAGAGACTTACTTTCCCACTGCAACCCTTAGATCGATAATCCGATCAGCGCGTAGTCCAAGAGTTGACTTAAGTGGAAAAAATCATTTATAGTGATAAATGATACGTGGTTTTTTTTCATTCCATAGTTGATTGAGATTAAAGCGACAGTGTGTTGACTTGGAAGGTTGAAGAGTGAGACTTTATAAGGGTTGGTTTTCTCTTATTGAGCTCTAAGATAAAGTCTACTTTTGTTCTCTAATTATGAAGCTTAGTCCATTGCATGCCATTCCAAAAAAGCCATATGGTGATGTATCCCCAAGACTTTGTTAAAAAGTGCAATTGTAAACCATCAGATTCCATGGGTACAAAAGGGGCGGACAGACCGATAGTGAAAAGCTCTAGGTGGAGGGAAGCAAGCAAAATGGCAATGCAGGGTGAAAGAAACGAACATAAAAAAATGGAAGGTAAAGCAAAGACACCCAAAGAAAGAACAGCCTCCAGAGAAAGACACAACAGTGTTGAAATCAGCACTACCCTGTCCTCCTCAACAAACTAAAAATTTACGGAAAATAAAGCCCAAGGGAGCACATTTAGGGAGTTTTGAAACACAACGAGGATCTATAAAAAAAATAGCCAATCGAATGAGGATAGAAGTTTGCACTCGCTGTAAAGCCACAAATAAAAGTTGTCGATAAAAAGTAACGATCGAACCAAGAGGGCTCCCAAGTCGTCGAACCAATCACCCAAAAGAAAACAACTAAATATCTCGACCGTTTTCAAAATAAATTCGTCCATAGCATCGTGGTGGGCATAATCACGCTCCTTTTTAGTCACGTGACAGGTGGCCACTCCATGTCCAGCCACTTGACTAATGTATACGAGGTAAGGTCCGCCAAAACAATGTCACTAGATATGCAACGTGCACCAACAAGTATTACAATATCGATCCGATGCGAAAGAATAATATGGGAAACATCCCGACGAAGAAAATATCACCTCTCAGAAGCGATAATCGAAATGGTGTCGTGAAGAGTGCCCTGCGCCTAAATCAATTCTCCCCCGTGGGAGCAACGAAACAAATGGATGCCATCGGGCTCAAGGACATGATCACACGAGCAAACAAGAGAGTCAAGCAAAGGTGGATGAGTGAGGCCAAGCTGAAGCCTGCGGGCCGTGGCGAATTGCGCAGGCATGAAACGTAGAGTGAATATAATAGGTCCATCTAATAGCCTAGCTCCAGAACCATTCCCACCACAAGAGAGCTCGGTTCTACCAGCGATGGCATCCTGATCAAAAATGGATTCCAAGACATGCGCAACTGATTTCGTAATAATATTGACTGACCATATGTTGTATTATTTATATCATTTGCATCCTTTATCTTACTATGACAACATACGGTTCAACTACATTTAACAATTCAACAAATTATTTTCACTTCAATACATCTTAAGCAAACAAAATAGACGTTGTTGACTGTTAACACCAAAATTATTGCAATAAATAGAAAATAACAAATCATTGGGAAAGTTCTGACATTATTATGGAACTAAATGGTAGTAACGTCAATGCCTGAACTGCTACCTTAGGAACCGCCACAAAATCCGATCCCGTTTATAACTTTCTTTTATATTGTAAATAACCTGCTAAAACATCAATAAATCATTATACATTTCTATACATTCAACCTCCATCATCATCACAATCACCATCATCACCATGATTATTACATCGTCGTCATTGCGAGTTGTGCGGCCCGCATTCAGGCATCCCTTCCTGTCTCTTTAGGAGGTTTCAATTTACTATCAACAGAAGTGCGGCTCCTACTACATATTTGAAAAAGGCGCCTTATTGCCTACAATCTCGCTTTTTGGTTGGGGACACTCTCGTTCTTGCTACCGTTGTCCCTCATGTTTCGGACGGTGCATTTACACGTGATATTCTATTCCTACTATTGATTTATAAGATATGGCGGGTTTTTCCAGCCTGGTTACGAAATCCGTTCCCTGTGTTCAAGAATTAATTTTTGATCAGGTTATCACTGCCATTAAAATCGAGCTTCTTTAGGCGCTTCCCTTTGATACTTCGTGTGCAAGCTTTCTCCCTTGTGGTGAACTTCGTTTTGGAGCCTAGCTATAAGCTACACCTATTTCATCCACTCTATGGTTATGCCTTCCCAATTTACCACCGCCCTCAAGTTCCGACTTGGCCTCCCTCATCCACCTTTGGTTGGATCTCTTGTTTGCTCATGTGACCGTGTCCTTGAGCCAATGTCATCCATTTTTTTCGTTGCTCCCACGGGCGCGAGTTGATTCAGGCGCACGACACTCTTCACGACACTATTTCGACTATCGCATCTGAGGCGGATATTCTGTTTGACGGGTGGTTTCACATATTTTTCTTTTGCATCGGATTGATGTTGTACTACTCGATGGTGCACGTTGCATATTTGGTGACATTGTCTTCTCGAACCCTACATCGGCCATTGTCATTGGTCAAGCGACTTGAAATGTTGGAAAGGCAGCCGGTGACGCGGCTTGGACGAAGGACCGTGATTATGCACACCGAGATCCTATGGCGGTGGAAATATTTGGTTCTTTGGGTGTTGCTTTGGACAGGTTTCTTTGTACTGGTGGTCGACGCTCGTTGGAGCGACTAGGACTTGAGAGCCCTCTAGCTTCGGCCCTTACTTTTTACTGTCAATGTTTTTCTGTGGCTTTATAAAGAGTGCAAGCTTCTATCCTCCTTCAATCGGCCATTGGGGTTATGGATCATCGGTGTAAGTCCCTCAACGTGCTCCCTAGGTTTGGGGAACTGACGAGGTTGCTTTTCGTAGCTTTCTAGACATGTTGAGGTTTGGTTGGATTGTGTTGGTTAAAGAAAACCTCGGCTGTACATCGACCTCTACCTTTGTACCGATTACCAATCCGCTCAGTATCGCCTCGTAAATCCCTTTCGCTCAGCATCGGTCGTCGATGCTAGTTCCCTTTCGATCCGGTGTCTTGGTTTCGAACATCGCTCAATTTTGCCTATATTTCCAACTTCCTAGATACGAACCCAAGACACTACCTATCGCCCATTTTTGGCCCTTAGATTCGACTGAGAAGGACAAAGGAAACCAAAAAACAGAAATAACAAAGAAAACATAAAAAAGAACACAAAAAAGGGAGAAGATCACAAATAACTCATCCGGTTTCCTCACATACTGAGCAACTAGGCTCGATGAAAACGCTTTAAGAACGATATGGCGAGCACAATCTCTCATGGTGTCTTTATTTGTCTCTTTGTCTTTTTTTTCAACAAGATGTACCACGCAATAAAGCATAAGTTGACCACATTTCGCAATAAACCGGTGAAACAACAACATTTAAACAAACAACAAAAGATTTCTGAATCCCATCATCATCCTTTTCTTATTTTCTCTGATGCTCCGAAAGCAATAAAGAACATAAATCCCTAACCTTCACGGCAAAAATTATGGAGAACAAAATATTTTCATTCAATATGCTCAAATTTCACAGATGTAAGAAGCAATCATAACCTTCAACAAATAGAAGGTAGAGGGAGGGAGAAAGGAAGAGGGAGAGGGAGAGGGAGAAAGAGAGGGAGAGGGGGAAAGAGAGGGAGAGGGAGAGGGAGAGGGAGAGGGAGAGGGAGAGGGAGAGGGAGAGTTGGAGAATAGGGAAGAGAAGAGGGGGAGAGGGGGGGGGGGGAAGCAGGATGGGGAGAAAGCAGACAGAGGCAGACTATGAGAGACTGAGAGACGAGGAGAGACAAGAGGGGGAGGGGGAGGGGGAGGGGGAGGGGGAGGGGGAGAGGGAGAGGGAGAGGGAGAGGGAGAGGGAGAGGGAGAGGGAGAGGGAGGGGGAGGGGGAGGGAGAGGGAGAGGGAGAGGGAGAGGGAGAGGGAGAGGGAGAGGGAGAGGGAGAGGGAGAGGGAGAGGGAGAGGGAGAGGGAGAGGGAGAGGGAGAGGGAGAGGGAGAGGGAGAGGGAGAGGGAGAGGGAGAGGGAGAGGGAGAGGGAGAGGGAGAGGGAGAGGGAGAGGGAGAGGGAGAGGGAGAGGGAGAGGGAGAGGGAGAGGGAGAGGGAGAGGGAGAGGGAGAGGGAGAGGGAGAGGGAGAGGGAGAGGGAGAGGGAGAGGGAGAGGGAGAGGGAGAGGGGGAGGGAGAGGGAGAGGGAGAGGGAGAGGGAGAGGGAGAGGGAGAGGGAGAGGGAGAGGGAGAGGGAGAGGGAGAGGGAGAGGGAGAGGGAGAGGGAGAGGGAGAGGGAGAGGGAGAGGAGAGGGAGAGAGGGAGAGGGAGAGAGAGGGAGAGGAAAAGGAAATGGGAGAGAAAGATGGAGAGGGAAAGGGAGACAGTCTTGGTAGTATGAGATCACAGTATAAGTATACATGTTCCCTAAAGAAACTTTAAGGCGAAAAAAGAACAAAAGTTCCCAACCGAAGTAAAAAAAAAACATTGACATTATTCTAATGTGATAGACAAAAAAAAAAAAAATGTCGTAAAGGATGTCCCTGGCCTGATATTAAGAAAAAAAAAGATAAAAGGCTACACAAAAAACAGCTAACCCAGAGAAAAAAAGTAACAGAAAAAAAAAAAAACTAACTGAAAACATGAGAATATTAATCAAAAAGATTCCATTTATAAAACCATTTACCGACCAACCGACAAACCGGCAGTTCCGTTACTACTACGAGCTTCTCGTCCCGTCGAAATTTTCTGACGAAAAGTCCATCGACGACTTTCCCAAACTCTGCGATTCCGACGAATCCTTACTCCTCGCCCAAAAAGCCTTCCCAAAGGTCCCTATTATTCTATCGGTGGTCGAGGACGGGACGGTTTCGGGTCTATGAGTCGACGCGACGAGTCTTCGAACTCGATCCGAAGTCGTATTGGCGGCCATTACTGGGAGAGAAGAGGCCGTGTGAGCCGCAGTACTAGAGATATCTGCATCGGTAATCAAATAAAATAAATAAAAAACTACAATAAAAATAAAACTTACAATAATAATAAAATGAAATAAAACTTTACTGTTTTAGGGTTTCATAGGGATCCTAAATAGTAAAAAGTAATTATTTTGGAGGCAAAATATAGGGGTAAAAATGAATGATTTGAAACATATAAAGGTGGGAAAGGAAAGCTGTACGAGAAGAAAGCGGCTGCGAATGTTTGCGAAACGTTTTGAGCAACATTGATCGTTTAACAAGAAAAGAAGGAAGAGAGGGAGGAAAGGGAAGAGAGGGAAGAGAGGGTAGCGAGGGAAGAGAGGGAAGAGAGGGTAGCGAGGGAAGAGAGGGAAGAGAGGGAAGAGTGGGAAGAGAGGGAAGGAAGGAAGCGAGGGAAGAGAGGAAAGAGAGGGAAGAGAGGGAAGAAAGAGAAGAAAGAGAACGGAAACAGGACGGGGGAGGAAAGAGAAGGGGCGGGGCATGTGCAATCAAAATTAAGGTGTAGAGTCGAAAAAGAAAAGATGTTATAAAAATTGAATGCGCATTACTGTCCGAAGAGGATCAAAGGCAACTAATATACGGTAAAGAAAAAAAACAAAAAAAACCATCTGCATAAGGTGGAAATACAATTTTGTTTAAAGACAAAACATGCTCATAAGTAGAACCACCTGACTGATGGAGTAAAAGCATTTGAACAATGGCCAGGATAAACAGAATAAGACCTTTTTAACTTTAATTTTTATAAAATTTCACTTATTTTCTGTGCTCACCAAAGGAATGAGGTCGAGGGAGAGGAGCATGGACCACAATTGGCAATGTCCACTCCCCCCTTTCCGTTTCGTCAAAACTATTTCCGGTACCCTTCTTCGTCGACGAAATGAACTCAAATCGCAACACCCACTGCACAATTCAATAAGAAAGTTGAAAGAAAAATGAGGAAATCAAGAAGAAGGATCGAAGAATCGGTTTAATTTTGAAGAATTGAAAATAAAAAAAATGAGAGAAACGTCAGTGAATAGATCAACTGCTAATCAACCCAGATTTTGTTCAAATAATTGAGTTAACACCACCTTTCCTAAAAGTGATACTGGGATTATTGATTGAAGTAAAGATGAAGAAACTGTGCTAGGGACAAGGCTAACAAACTCCAACAGTCAAGTAGTTCGTTCCATTTTGCATAATATCCAAAAACTTTAGTCAGTATGCAATGTGTAAGCAGAGAAAGAAAGAGAAATGTACACCACCAAATTTGTTGCATGACAATACAACGCCAATTCAGAGGATTTTTAGTTGCAACAACTTTAGGTAAAGTGAGATCCACAGTTCAATCCATGTTTTGCTTTCGTTCTTTTTTAAACTTCGCAAAAACACTATCAAATCCACTAGCTCCAGAACTATATAGTAAGACCCGGATTAAGTACCGTGGAGTACAATTCACCTGTAAAGAAACCAACGGTGTAGCAAATGCAGCCGAAGCGTCCATCGGAATAGTGAAGATGAAATGAGTAGCCTGCAAATGGGCCGTTACTTCATGAAATTCGGTCTGTACTTGGGGTACATAAACCGGCGCCTGCAAAAACATACCAAATATTACCATTCTTTTGTACAGAGTCAGATATTGCTGTCTAGGATACTTTTAAAGTCATGATCAAAGTTGGTTAAACAAGAAAAAAAAAGGGGACTAGAGGGATAAAGGGAGGCATGAACAACTTCAAAACCAATACCAATCAAAAGCCTAAAATACCCTACAAATACCCTAATTTTACCAGATGATGATCTCGTATCCCAGTTGCTTTACGAGAGGGATGAAGAACCACAGGATTAACCACTTCCTGTGTTTCGAGAAGCACCGAAACCTGAAAAACAAGAGCTCTTGTATTTCAATCAGCAATATGAAATATCCTAGTGTATAGGTCAAACGTGCAAAACTGATAGGAAACACTATATGTGCTTACACCATACAATAAGAGTATTATACCGTATAATATAATCCGCATACAGCATGGGGTAGCCACATTTAGCGTTGCCAGTTGTTTTGGGACATTGTACTACCTTAACAGCCACCTTGTTCAACTTGAAGCCGAAACACTATTTATTACTTTGCCTCCTGGCGAAGAGATTTTAAGAGATTTGAACTTCTTGCAACATTGTTTCAAAAGTACACGTTCAAAACTTTCTATTGGTGAAAATCGGACTGTCGTCGTACAGCAAAATTGAGGTGTATTTTTTGTCTTCTTGAACTCTTGTCATTAAACAACATTAAAAAAGTTTAAGACAAGCATACCCTATTATTTTAAAGTTCATAGAGGTGACGGTTACGGTATGGTATATATAGACAGACAATGTGTCACATCCAGAACTTTCATAGCAGGGTCACGGAGATCCGAGAATGCAAAAAAAAAAGACAACCCACAGCTTTAAGTGATCCTCTTATTACAATTCATCATAACCTCCATCATAAACACTAACAAATGAGCTATTTTCACTCTTCAGAAAAGACAATTGACATCACTTCCAGTCCAGCCTTCCCAACTTCCACATTGAACTTAACTTCACTGCGCATTGTAAACAGTAAATTCTTACAAATAAATTCCCAGAAAGAGACAATTAAAGGCAAGTATGACCAAAGTTGATGACCAAAGTTGATGACCAAAGTTGACGACTAGATTTGATGACTAATTAATGACTAAAGTTGATGAATAAGTTTGAGGATTAAATGTGATGACTAAATTTGATGGCTAAAGTTGTATTTACTGTAAGGAAACTCACCGCCAAACACTCTCGTGAATTAGGAGTTCGTGGAAATGTCAACATTCCTGCCACCTATTCAACACCAGCAAAAACATGCTAAAGAAAAAATGAGTATAAAAAGAAGTCTTCACACAATACTTCAAAATACTCTTGAATACTTGTGAAGTATAAACACCTCATTCAACTTGATAGGCGATAAACTTTCAATAAGCCCAAAAAGTAGGAAACAACAACTGTCATATGTACTTTTCGGCCCTTATAATCCATGTTCCCCAACTCCCTTTGTGAAATAATTTCTAAAAATTGTACGATTGCCAAACACCCTAAAAAGAATATTTGCATTCCCATGTAAAACTATTTTCAATCTCTTGAATAAAGCATAAGGAAACCCACAAATGCATCTTCTTTTTTACCCCAAAATAAACACCTTGTATCAGGATGAAAATGAGCTGAAGCCCTGCATTATCCAGATCCCCAAGATTCAGAAACTAAAAAAATCAAAAAAAATCAAAAAATTATGCCCAAAAAACTCAAAAGTTCGAAGAAATACGTACCACATCTCCAAGGTAGTAAGTCGGCTCCGGCCTTCTCGGAGTGAACCTAACAAGGATTTGGTCATCTATTCGAATATTATACGTCCTCCCTCTCGATATTAAAAACTCTGTTTCATGCAGGACATTCTCAACCAATCCCTCCATAATCATCATTTCCCTTAATCCCTTTTTTTGGCCTCTCCTTCATTTTATTGGGAGGTTGTTAGGATTTCCAAACCCAACAACAGACTTTGTTCCTTTTGTGACTATATTATATTTATTTGCACAGCAACATGATTCAAAAACGCAGGTTTCTCAACACTGGACAAAACCATAAAAAAAACCTGCAAAGCAGTTGCATACGACGCCAAGAGACAGCAATGTAAAAAATTTAGTCGATGTAAAATACCCACCGAAACCAAGTCTAGATGGGATAATCGTTAAAAAAAAAAAAAACCGATCTTATAGGTAAAATAAACTGGCTTACTGGACATTTTATGGCCACAGATTTTAACTATTTTTAGCCACAAATTTGAAACTACACTGCCCATTTCTATTAGTGTTAAAAAAAAATTATTAGTGTAAATGGGGAGTTAGAATGTATACTACTAATCTAGTGTTGAACGACATGACGGATTACAGACCACTACCTCGAACCACTACCTCGAATAAGTGCTATTAACACAATTTTATGATTTTCGACCAAAAAAAGGTGCGACCAGGGTGATTAACACTGGTAGAGATGGGCAGTGTAGTTTGGACCACAGTAAATCGAACCAAAAAAATTGCACAAAATGCCAAAAAACACAGTTCAAAACGTCACAGTGCATCTGTGATCCAAAACTTCGGTCAAATTCCTTTAAGTGGCACCATAGAATAAAGTTTTGTATAACTTTTGTCCAATAACTCATAGAATCTATCTGGGGAATACTGATAACCAGATTTCCGGACACATCATTATCAGCTGGCTATCAGAAGAAAAAAAAAGTGTGTCGTGACAAGGATAATGCACAGATTTTGGCTCCCCTATCGCATGAAAATCGCAAAATAAAATAAAAAGCCAGGCGAGTAAAGTAGTTTTTCAACGCAATGAAAAGTATGGCAAATTTGTAGCATTGTACATCGAGTAGTTTTGCCGATAAACAATATGTACCTTTTGGGGGGTCACGGGAATCGATACATCGTATCTCCAATAATCGCGAAATAACGATATTGATATCGCGATGTCATCAATATCCATACCATTATTTCCAATTTATTCAAATGTTATTTCCTACGTCAACGAGGCTAAAAAAAATTATGGATTCAGTACACTACATTGTACCTTACCGTAATGAGTTCGTATCAAATGCTTGACTTTGTAAGTTGATGATTATTTTTCAAAAAAAATGGCGGGGCATGTTTCTGTCTTTTAAAGAGTTACGTACGGATACCATACGGTTATCAGTTATCAGCCAATTACCCAGGTATCACGATATCCATATTCATCAGCAAAAAATGGTAAACGTCAAATTTTCAAGGTCTCAGTATTGACCTCTCCCATATCGCAATATATTGATTTTGCTTGATATACAACACTACAAATTTCTGGACTTTCCCATAGTGTAATCTGTGACTTGCCACTAAAAATTCCGTCTCATTAATCTGTCTCTATCACTGACTAGGTTGTCTTTCAAGGAAAACCATATGAACCATTTTCAATGTTCAGCGATATGGAGTCTTGTCAATGATCAGTACTAACGCCCATTGCAAAAAGAGTTAAATCTAATTCCAGGTAGTCTTCATTCTACCCAAAATTGTCAAATAGTGTTATTAACACTATTTAGTTAATTGGCCCATAATGAGCCACACTGCAAAACATAATTTAGTGTAGCTAATTCTAAGAAAGTGTTAACGCAAGTAATTCACTAACTCTTAAGCGATGGGCGGTGTATTGTGAACCAATTGATACAGCGGACATTCTTATGGCTGATAATCGGTTCAAACTACCGACAACTATGACTAGCTCCTGTCATTAGCAGATTATTTACGGCACAAGTGATCACCAGAATAACCTTCCACAGTTTCATCATACCATTACCAACTCCCCTAAGCGCAATCAGCAGTCAAATTTAGCTTCATATGTGAAATAATGCTGTAAAAATACAAGAATTTGAAAATAATGCCTCAATCGCATTAAAATGAATGGAAATAGTAACTGGAATGTGTAATGCACACATAATAGAGAGACCTTCGTGAGATGAGTGTATACATAACAAATATAATTGATAAGTATCATGTTAAACCATCATTTTGGCGGACATACTTCTCTGGAGGAAAAAGCGAAACAAAGCAAAAACTGACATAAAACCTTGGCAAATAAACTGACCTTCAAAAAAAAAAAAAAAAAAAATACCTGATGGCGAAGCTGGAATTGTTTCTTCGTTCCGTTGAAATAGACGACTGTTCCCATTCGCAAAATAATCTGAGTGGAATCTCTCTTTTGGTGTTGTGGGTTCGGAGTGTGAAGAAGAGCTCCTCCATGTGTTGTCAATTGCCAAATCGTCAAAATCCCGATATAGAAAATCGTCTGAAAAGACCACATTAAAAATTGGAAAAAGATGAAAATGTAAGGCAAAGCAGTAGAAGCCAATCAGAACCAACAGCTTATACAAACCGTCATGAGCTATGTGGTCAAACAAACAGAAAAGCTTTGCAAGTGCATATAATATAAAACTAAAAAACTCTAAAAAAAACCCTAAAGAACCCTAACGAACCCTAAAAAATCCTATTATCCCCGTGCCTCGTCATTTCAGAACCGTCGTCATCTCTGATATTTCTTGCCATTGCCAAAAACAGCAGACCCCCATCACGCAATTTTTTTTACCCATGTTATTATGAGCAGTGAAGCATTTGTACAGTAAAAGAGAAATTGTAAACCAAAAACCGAAAAGCGTAAATTACTCCTAGCGACACAATTATGAACGACCGTCCAATCAGGCTACAAGACTAGTTCCCCCATTTAGACTTCAGAACCACAACGGAGAAATATCCCACTCCAAGTATTCCTATACGTACTACCATAGGAGTACACAATCGAAAACCTTTTGAAAACACACTAAAACATGAGCGTCTTCAGTGGTATACTGGAACGGTTTCAATAGGATACTGGCACAAAGGGGACGAACAGAACCAACAAAAATAAATAAACCAGTTGAGAATTATTTCGACAGGCCATCTGCAACCTTTACCAACTCTATGACGTCAGAATCCTGTTGACTCAGTAAAAAAAAACAAAAAAAAATGAAATATAATGTAAAAACAAAATAACAATTTCACCGAAGATACTCACCTCGGCCGTTCTCAATCTTAGGCGTACCGAGTCCACTTCCTCTCAAGGAGACTCCATCTCCTAACCTATCTCCAACTCCTTCCCCTCCTAAAGATTCTCTTTCCTGGCCTAAATGACTTCCATCTTCCCCAAAATTGCCCACTTCTCTATCTGACCCACCTTTGCCTGAACTTCCCCCCAATTCCCCATCACCCAGTATCCGATCCTCTAAAACTTTTGCCTCTAGTTCGTCCATTTCTGAGATTGTTGCTGTCGCCACAGTAGCCTCGCCACCAGGAGACGACAATCTATGCCTCGAAAAAGACGAGGGTCTTTCGTTTACAGAACTTCCAATCGAATCAAGTTGCGAATAAGCTTCTTCTGGTTGTAAGAGCTCCTCATCATCGGCTCTGGAACTGTTTTGAGTGTTATTTGCCACCTGCGAGAAAAGTGAAAAGCAAAAACTATCAGAGGAAATTCTCATCTTTACGGAATTCTTGTTGAGAGAGAAAGAGAAAGCGAGGGAGAGAGAGGGAGATTACACGGAAGTTTTCCTTTGCGGCAGTACCCATTCATTGGGTTACTGCCACAACGGAAGGGCAAGCCTTGAAAGTCTAAGCAATACTTACAAAAGGAGAAACATAATGGCAACTTGCATGAACATCAGAAACATTATTAAAAAAAAAAAAAACCACAAGGGCAATTGAGCTAAGCTGAGGTGGGATCACAAAAAGCATTTTCAAGTTATGTCCTGATTCAACTGACATAGAAATCATATGTAGGAGGATACAGGGCTTTTTCCAAAAGGTCTTACACATGGTTTAAATACTTATGAACATAATATACTAATATAAGAAGGTTATACATGTACAGATAAGGTATCTCTATGCAGCCATTCAAATGAGTGAGCATGGAAAAACATTAAATGGGTTAATACTTTCGACTCAGAGAGATTCACATATTTTGCAGTAGTCTTTAAAAGAACCATGAAAAGACCATACAAAAATCTAGTCTGTCCAGATATGGACTTACCCATCTTGAACGGCTCTGTCTTTCCCTCCATCGTACTTCTACTGACAACGGTTTAAGAGGAACGATACCTGTGTCCACAGAAAATTGGGAAAAAAACACATCTTCCAGCCTCAGTAAATTGTGACAAAAAATAATTATCCAATACTACAGAGTCCATACACTTCGTATTGCAATAAAATGGCTTTTAAGGCTGATTTGCCAGTCAAAACAACAGGTACGGGACCTTAAAGCCTAACAGGCAATTTGAATTTCATTGCACTTGCTTTAGCTCTTCATGTACTAGAAACACCTCACTAAATGTGGCTCATCGGAAAAAAAAAGGTATTCACAAAGTTTTTGCATTTATTCACTTCAATAATTTTACCAGGTTTGCCTATTTCCTATTAAAAAGCAACCCACCCCCAAGCCCATGGTGATGTTCTGCTCCTAATTCGGCCTCCGTAAGACCAGAGCGCTCCGGTAAAGTCCAAATTCGTAAAGGAACCTTAACCTCCTGTACGTTCAAAAAAGTACAAAAGTACACAAAAGTACACTAAACGTGTCAGCCACTGAAACACACACGGTTGCCTAATTTTGTACAACATCTATCGCTGTTAGTGTTAATGTTTTTCTGCCTTTTGAATCATTTTTCTCCGTGCACATTTAGGGAATTATTAATCGGACAGTTGCAGCGGAAAAGGTAAGGCTTGCACCTCCCAATTGGCAGTCTCCAGATGACCATAAGACACGTGTGAACGTAGAGAAGTTGATGTAGTTAGTGAAAAAACATTAACGCTAACAGCGATACACAGCATAATATGCAAACTGACAGCTAGAGATATATATTTACCACTAACAATGTGGCATGCATTAGCAGGCTCATAACATTACTACTTTTCACTAGTGTCGATACAATTTTATATGGTGCATATCACACAAACTCATGTTTTGTACCAAACAGATTTAGCTAAAAAAATTATAGCTTTGTTCACGCAATTGACTTCATTCCCTCAACTAAAACGACACCAAGTGGAGGAATTCTATTTACGCACATAAGGAAGAAAAAACATAATGTCCTGCACCATCAGTTTTTCAGAAACAATGAGTTTGGTGGCAACCTGATTAAAACTTGATTTAAATAGAACCCATGTTTTATTTCCACGTCTGCCATAGTGCACTATTGGCTGAAAGAATTCTGAGAACTAAATGGGTCTGTAAATATCCAGAGAAACTAATTTCATTCTTGTATTGTTTGTATGGCTTTTGCGCCATAATTTCAACCATCTCAAGTCAGACTTCAAGCTTGGAATCCATGGAGTAATTAGGAGCCAAAAGCTCAATTATTGAAGGTAAACATACTTCACCATTGATTAGTGCCACCTTAATTATTTTTAAGTCATAATAACTGTCCACAATGGATACATAGTTGAGAGCTCCTGAGCCACATGCAATTGCAGTCTAAATACAGTCATAGAAGGTTTGGATGTCTTTCACCAAAATGTTTTCGCAAGTCATAAATGAATCAAGCGGATATTGACTTTCCGCCTAAACCTCTTCAAAATCATTACACCATCGTTTTCATTCGATTTATTCCAGTTCACTTTTCAGTTTGATTCGGTTGTTTCAATTTTCCAACAGCGGCCTAGAAAGGCTACACAACTTATGAGATGGACAATATTCTTACCCACCGTTATACACCGCCTATCGCTATTGGAGTTAATAAAGTATAGGCGTTAGAATCAACTACATCAAATTATGTTTCGCCATGTCGCCCACTATTAGCCACTTTAACTAAATAGTGTTGTTAACACTATTATATGAAGTTGGGTCAAAACAATCACTCAGTCAAATTAGAGTGACTAACTCTAATAGGGATGGGCAGTGTAGTATAGATACTATAAACCAAATTAAAAAAGAAAATTTAAGCTCTTGGGAAAAGAGATCCCTTACTAATGGTGGAGGTGAATAGGGAACTGGAGGATGATCGGCCTCTCCATGCACCACACTATTTTGAGTCCGAGAAGCTGGACTCCAAGTAACATGAACTCCCAAGTAATAGTGGTATCGTACACATGTCCCCCTATATGAAGGAGGGAGGACTTTGGGCAGGGTTATTCGGATAGAATCTGCACAGGACCAACTTACATACTCTTAAGTCTTCTCTGAAACTGAAGAATCTCAGACAACTGACCAATGAGGCAAGAAACTCAAAGTCCATTATAGTCAGACAAAGCGGAAAAAAAAAAAAGAGATTAAGACATGGGAGAGGACAAAAGTAGCAATAAAATGAGAAAAATGTCCAGTGATGTGGTTGCTTACAGCTTCTTGCACCACCATGTTCAACAAGTACATCTTTCAAAATTGATTTTCCGGTGCCTTGCAAAAAACTGTGTTCCCCTGCATTCCGAGCCGTCGCAACGAATTTGTGATAAGCAATAATGAACAATAGCTGCCCAAGAGAGGAGAGAGGAGAGAGCATAGAGGAGAGAGGAGAGACAGATGAGAGAGAGGAGAAAAGAGAGAGAGAGAGAGAGAGAAGAGGAATCCTAGATGAAAAAGAAACTTAAAAAAAAGTCTGACGGTTTCAGATACAAAGAGCCAGTTTTATCTGATGAAAGCTGTTCACTGTTTTCGAATACAAAAGGTCCATAGGATCATGTGTTTACAGCCATTCTCTTGACTAAAACACATGACGATAAATCTCATTTTAAAGCACAAGATCAACCATTTGAAAGGCACAAGCTTGAGGATAATGGCATCGTCTTCAACATCTACTTTCTGTAGGTGGCTTATCTTCAAAGTTATTAAGACATATAAGAAAAGACCTTTGAAATCGTTTTTCATTCTCAAAAACACGACTGTTCTACGCCAAGTGCTAAGCTGACCAAACAACCTTCACATAAGGTTATTAAAAATTTCCTTAAAATTCCAAAAAAAAAAAAAAAAAAAAGAGGTTATCCAAGAGTTCAACAAGGGGAAGTCTGTCTTTCTTTCTTTTAGTAACAAGTCACCTATGTGTAAAATTGGTTCCGTTTTGGACAAATCATATTATGACAGGCAAGCTACTTCTCCCACACATCTTTTCCAACAAAAAACTCG
The DNA here is from genome assembly GCA_037447655.1 of Zygnema cylindricum. Lineage (NCBI taxonomy): Eukaryota > Viridiplantae > Streptophyta > Zygnematophyceae > Zygnematales > Zygnemataceae > Zygnema > Zygnema cylindricum. The sequence continues at coordinate 22,121 of JBBHKE010002147.1, read as the reverse complement.
ACATTTTTGAGGAAAAAAAATATGATGGCTGTCACAAAAAACGTGCACAATTGAATTCGAGATTGGAAGAATAAAAAAACTACACCTTCGATAACATCTTCCACAGGATATCTTATTCTTACAGCAACCATCTAGCCTACTTTTCTTGATTCAACTTTTAAAAGACAGATGTCAATCCACTAATGGACCGGACTTGCTCTATCAGCAATCATTGTCATTTGTCGAGGAAACAAATCATTGAGCCTATTCTTATTCAAATATGTGCCACAAAACATTATCTTTTTTAATATTCGGACAATTTTTAGGGTTTCTGGATAATGCCATACTTTATTCTAAGGAGTTTTCTGAAGGAAATGTTTTTCTGAATGATGTCATTCTTTTGGGCAAATATGTGAGAATGTCCATATAGGAAAGACAGCTGTGGCTTTAGTGGAAAATATTCTCAGAATATATATATATATATATATATATATATATATATATATATATATATATATAGAAAATATACAAGTGCATAACTAAACGGGTTTTTACACATACAAATTTACTGTCATTACTGGTCAGCAACCGCAGTAATCGTACAAAAATGTGTGAATGAGAGGATACAAAGGACAGGGAAGTCAAAATCGAAGACCGAGAGAGCCAAAGAGGATAATGAGAGAATGGAGAGGGAAGCGAGGAACAGGGACAAAGAACTGAGATGAGGAATGGAGGAAGGATGGAGAAAGAGGGAGGGGAGGGAGGAGAGGGAGAGGGAGGGGGAGAGGAGGGAAAGATTACATGTAAAATAATTTGCCAGTAAACATCGGATGTGAATCCAATGGAATGGAATTTAGGGGGCTGGTAAGGAAACAATGACGGAAAGGTTTAAAATCTTTGTTTCCAAGGGTAAAATTTAATCATCGTGATTTTTATTTAATAATACCGTGCTTACATAGAAATTTCACAAATAAATGATACAAAAAAAAAATCTAAAATAGCAGCTGATGCACTCGTGGCTTTACAACAGCAAATGAAATGTTGCTAGTAACAAAGTTCATGAATTGTGTGAAATACATGAGTATGCTACACCATGTATTGCCATTAGTGTTAATGTTTGATTTAGCCTTTAAATGCATTTTTCTCCCTGCGCACCCTATTGGATTATTAATTTCAACAATCGCAACTACGATTATTACCTTCCGAGTGGAAGTCACCAAATAAAAACTGGACACGTGAGCATGAAAAAAAATGATTTAACTGACAGAAAAAACACTAACACTAGCGATACACGGTGTACTCATCGTGAAAAGGGATTTTTTTACTTCGATGCTGATGTGGTATAAATTACTACAAAAAATTATGACGCTTCAAGTTTCACGGTACATAAAAATGTGTTTATATTCTGATTTAGAAAAGCTAAAAAATGATATTAAAGAGGGAGGCCATGTATTAGCAATAAATGGCCTGTAACTTTGCAATTTAGAAAGGGAAATTATAACAGAAAGGAAAGGCACATAAAGCACATAAACATACAAAAACTGACCTAAAACCTAGAAAGAAATGCTTTATTGCATAACTCGCAATGAGTAAACCATCTGGGTACAAGGGAAAGAAGGATTTCAAGGAACTAACTTTTCCAGACCGATAGAATCTAAAAACTATGAGCTAGCTCAAAAAACTTAGGACTAAAACCCAGAAATAAACAAGATGATTCGATTGACAAGAATGGTCATTTGGGAGCTAAAAGAACTGATAGGGTTGCTACACTTAAAACCTCATAATAATACTAGTATTAATGATAATACTAATAATAGTAATAATAGCAATACTGCAGATATCTAGCTGGAAAATCGGTCAGGCACCTCCAGCATTTTACTGTACACCTCCAGTGTTTACTGTACACCTTCAGCGTTTACTGCACACTCCAGTTATTTTTTACATCCAGTACTTCATTTCACCTTCAGTATTTTACTGTACACCTCCAATATTTCCTGTACCTCCAGTATTTTTGTACCAGCAGTACTTCACTCTACCTCCAACATTATACTGTGCACCTCCAAAATTTCACTGTGCCTACCTCCAGTATTCACCGTACCTCCAGTATTACACCTCCAATTCTTTACTGTACACCTCCAGTATTTTTCTACACCTCCAGTAATTTTCTGTACCTCCAGTGCTTTACTGTACACCTCGAGCATTTTACCTGTAGGTGCAGTGATGTACCTATTTGGTTACCTTTTACTTCCGGTATTACTATGATTTCGATGAAATTACATATTACAAATTTTACGTTAATTTTGTAGGTGTGGCAACGTATAAAAGGAACTTAACTAATTGGGTAATTACACGAGAGGAATTTACCATCATTTTGACAATTGAGGATTAATCATACAGTTTTATACAAAAACGTACATATGATTGCTCAAAAAGCGGTACACTGTGTAAGATTTACCCTCAAATAGAGGTAAAACTTTAATAGCGTAGTCAAGGTCAGCGCGGAATACTGATTAAAACAAAAGACAGAGAGAACCAGAAACTGACCATTCCAATAAAATGGACAACCACTGAACAATGTAGGCTTTTAAACTGTAGAGATCACTGAAAAGCAGAAAAATATGTGAATATAAACCAATTAATTGAGCTGAACTGAACTGCACTGTACTGTACTGAACTGAACCGCACTGAACTGAACTGAACTAACAAGAGAAAAATGAGAATCACAAATGACAGCTGGCACCTGTACTCGGCCATCTTATTCCTCCGAAAACACGTGAGAAAAAACTTCTTGAATGAACTGAACTGAAAACAAATGAGCATCACATAGACACAGCTGGCACCTATACTCGGATGCGATATTCCTCCAAAGCATGTGGGAAAAAACTCCTGAACTGGACTGGACTGGACTAAACTGAACTGAACTGAACATGGAAAAGTTGGCACCTGTACTCGATCGAAGCCCTCCAGAAGTAGTTTTTGGCAGTTGTACCCAGCTTGGATCCAACCGCTCGATTCCCTTCACCTCCACACTCAGATCATCAATCACCACCGCCTCACAGTTACCAACCTCCACCGCAGACTTCATATTCTGTTGCCCTAAATGAAGTTGATGTTGATGACGTGGTATGTCCATGTTTACATGTCCTTCGTTTCTTTTTCTTTGACGATAATCATTAGTCTGAGAATCATTGGTTTGAGACGCAGGAGTCAGAGACGCAGGAGTCGGAGTCTCATCTCCAAGGTCCTCTATGCCTCTCCCATTCTCCACATCAATGACAGCACTAATGGTTTCCCCGGGTCGGTAAGCGGATTTATTAACTGTAATGTGGACAAGTGGCGCCACGGGATCGTATGTTTCAGGAACAAGACTGACAGCTGAAATGGATCTGGAGGGTAGCATGGCGTCCCGAGGTTTATTGAGGGTTTTTTTTAGGGTTTTCGGAGTGGCAGGCAGAGAACTACAGTACAGTCGCAGAGCAAGAGAGAGTAGGAGCTTACAAAAGCATGGCAGTAAAATAAACAAAAAAAATAAATAAAATAGAAGCTCGCACAAATGAGTCACCTAGCAGCAATTCTATTTAGGGTTTTTGGAACTCAGGATTTGCTGATAAATGAAGGATCGCGTTGGGTTACAAAGGAAGATTGAGATTTGGGAGTTTTATGTGGCGGGACCCACATCCTGACAACAATTGAAGAGAAGAAGAGCACAAGAGACACAGATTTTCGTATAGCCGTACGGTACGAAACTGCACACGAATGACACAAAAGTCGCAGAGGGTATTCGTCAGTTTCGTGCGTTTCGTACATATAGAGTACAGGATACGGAGGTGAGATACGGTAATGTCGTACAGGAATAGTCAACGATGACCATGCTAAATGAACACGAAAGAAACAAAAATCGTACATAATATTTGTCCTCTCTTCAGGTAAGGTACATGATACAGAAAAAGTCAAGGAGAACTGCCATGGAGACACCTGGAGAACTACATGCAATACTGTTTTAATCGTGCCCAGCCAGCGATTCGAGAGCCAATCCTCTGTGTCAAGCGGATTCTGGTACGGTTATTTTGTCGTTTTTTGCAGATAAATACTGACTCCCGACTGGCCCCGACGGTGTAGAAGTGAACGACGTGGGTTGAAATAGCCACGTGAACACACGATTTCTTTTAAAAATGTACGTCTCCCGTGTCGGCGCTGGCTGCTCGTGTCAGTAAAGCGTGAATCGGCCGACGTCTAAAATACCATAATTTTAACATTGGAGGAAACACCCCGCAATCCGCATGAAAAAGAGAATCGGCAAGAAATGGCCACCAAAAAAAAAGAAATAGCAAAGAAATGCACAAATTGGCAATTGTTGCAAGAATTAGACTAAATGGCGTCTCCGTATCACTTTAGTATTATGGATATGGGGGAGGGAGAAAAGGCATCCTAACACGTTTGGTAACCATATGGGGTGGAATAAAGGAAAAACCATATGTGATGGAGGGTGAACAATGAGGTGTGAGGGAAGGTTAAAGAGTGAAGTGGAAAAAAGGGTGGAGTGGAGGGAAACGAGGGATAACGCCAAAAGGAACAAATGGAAATTTTGTGTGTTCATTTTATTAAGTCCCCCTTTGTTGTCTCGCCTTTTGGGTGAGAAGAAAAAAAAGAAACTTATGCGGGTAAGTGTCCCTTGTTTGTTCGTTTGCTTATTTTTCCTTATTTTTATTCACCGGTTAGGAATGTGTGAATGAAAATTGAGGGGTCAAACGTGATGGGGAGAAAGCGATTTAACCATGTAAGACAACGACTTGGGATGGCTACATAAGGGTCGATGTCGCCAAAGGGGGAAGCATCATAAAGGACGTTCAAAGGGGAAAGAGGGGGATGTCTCGTTACCGATTCGGGTTATATTTGGGGGGTGAGTACTGTCGAAGATCGAGGGGTGGGCGGACTGGGGATTGTTGCTAACTGCAAGAGGTGGGGGTATTTTGTGCGTAATTATTACTCAAGTGTGTTGGGGAACATGCCAATGCTCGAGGGGGGAGGGGACGAGGTTTTGGCTCATGATTGTCGTTGTTGGGGTGTGGAGGGAGGGATAGTTTTGCCCATACTCGCGGAAGAGATTATGTCGAGGGGGTATTTTTTACGCTACAATATAGGACACTCTCTTTGACGAAGTGGGTGTAGGAAGATATATCCGAAGGTAAAACATAGCGATATGAAGGTGTTGTTGCATAGTGGTGAGGGGATCTAAATCGGTAGGTAATTACAAGTTAGAGTGTTAGATAATTAAACGGCAGAATTCAATGCGTAATTTGTGCAAATAATAACTTAAATGGGAGGGTTTAACGGGTATATAACCATTAATATTACCATTAATGCAGTCGGATGATCTTATAAGATGTAACGGTTTACCTCAGGCATAACCATAGTTTGTGTATGCTATCAACAGTACTAAATGGTATTTATGCATCAGATTCTGTACGAACAAATTGAAGTGTACTGTAACGTCAAACAGGTTTACGCTCCGTCCACCGCGTTACTATACGCGTAATTTACGCGTTTTTTTACAGTTAAGTTTTGCTCGCAGTTTTTGCGCGCACAAATTTCCACGTGTAGTAAAGCTCGCACACTAAATCTAGGCACATCGTCGTAAACACAACTGTCCGTAGTTACAGAAGCGACCGTTCCATTGTGTCGGGTCAGTAACCGACATTTGTTTTGCGCAGCACACTTTGATTTGGCCACGTAATAAAAGATTGCGATTCTGGTAATCTTCAGAGAATCCCTGACAGTAAATTGTAACCACGTATTCGTACCAGCGAAGGTAAAAAGTGACTCGTACGACGTATTGAATAAAATATGTAAGGGGTGACGAAACTTAAGATTTGTAAAAGCGTACGAAAATGTCAAAATGGTTAGTGGATCGCGTGAAATAATATCCTCCGTCAAAGATTTTTTTGCGTCTTCCAGTGGCCTCGCATCCTCCCTGGCGGAAGGCACATGTCATATGCGACGTGTACCAACCTGGTCGCGCGGTCGTCGTGGATATTTCTTCACTTTTCCACGAGGCACGATGTTATTCGTTCAGGCGCTATGAATTGACCTACTCCGGGTCACTTGTTGCGAACTGAAAGTGTCAAACGATGGAGTATCTGATTATGCATCCGACGGTCCACGTTTACGCCCATAAACGTGGAGAATCGAATCCATCATTCAGTAGGCTTGTTTTTCTGACATTTTTTTTTTTTGGTACGGTACTATAGCGTAATATACGCGTTTTTTACAGTTTCGTTTTGCTCGCAGTTTTGCGCGCACAAAACTCCACGTGCAGTAAAGCTCGCACACTAAATCTAGGCATATCTTCAAAAACACAACTATCCGTAGTTATGTCCACAGATTTCTGTACAAACAAATCGACGCGCATGACGCCGAGATTGAGGTACTGTGCACTAACATCAAAAAGGGTGACGCCAACAATTTCGTGTGCTTGAGGAATCGCAATTATACGCGCATTTTTTTCCCGTTACACAGTTAACAGTTTAGTTTTGTTCACAAAAAACTCAAGTGAATCTCGGACGTTTAAAACCTATAGACTATAAAGTACACCGTGTATCGCTATTAGTGTCAATAATTTTTGGGAATTGCTAATCGCAGAGACGATTTTTGCTGCGCGCAGGTAGTTGTCAAATATTGTACATTTGAAGTACAATTTCGTACAAGCTACGTACCTTTAATTTCAGATCTGACGGTCAATCCGTCGAACATCTTTGACTGGCGGAATATTGTATCGGCGGTTAAAATATTGTCGAGCTTGCAAACGTCGACCGTCATAAAAAAAAACAAAATCACACGGCCGGCGCAGTTTTACTGTAACCAAAATGCGGCAGCAACATATATATAAATGGCGCGCCCGGTAGTTTATCCTAGCGTAGCGCAAAATGAAATCAACTTCGTTATCGTCCACCGTGGACGGACGGCGTGTCATTGGTTTCATCGATATTTATACGCGGGTAGTCGTGCGCATTTTTATTTTTACGAAGTTTATTTGGTTTCGTGCGAGTTTACACATGTTGTCGTCGTCCTTTAATATTGTCCAGTTCGATGTAACGGTTCGCGAGTTGATGTCATTTTGCAGAAACTATCTGCCTAGCCAACCATTTTATTTATATGGCTGCGTTGGTTAATGAAAGCTGTGCGCAGTGTAATTTTTTTTGGCGTTCCGTTGCAAGCCGCGACTAATATTAAACCGCTGACATATTCCGATCAGTTGTTCACGGATGCATCGATCTGAAATAAAATGCGTGACGGATGAAATTGTACTAAATACAATTCTCAAGCGCACATCGTTATTAGCGTTATGAACTCTATATCGGCCCCAAATTTTGACATTGTTACCTTAAATAGAATAAACTACACTATTTGGGGCGGACCATAATCTGCCACGTCTCCGGCACTAAATTAGAATGAATGGCGCTAATTTTTTTTTTACTCAATAATTTCTCAACGTAATAAGGATTGGCGTTGCAGCAAAAAAATCGCTTCGCGATTACATTCCTAATTTTCGTACCCTAAAATATATTCTCCATTACAACTTGTCCGACTTCTAATTTGATAATGCCAATCTCTAGCTAAGAATCTTATGTTTCGATCACAACCGTCAGATCCTCAATCCGAAGTGTGTGTACGGGAAAAATATGTTTTACATGGCAAAACAAAAATTTAACCCTATTATCGATTCACGTTGTAGTATATAGTTATATACACGATTGCCAGCTATGTCCTCAGATTTAGTACGAGCAATTGATGCGAGCGACGCTAAGGGTACGGCCCCATGTGGCTAAGGGTTTGTCCCCATGTACTTGTAACTTAGCGAACTTACTTTGTATTTTAGCGCGGATCCGCCGGACCCGGTTTTCAAGTGTCCCTATGTTTGTAAGGACGAAATCGTAACTTACGCTTATGATGATTGTATACGTCGACAATACCTGTGACGGTTATCAACGTCTACAATCTGTGGTCCCACGTTATTTTTTGGAACTGCTTGTGACGTCCCATGATTTACCGTGACATTGTAGACGTACCGCCTTCCAGCCAGTGTCGTTTCACGGTTGAAGATGAGGCGCTTTGCCTTTGCGTCTCCTATTCGGTTGACGTGAAATAGCATCGTAATTTGAAGACCCTTGCAAAAAAAAAACACGTACTGGACGAAAACGTACAAAACCAAACAAATTGTGTACTTTTCTTCGTTGTATTAAAACGCAAAAGGACAAAACATAGGGAATTTTGTACTTTTCTTTGTCCTTGGATATCGTATGAAAATTTTCGAAAAATACCACACGTGCGAATATATGTTCCTATTTGTTTATGGAAAATACCTAGTTTTAAAACATATCGCGCATGTGTTTTAAATGTAAGGTTGAAAATGACATTTTTTGTCTTAGAAGTGGGTCCAAAAACACAAGACGACAAATTTTCATACATTTTAAATTCGAGGATGACGTAAATTGTACTCTACAAATTTGCGATTCCTTCGTACGGTTGCAACATAGGCAGTTCGGCGCTAAGTTTTACAAGAAAATGACAGAAAAACACCCTTACTTAGGCACATGGGGACATACCCTAAGTTCAAATTTTTTTCTGTTGTTTTCCTTTAAAACTTAGCACCGCAATGCCTAAGTAGAAACCGTACGAAAAATCACGAATTTGTAAAGTACAATTTGCATCATTCTCGAACTTAGGATGTACAAAAATTTGTCGTCTAGTGTTTTTCCGACCCACTACCACGTCATCTTCAAATTGTTGAAATCACTAATTTAGGGAAGGTATTTTCTAGGTCTTAATTAGGTAAAATAACTAAAAGAAAAAGCACAGGCAACCTGCTTCCACCTTCTCTCTTTAGCCCTCATACTTGTTGTAGTCACTAATGGAGAGAGTGGGCCGTGGAGCCATGGCTGCCTCAGCTCCATAGGCAGGACTTAAGAGTGACCTACGTCACTCTCAACAAAAAGGTTGAGTCTGGCAAGACTCGAACCTCCGACCGGCAGAGCATGGCGTAGGCGTCAGCTCTTACCTGTTTGTCGTAGTAGTCTGTTAGGGTACATAGTGTTTGATAGCTAATTAAACATTAACAAGATCATTAATTCGTTCAACGAAATAATAATAAGGACATAAAAACTAGTTGAGTTTTAGTGCGTACAAAACAAATGTACCGGACATTTGTTATTTTGGACAGCGAACATTAAAAGTCCGTTTAGATCCGACGGTCCGCATCATCGCCGCGATCCCGAAATAGCCGCCTTCGCGGTTTTCGGACATGACACGACCTGTCAACACGTGGCAAGATATTATTGGGAAGAGGGAATCTCGGGGAGCGCGAGGACAAGTCTGGAGGAGACAAAGGTCCACTCCATGGCATTGTTGTAAACAGGCCGTACAGAAAGTACATTGGCCCTAGTACCTTTCTATACTGTACAGTCTTCTTATTGGTTCGTACATCCGTAGATAGGGGTTGTGAGAGGGGTTTATGACTTAGAGGATTGAGGAGGTAGCCGCCTCTCTCTCAACAAGCTTGTATAAATATTTGCATCTTTCCCACTTGATAATTAATTGTCTGGTTGGGCATTTTCAGTGATTCCTTTTTATATGGACTCAGGGGAGTCCAAACTGCACAAGAGTGCAATTAGATTGACTATTTGTCTTTTTGAGTGGCAGTGATCCAAGTTGAAAGAGGGCTAGCCAAAAGCTATCTAAAGGTTTTATGAATTCACTAATCTAATGGGGGACACAGAATTGCAGGTTATGGGCCCATCCTCTGGGGTGCCCATCTTCAACGTATCTAGGTTCATTTATTGGAAAGCCATGATGATAAGGGCATGGTGTGAAAAACGATACTGGGGTATCGTCAGTGGACGAGTGAAACGACCATCTCAGGGGACTCCACCAAGGTTTGATGGAGTGAGGTTTTTCAGCAGCACCATCTCTTCCAACGAAGGAGACAAATGATGGGGACAGCTGTGTGTCAAAAAAGGGGAAAAGAAAGGAGACACCTCTTACTTTTATTGCCACGGCACCCGTAGCGGTGGCCGTGAAGACCGAGGAAAACGATCTTCAAATGTGGGAGTACACCAATATGAATGTCGGGCATTTCATTATGAGGCACCTCACCCAAGCTTTGGCGACCTCTCATCTTCACATCTTCAAGGCCGAGGAGTTAAAGATGAATTTAGTGGAGATGTATAGAGCTGGTACCATCCAGGAGCTCCAGCTGGTGGAGCAAAGGTTGGGAAGTTATACTTACAAAGGAGGGAAGACCTTAGATTAGTGTAATGATATCTCTTGTCTGTATATGGAGATGGAGAGTGCCGGATGGACAGGCACAATGAAGATGAAAGTAAACACTCTCATGATAAAGTTACCTGAGGAGTACGAAAACATAGTGTACCGAGTGCAAGAAATGGATGACAGTTCTTGGAAGTGGAACACCGTGGTCCGAATGATACTTGTGCATGAGAACACTATTGAGATCCGTAGAGGAGGTAAGTGCGTTCAAGCTCTAGATGCCGGAACAAACCACTGGAGGAAGGATCTAAAGAAGCCGTACAACAACTTCAAAGGAGAAAGAGATCAATCTAGAGAATCTAGGCCCCCAAAGGGTCTTTGTCATTTATGCAAAAAGCCAGGACACTTCATAGTTGATTCCATCAAGCTGTCGGAGCTGAGGCTCCAAGAAAACCGTGGAGGGGGCTTTTTCGGAGGGAAGAAGAAGGCACTTGTGGTCACACAAGTAAAAGGAGAGACTGAGGAGGACGAGTCCTCTCAAGAGGAGGATGTGGAGCTTCTTTTCGACGAGGAACTGGAGGAGAAGGAGATCCCTTGGAAACAGAAGTGTGCTCTTAAAGCAATTCGAGAAGCCCCACAGGAAGGATGGATTATCGATTCAAGTGCATCCATGCGTAAGTGTCGTGATAGGCACCTCTTCACTAAGTTAAGAAAGATCTCTATGGTAGAAATAGAGTATGGGGATGGGAGAGTACTTACCACTGATCTAGTGGGATCGGTAGATTTGAAATTCTTAGTAGAGGATATAACTTCTATACTCACTTTCTCATATGTGCTTTATATTCCTCAGCTAAGTAAAAATCTTATGTCTACTTTTGTATTGAATGGCAAAGAATTTGATACCTTCACTAGAAAGGGAGTCTTTATAACTAAGTACGGAGATAAAGTCTACTTCACAGCCGATAACGGTAGCCTAGGAATAATTTGGCTTAACCTGAGTAATGAAAAGAAGAGTGTTTACTATGGTGGTGTCCCGAGCTTGATTATCTGGCATAAGCAGTTGTGGCATGTGCATTTTGATAGGCTGAGGGAAATGAAAAAGCTGGGTGTGGTAGAAGGCATTCAGTGTGGGGATAATGAAATAATGGATGATTGTAGTGGCTGTGCCCAAAGTAAGGCTCATAGACTACCCTTTCCAAAAACTACCACATATAGAGGTGAGAAAGTACTAGATCTAGTCCACACAGATATCTGGGGACTAGCAAGAGTACCTTCGGTTGGGGGGAAGAGGTATATGATGACAAATACTGATGATTAGTCCAAATATTATAGAGTCTACTTCCTGAAAACAAAGTTTGAAACACCAAAGTACTTTAAAGAATACCAAGCATGGAGTGAAAAGTTGCACGGAACCCCCATTAAGAGAATAAGAAGTGATAATGGGGGAGAGTACACCTCTTACAAGTTTGAATAATACTTGAGGGATGAGGGGGTTCAGCATTTGAAAACAGTACCGAATAATCCAGAATAAAATGGGGTAGCTGAGAGGTGTAACCAAACTTTGGGATATAGTGTGTGTAGTATGTTGGCAGATAAAAAAATAGGAAGAAAATTTTGGGTAGAAGCCATAAACTGTGCTAACTACATTAAAAATAGAGTCCTCACTATTGTCGTCAAAAGAATGACACCTTACGAGAGATGGGTCAGAAGGAAATGTTGATATTTGAGTATTTTCTAGGTGTGTATTAGGATAGAAAAAAAGAGCAAAGGCAGTCTGCATCCGACTCCCTTATCCAAGCCCCCATACTTGTTGAAATCATTGAGGGTTGTATAGGGAGACAAAGTCATGGCTGTTTGAGTTCTCCAAGAGAGACAGGTAAATTAAAAAGGTACATATAAAAAGGATTGACTTGCGCAGGGTTTGTTGTTCTTTGGTCTAAAATAGACCGCAGAAGCCACCCAAACTATCATGCAAGAAGCTAAGCGAAGCTAGGCCAATGAACAATCATTTGAAATGCATCCTCCATTTAACATACAACAACATTTAGGGTTTCATGGAATAATCAACATAAATAAACCCTATGACAACATCTAAGGTTTGATGGAATTATCAACATAAGCAAACCCTAGGACAAATGCATAAATAATGCATATCAAACAACCATAAAATAACATAAATAAATAATAACAAAAAGAGTGCAATCTCACATAAACATTAGATAAACAAAAGTATATCAATAAACATATTACTCAAATGCATGACCTAATCGGCAACCCTAAAAGTCTACATCTTCGGTCCCCACTTTACTAACCAGCATTGATTAATTATTCTAATGAAGCTCAAATCTATATATACACTTGTGAGCTGTTAACAAATCACTAAGTGTCAAAATAACCAACGTAAATTACGTAACTGTCATTAAATCAAACTAATCGTAAGCGTACACCTGAAAGTCAAGCAATCGTAAGCGTACACTTGTCTGCAAATACGACACATAAATTAAAGTGTCGGTATCCTCATTAATCACGTAAAATATAACTATTTTAATCAACACTAAATCATTAATTCAAATAAGACAAAACATTGATGCTTCAAATATTTACACCGACGCATCCAAAAATCCGCGTCATAAGTGACAACTTGCTTAGTCACTTGTCGATAAGTCCACGTAGTGAACCGACATCGCATATGTACGGTCCACTAGATAATGTGTCATAAAAACAATGTGGTCCCTTAAAAATATCGGCGGACGCCGTCCGCCCTCCACGTGTACCTCGAACAACTTGCCGAAATCAAGTCGTACGATCCAAATCATGTCCGTACCGAAATCACGTACTTCGTCATAAATGCGCCTTGTCGCATTTAAGGTACACGTCATTTTCGATAAATGCATGTCGCAATAAGCGACAACTTAAAGTACACCTGTCAAATACGACGCTCCGTACCGGCGGCGTCCCATGTAATAAATTTCATCTGTCGCATTATGTTTCGTACGTGCGACGTACCATTTTACGATTTTACATACTTCGAATATCATACATCGGATCGTTTCGCGATCCGCCGTCCATTTCACTTTTGTATTCCGTATTATTCGTACGCTTCTTTGCGTCACTCAATTTTGTAATTTACGTCACTTTAAATTCATTCGTACAATTACCCCCCAATCCATAAATCCTTTCGAACCACCACAGTATATCACGTAGATGAATACGCACGAAACGTCGCGTGCGCACCAAATTTCATGTACGCACGAAACTAAATCTTCAAAAACAATACTCCCCCGAAAATTTAGTTTTGTGCATCCATTATGCCACGTCATCAGCTGTCACACTTCATGGAACTACATCATCAGCTGTCATCAATGTCACCTTCAGCTGCCTCCTCCATTTGAATCCGCCAAATGCCTCCGCCAGAATTTTCCCACTTGTTCCACCATCGCTTCCGCTTCCTCCACATACCATCCAGATTTCATAATACATAATATATATATATATATTTCATTTTCCGATTACAACAAAATAATTCCTTCCAATATCTAAATCCGGATTTACATTCCCAAAATTCTATCACAAATCAACTAAATAATTAAAGCCAAAAGATCACACTAACAAAATATCCCCACTTAAATAACTTATACCTTAACTAAAACAAATATATATTTCAATATTTTTCTTTTCATAAACTATCAAATCCCAAAATTTCCAATAAAAATTCATATACAAAATAGTATTTTCCAAAAATTCTAATAATGTCACATTTCGCAAAAATTTCCAACAACTCAAAATCTACATTACAAATCCAATTTTCAACAATCATCGATCCACAAAATTTGGATCTCTCCACCACATGTCACAACTCCACCTTCCGGATCTCTCTCCCCAAAACGTCGAATCTCCACCTTCCACATCTCTCCATCAAACGTCAAATCTCCACATTTCGAAATGCTTCTTCAAAAATAAACATGTATTTTTCCAAAAATAAAATATCATTTCTCAAAATAAATCATTTTCATTGAGGGTAGACAGTTCGGCACTGTCACTAAGTTAACCCTTGGGGCGATGCAAGATTAAACTCGGCACATACCAACACTATGATAAGGCCGATCTCATGGGTACACAGCCACCATTACTGCAATACAACCAGCAAGAACAAAATTAACCCGCTACAATGCGTGTGACACAATCCTATCTCGACTTAACCTAACATATGATAGATGGGGCGTGGGCCCATAACCTGTTGTTCTTTGGTCTAAAATAGACCGCAGAAGCCACCCAAACTATCATGCAAGAAGCTAAGCGAAGCTAGGCCAATGAACAATCATTTGAAATGCATCCTCCATTTAACATACAACAACATTTAGGGTTTCATGGAATAATCAACATAAATAAACCCTATGACAACATCTAAGGTTTGATGGAATTATCAACATAAGCAAACCCTAGGACAAATGCATAAATAATGCATATCAAACAACCATAAAATAACATAAATAAATAATAACAAAAAGAGTGCAATCTCACATAAACATTAGATAAACAAAAGTATATCAATAAACATATTACTCAAATGCATGACCTAATCGGCAACCCTAAAAGTCTACATCTTCGGTCCCCACTTTACTAACCAGCATTGATTAATTATTCTAATGAAGCTCAAATCTATATATACACTTGTGAGCTGTTAACAAATCACTAAGTGTCAAAATAACCAACGTAAATTACGTAACTGTCATTAAATCAAACTAATCGTAAGCGTACACCTGAAAGTCAAGCAATCGTAAGCGTACACTTGTCTGCAAATACGACACATAAATTAAAGTGTCGGTATCCTCATTAATCACGTAAAATATAACTATTTTAATCAACACTAAATCATTAATTCAAATAAGACAAAACATTGATGCTTCAAATATTTACACCGACGCATCCAAAAATCCGCGTCATAAGTGACAACTTGCTTAGTCACTTGTCGATAAGTCCACGTAGTGAACCGACATCGCATATGTACGGTCCACTAGATAATGTGTCATAAAAACAATGTGGTCCCTTAAAAATATCGGCGGACGCCGTCCGCCCTCCACGTGTACCTCGAACAACTTGCCGAAATCAAGTCGTACGATCCAAATCATGTCCGTACCGAAATCACGTACTTCGTCATAAATGCGCCTTGTCGCATTTAAGGTACACGTCATTTTCGATAAATGCATGTCGCAATAAGCGACAACTTAAAGTACACCTGTCAAATACGACGCTCCGTACCGGCGGCGTCCCATGTAATAAATTTCATCTGTCGCATTATGTTTCGTACGTGCGACGTACCATTTTACGATTTTACATACTTCGAATATCATACATCGGATCGTTTCGCGATCCGCCGTCCATTTCACTTTTGTATTCCGTATTATTCGTACGCTTCTTTGCGTCACTCAATTTTGTAATTTACGTCACTTTAAATTCATTCGTACAATTACCCCCCAATCCATAAATCCTTTCGAACCACCACAGTATATCACGTAGATGAATACGCACGAAACGTCGCGTGCGCACCAAATTTCATGTACGCACGAAACTAAATCTTCAAAAACAATACTCCCCCGAAAATTTAGTTTTGTGCATCCATTATGCCACGTCATCAGCTGTCACACTTCATGGAACTACATCATCAGCTGTCATCAATGTCACCTTCAGCTGCCTCCTCCATTTGAATCCGCCAAATGCCTCCGCCAGAATTTTCCCACTTGTTCCACCATCGCTTCCGCTTCCTCCACATACCATCCAGATTTCATAATACATAATATATATATATATATTTCATTTTCCGATTACAACAAAATAATTCCTTCCAATATCTAAATCCGGATTTACATTCCCAAAATTCTATCACAAATCAACTAAATAATTAAAGCCAAAAGATCACACTAACAAAATATCCCCACTTAAATAACTTATACCTTAACTAAAACAAATATATATTTCAATATTTTTCTTTTCATAAACTATCAAATCCCAAAATTTCCAATAAAAATTCATATACAAAATAGTATTTTCCAAAAATTCTAATAATGTCACATTTCGCAAAAATTTCCAACAACTCAAAATCTACATTACAAATCCAATTTTCAACAATCATCGATCCACAAAATTTGGATCTCTCCACCACATGTCACAACTCCACCTTCCGGATCTCTCTCCCCAAAACGTCGAATCTCCACCTTCCACATCTCTCCATCAAACGTCAAATCTCCACATTTCGAAATGCTTCTTCAAAAATAAACATGTATTTTTCCAAAAATAAAATATCATTTCTCAAAATAAATCATTTTCATTGAGGGTAGACAGTTCGGCACTGTCACTAAGTTAACCCTTGGGGCGATGCAAGATTAAACTCGGCACATACCAACACTATGATAAGGCCGATCTCATGGGTACACAGCCACCATTACTGCAATACAACCAGCAAGAACAAAATTAACCCGCTACAATGCGTGTGACACAATCCTATCTCGACTTAACCTAACATATGATAGATGGGGCGTGGGCCCATAACCTGTTGTTCTTTGGTCTAAAATAGACCGCAGAAGCCACCCAAACTATCATGCAAGAAGCTAAGCGAAGCTAGGCCAATGAACAATCATTTGAAATGCATCCTCCATTTAACATACAACAACATTTAGGGTTTCATGGAATAATCAACATAAATAAACCCTATGACAACATCTAAGGTTTGATGGAATTATCAACATAAGCAAACCCTAGGACAAATGCATAAATAATGCATATCAAACAACCATAAAATAACATAAATAAATAATAACAAAAAGAGTGCAATCTCACATAAACATTAGATAAACAAAAGTATATCAATAAACATATTACTCAAATGCATGACCTAATCGGCAACCCTAAAAGTCTACATCTTCGGTCCCCACTTTACTAACCAGCATTGATTAATTATTCTAATGAAGCTCAAATCTATATATACACTTGTGAGCTGTTAACAAATCACTAAGTGTCAAAATAACCAACGTAAATTACGTAACTGTCATTAAATCAAACTAATCGTAAGCGTACACCTGAAAGTCAAGCAATCGTAAGCGTACACTTGTCTGCAAATACGACACATAAATTAAAGTGTCGGTATCCTCATTAATCACGTAAAATATAACTATTTTAATCAACACTAAATCATTAATTCAAATAAGACAAAACATTGATGCTTCAAATATTTACACCGACGCATCCAAAAATCCGCGTCATAAGTGACAACTTGCTTAGTCACTTGTCGATAAGTCCACGTAGTGAACCGACATCGCATATGTACGGTCCACTAGATAATGTGTCATAAAAACAATGTGGTCCCTTAAAAATATCGGCGGACGCCGTCCGCCCTCCACGTGTACCTCGAACAACTTGCCGAAATCAAGTCGTACGATCCAAATCATGTCCGTACCGAAATCACGTACTTCGTCATAAATGCGCCTTGTCGCATTTAAGGTACACGTCATTTTCGATAAATGCATGTCGCAATAAGCGACAACTTAAAGTACACCTGTCAAATACGACGCTCCGTACCGGCGGCGTCCCATGTAATAAATTTCATCTGTCGCATTATGTTTCGTACGTGCGACGTACCATTTTACGATTTTACATACTTCGAATATCATACATCGGATCGTTTCGCGATCCGCCGTCCATTTCACTTTTGTATTCCGTATTATTCGTACGCTTCTTTGCGTCACTCAATTTTGTAATTTACGTCACTTTAAATTCATTCGTACAATTACCCCCCAATCCATAAATCCTTTCGAACCACCACAGTATATCACGTAGATGTATACGCACGAAACATCGCATGCGCACCAAAATTCATGTACGCACGAAACTAAATCTTCAAAAACAACAGGGTTTGATCCCGGTACTTGCCGCCAGTCAAATTAGCAGTAAGCTCTAGCCGTTAAGTCTAGAATAATGCTAGTATATGTAGGGTTTGACAAATATTTAGATTGTAACACGTAGACTTGTTCGTTTAACGGGAAATAGATATGTAGTAAATGGAAATAGTTTTAGGTAGTACGGAGTACGGTTTCGATGTTTTATGAAACGGATATCGCGCACTTGTTTCGACCGTGAAACAAATACCGCGAGTCGAATTTCAGCGGATAGGATTATATCCGGTTTTGATCGAACGGCCGCGATAGGCGCCACGATCACGGAAGAGGTATTTTTGGCGTTTTACGGTCATTGCCACGTAAGATGACACGTGGCGTGATACCATTAGATTACGGGAACTCTGGAGATTACGGGAACAAATCGTGATTTGACACGTGTTGACATTTTGGCTATGTTGTACAATGGTCGTACAAAAAGTACACCGGCACCTGTACTTTTCTGTACGACACAGTTATTTGGTTAGTGCCGTACTTCAATAGATGGAGTTTTAGAGGGGGAATAGGACTTAGGAAATTTTGGGTAGGTAGCTGCCTCTCCCAGAGAGCAACTTGTATAAATGGAAAACTTTGGCCAGCCATAACTATCAATTTACTTGAGCATTTTCAAAAAAAAAATTTGCTGCGGACTCAAGGGAGTCTAGGCTACACAAGAGTGTAGTTGGTCAGAGTATTTTGCTTGCGAGGGTGGCACTTATTCAGTGGGAAAGTCAAAGTGGGTGAATGTGTCCAAAACTCATATTCTAACTTTGCATTATGTGGTGGAACTGAGCACACAGAAAGTCTTATTTCACAAGGGTGAAGGTATAATGGGTTTGTGATTGTCAAAGGGTCAGTCATTTGGGTTTATATCAACTTGGAGTCGACACTATCTAGATAAGCTTCTTTTGGATTTGCTTACTCTGAGGGCCAATGGAGGTCTGAGAGTTTAAGGTTATGGGCCGACCATCTAGGGTGCCTATATTTGGTGGAAGAGACTTCACTTATTGGGAGTTTACATATCAACTTGGAGTCGACACTATCTAGATAAGCTTCTTTTGGATTTGCTTACTCTGAGGGCCAATGGAGGTCTCAGAGTTTAAGGTTATGGGCCCACCATCTAGGGTGCCTATATTCGGTGGAACAGACTTCACTTATTGGGAGTTTACAATGGAGGATAGCTTTTCGAGAAGCACTTATGGGGAGTTGTTTGGGACAAGTGAGATGTCCGCCACCTGGCTTTGGAGGAGCTTACTATGGAGAATCATGTGAGGCTGCCCAGAATATCAACCAAAGTTCAGATGCAACGGAAGGTGAAGGGAAAAATCTTTCCGTGGATGGGGAAATAGGGGAGAAGGAAAAAGGGACACCTATAGTGAGGGGAGCTTGGCTCTCAGCTTTGGTACCACTTGTAGGGATTAAAACTGAAGAAAATGACAGAAAAATATGGGAATACAAAAACACTATAGCAAAACATCCCATGCTTAGATTTGTGTCTAAGTCCATAGCTATCACTCTTTTAAATCTAACCAAGTCTTCAAAGATATGGGAAGCACTAATTCAGATTTATAAGAGTGAGACTATTCAGAGGCAGCAGTTAGTAAAACAAGAAATAAAGGCCTATGTTTATAAAGGCGGTAACATGATTGAGTTTTACAATGATATTGTTGCGTTATTTGTTGAGCTTGCTAGTGCAAGATATGTAGAATCTGAGGAGAGTAAGATTAATAAACTACTTATAAAACTCCCAGATGAGTACGAAAACATCATTTGTCGTATGCTGGCAATGGATGGCTCATCATGGACTTGGAGCTTTACCATGGGGATAATTATTGTGAGGGAAAAAGAAAATGCGAGAGTGTCATTGGTGGTGGTGAGCGTGGCGTGGTGTGAACCGTGGTGGTCGTGGTGGTGGAAAAGGTTTCGGTTCATAAAGGTCCAGATAATGTTCAAACTTCAGGATCGATAAAAGGGGGGAAAGGTTCGAAAAGATATTCGAAACTCGGATCGTAATCAGGCGTCAAATCTTTAGATATAAAGAAAATAAAGAGGAAAAGAAAGAGTGTAAATTAAATAAAAAAAGTCGGATCGGGATCCGTAAGTAAAATCAAGACAAATTAATAACAAATCGTCAAGAACAGGTCGAGAAAAAGGAAAAATCTCAAAGTTCCGGGTCCGGGCATAAAGTTCGAGATAAAGATCGCTTTCGAAAGTGGAAAAATCCATGGGAAAGTGAGAAAGTTCAGTGTGCAGTGTGGGTTTGGCGTGCTAAGGTGATAGGTATTATGAAGATTATTATAAAGGGTTCTCAAATGCCAGGAAGAAATAAATCGGGTTGTGTGTGGATGAAAAAGTGATGGCGATGAATTTATACTCGAGGTTAGGGAGATGCTAATAAAATTGTGTCCGATGGATGAAATGTTTATTTGACTCATCTATGGACCAAAATGTAAGGGTATTATCCACGAGGTTTATGAAAGGAAAAAGAAAAATAGACTAGAAATAAAGAAGTGTTGATATTTGAGTATTTTCTAAGTGTGTATTAGGATAGAAAAAAAGGGCAGAGGCAGTCTGCATCCGACTCCCTTATCCAAGCCCCCATACTTGTTGAAGTCATTGAAGGCTGGATAGGGAGACAAAGTCATGGCTGCCTGAGTTCTCCAAGAGAGACAGGTAAATTAAAAAGGTACATATAAAAAGGATTGACTTGCGCAGGGATTGATCTTGGTACTTGCCGCCAATCAAATTAGCCTTTAGCTCTAGCCGTTAAGTCTAGAATAATGCTAGTATATGTAGGGTTTGACAAATATTTAGATAGTAACACGTAGACTTGTTCGTTTAACAGGAAATAGATATGTAGTACATGGAAACAGTTTTAGGTAGTACGAAGTACAATTTCGATGTTTTATGAAACGGATATCGCGCACTTGTTTCGACCGTGAAACAAATACCGCGCGTCGAATTTCAGCGGCTAAGATTATATCCGGTTTTGATCAAACGGTCGCGATAGGCGCCGCGATCACAAAAGAGGTACTTTTGGCGTTTTGCGGTCATTGCCACGTAAGATGACACGTGGCGTGATACCATTGGATTACGGGAACTCCGGAGATTACGGGAACAAATCGTGATTTAACACGTGTCGACATTTTGGCTATGTTGTACAATGGTCGTACAGAAAGTACACCGGCACCTGTACTTTTCTGTACGACACAATCATTTGATTAGTGCCGTACTTCAGAAGATAGAGTTTTAGAGGGGGAATAGGACTTAGGAAATTTTGGGTAGGTAGCTGCCTCTTCCAGAGAGCACCTTGTATAAATGGCAAACTTTGGCCAGCCATAACAATCAATTTACTTGACCATTTTCAGTGATTCTTTTTGCTGCCGACTCAGGGGAGTCCAGGCTACACAAGGGTGTAGTTGGTTATTGTTTTTTGCTTGCCAGGGTGGCACTTATTGAGTGAGAAAGTCAAAGTTGGTGAATGTGTCCAAAACTCATATTCTAACTTTGCATTATGTGGTGGAACTGAGCACACAGAAAGTCTTATTTCACAAGGGTGAAGCTATAATGGGTTTGTGATTGTCAAGGGCTCAATCATTTGGGTTTATATCAACTTGGATTCAACACTATCTAGATAAGCTTCTTTCAGATTTGCTTACTTTGAGGGCCAATGGAGGTCTCAAAGTTTCAGGAAACTGGATATTTATCACTTGAAAGTATTCGGTATTCAAGTTTACAGTCTTTACACAGATAAGAAAAACTGGAAACTAGATGCTAAAGGGAAACTGGGATATTAAATGGGATATAACGAGGATGTCAAGGGATATACAGTCTATGAATTAGCTAAACAAGATATCATCCTGGTAAAGCATCTAGTTGTCATGAATGAAGGGGAGTCTTTTGATCCCTTTAAATAGAACAAGAAAATCAAAATCAATTTTAAGTCCGAGAGTG
>JBBHKE010002145.1:0-115860 GCA_037447655.1 Zygnema cylindricum | reverse complement strand
AAGAGAAAATTCTTGTCCAAAAGCTAAATTCTCTAAGTCTGAAAATGGACTAAGTATTAGCTACGCTACGCCTACGCAAACCCTAACCTAAGTCTAGGCTAGTTCACATGAAAGAACTACTTAGAATGTTGGCCAATAGGCGGCCAACATTGTCTGCCGCACGTTCCGCATAATCCACTGTCCGAGGGTAAAAACCCTCTCTAACTACATGTACGCGCGAACCTACATGGGTTCGCGGCTTAAATATATAATGGTACATCGAAGCGTCGATGGTACTCCCGGATATCGCGCTGTATTGCCAAACGCTACTTCACGTATGTACTCCAAAATTGTGTACTTGCGCACGAAAGAAACAATAGTACGCACGAAATTAGTACATGTACAAATAGACGTGTACACGAATCGCGTACACGTCAAAGATAAGTGAACCGATGTGCCTTTGCACGTGCGAACGGAAATCATGCACGCGCGCAAAAATAATCGTGCGTGCATGTATGATTTCGTTCGAGCGTGTTGAATATCGCGTGCGTGTGCGCAATATCGTGCGCGCGTGCGAAATATCGTGCACGCATGCAAAATCTCGCTCGCGCGTGCACAATATCATGCGTGCGTGCGCACTATATCGTGCGCGCATGCAAAATATTGTGCATGTCCGCGACTGACACCATGCGGCATGACATGTGAGAAAAGGTTTGCGTGATTTTCTTCCGTCTTTATTACTAGGAATGAAATCTGAGGGCGCTTTCCCGTGGCAGCGCCACTCACTTTCGCGTTTCGACGCCGTTTTCTAAGGGCGTGTTCCCATGTGTTCAAGTAAGGGTTTTTTCCATCATTTTCACAAAAAATGGGACTTCCAACGAGAAAATATTACGCCGTACGAAAAATGGGCAAAAACACAAGTTTATTTTGCATCATTTTGGAACTTGGAAGGTATGACAATTTGGCGTTTCTTCATCGCGACCCACTTCCAGTTCATCTTCACACTTGTAATGGAATAAAATTGCAATATGACTTTCATCAAAATAACACCCTATATAGAAAGCAAGTATTGCACGCGTGAAACGTCTTCGAAATTTTTGAACGAGGGAGAGTACACGTTATTTTTTTACATGCTCGTCACGCACATGTACGTACAAAAATAACAAGCATGTACGGAAAAATATTCGTTGGGGTCTCGGACCTCCACTTTCTTTCATGGGTCCTTTGCAAAAACTTACAACGTTCTCGTCTCTCCCCATATTTTTCACTCGACCGCTCCTCTTTCTCTCATCACTAAATGAAATACACCAATAATAGTCTCGAATGAAAGATATATATTTATCCTTTTATTTTTACTACTTTTGGTCTCACTTTGATGGCATATCGAATGATAAATTGTAAGAAAAAGAAATCGGGAAGCCATGGCAGAAAATTTATGTGTTGGATGACGTCACTAGGATGACTTCGCAATGTCACAAAACCCTAAACATCTACAATGTCACAAAAAACTCGACGTCTACAACCTTCGCCGTTTTTGTAGGCGTCACTAATTTTAGGAAGTTTCGTAGTCGTCTACATTTCGTTTCGTACTATAGTAGACTGTCGCATATTTTGTAGACGTTTACACCTGGCACATATTTGAAGTAATGAAGGCGCAAGTAATGATTGACATAGGAACACTTTGAAAAGTACACCGTAAAATCTGCGCTAAAATCCAAAGTAACGTTTCAAAGTTTCGGTTACATGGGAACACGCCCTAAGACTTTTTATTGAACGGCTGTACGCTTTCCGTAGCAGTTTTAGTACAGATTAACACATTTTCACACACTAAATAATAAAGTACACCTTGAATCGTTATTAGTGTCAACTGTCAAGGTTTTTCTCGCCACTTAAAACATATTATCTCCGTACACACTTGTCGGATTTTCAATTTGAGACCGCCAATCGGAAGCTGAGAATGTTACCTTTAAATCACAACCGTCAAATCCACAAGTCGACAAATGTGTACGGATAAAATATGTTTTAAGTGGCGAAAAAAGCCCTGACACTAATAACGATTCATGGTGTAGTAAAGACAAAGACGCTTTCAAATTTTGTACGAAATTGGATTTGTATTTCGATGAGAACAAGTATAATGTTTACGTGCTTGTTGAAACAAATTTAATGATTAACAAAGTTTCGCGTGGGACTATCTTTTATAATCCCGAGATTGGCTACTAACCAATTTCGAAGATCTTCATACATATGTAAAGAAAGGATGATGCATTAATAATAGTTTTACTGACCAAACAAGTAACAAGTTTGATTTCGGTGTGAGAGAACTCTATACCTGGGTACGGATCTGGGACGGACGCTCAGGCCATATTTGATATCCTTCCTCTTACGTGGGACAACCTATAGTAAAACAAAAAAAAGAAATACGCTTATTTCTAGGAATGCCTATTAAGGGTGAAGTTCCATCATACGTTTCTGTAATTGTAAGGCAAACTCTACAGACCGGGTCGATTGAGGGTAGAATTCCGTTAGGCGGTCCCAGAAAATGTACGAAAATTTCTACTGGCAGCATTTACGGGAAGACTATTCCATTTTGTCGGGCCAGTAACAAACCTTCCTCAATTATGATTGGCGCCACGTAAGTTAGACTCCAGATTTGAAATTCTTAAAGAAAATCTTCAATGGAAAGTCTGAACGAAATATATGTACGACTGGAGGTACACCGCGAATCGTAATTAGAGTAATGAAAAAATTAGAGTAAAAAAACCAAAAAAAATAATTTGAGTAATTGACGCTAATTTATGTGAAAGAGCTTTTTCAACTATGAAGTTTACTCTAATTTATTTAGTTATTCTATATTGGGTTATGTCGGCGATAATTATGTGCGCGATAATTATGAACACTAAATTACGTAGATGTACAAAATGTGTCAGTCTGGTAAAGTATTGACGTCATTATGACGCTAATAATATTTGTCGCATTGAATGTCAGTTAATGTTCACACTGACGACGATGCTGTCGACGGACGAGATTTATGCGAACGGCTTTTTTTCGATGTGATTGATTTTTTTGTTTAGTGCGATATCACGTGCGAGCGCGATTCTATTAAATCATTATTTGTACCTTTTTACTCATAAAAGTACAATTTTGCACTGTCAGACGTCGTCCGTACTCCACACTATTTAAAATTAACCTATATTAGAATTTTTTACGCTAATTAAACCTCACCTAAATTAGAATAATGAAAAAATTAGAATCGATTACTCTATTTGATGTGATAGAGTCGAAATTTCGTGCGACCGAATTAGAGTAATTTACTCTAATTATGATTCGTGGTGTAGCTAATGATTCGTACGTAAAGTTTGCGACCAGATTTTTGATTTTGAAAACGGAAATCAAAATTTCGAAACGGAATGGCAAAACGACGCGGTAAACTTTGAAGGTCGCGGCAAACTTTGAATGTCAGTGGATGTCAGACTGAGCGTGCGAAAATATTTTCGGCTAACCTGCATCCAGCGTGGCAGGCGGCACATGGACCATACGACGAAAGTACATGGCCTATACGACGTGTAGACCTGTGATCGCTTGTTCAAGCTGATATTTTTTTATTTTTCACGTGTACCAATGGTACACGTCTAGTATCGTACAACTCTCCTCCCGAGGAGAGTATCGTCACACTGGATGATGTGCGCGATTGCTAAGCGGATCTGAAAAAGTGAAATATCCAACGGTCAGGAATTACGCCTACATCATTGGAGCTTCCCGACAGGTTTTCCAGTAACGATATTTAGTCTGACAAGTGTTTTTAAGGTACGGCATGGTACGAATATGTACGAGCTTGTACGGCGTCCAGTAACGAACCACACTTTTCGTCTAATGGAATTCTACCCTGAGTCGATGTTCCATCACGTAGAGTCTGTAAGCCACGTGTTCTATATTGAATGGCGCCACGCAAGCTACGGTCCGATATTGAATATCTTTCAGATTTTTGCACCGACAAACTTAAGTTCAAATCTTGACTTGCGTACCATGTACTTGCGTACGAAGTATCAATACGACAAAAATATCATACTTTTTGCAGACGCCAGTCTGTACGCCAGCTCAATTTTTAGGGCTTCACTTTTCGAACATAACGAAAGTCCCTTGAGAAAAATAGTGTGACGAACAAAAGTTAACGAATATAGCGTGACGAGGGAATATTACGAAATTTCGTTTATGTTTTCGGTTGTATTTTGGAAACCGCGTGTCATGTGCAAATATGAAGATTTTTCGTTGGTTTTCCATCATGACAAGTACACCGCGAATCGTTATTAGCATTGAGAAATTATTAGTGTAAAGAAAAAATTAGCGTCATTCATTCTAATTTAGTTCCAGGAGACGTGGCAGATTATGGTCCACGTCCGTAAATAGCGTGGTTTATTCTATTTAAGGTATTAATGTCAAAATTTTGGGGTGCCGATATAGAGTTCATAACGCTAATAACGATGCGCGGTGTAGCTTAATCGTCCAGCGTGTCACGATTTTTTTTTTATGTATCTGCCAACCCACCTCCTCGAGGTGGGTTGATAGTTAAAGAAAAAAATGAAGCGAACTCCTCGCAGATGAACATCTAAGGGCCTGTATTACCTCCAAGACCTTCGGAGAGTATCGACAAGATTCTTTGTAATTTTGTTTTTTGTATAAAAACAAAATAAGCGGTACGATTTGGTACGGAGAGTCATGGATTCTGTAAACTACGCCACTTTTCTCTTGATGGAACTTCACCCTCAATCGACCCGGTTTGTAAAGTTGGCCGTACGATTACAAAAACATGTGATGGAACTTTACCTTCATTCGATGTTTGGGCGATACTTTGATTGAAATCCCCTCGCGAGATACAATTTTTTGATGGGCTGGTTTCTCTTGCCCGTGGATCAAAAAGATTAAAACGTCAAAATGCGTTCACATGACGACAAACGTAAACCACATTCGAATAATCGAATTGACGTTCGCTTGACTGTGGAAAAACTGATTTTCTCGTACAATTAAAGTTTTTCGCGTTCAGGATTGAATTTTGGGTGAAAACGACAAAAAATGCCGATACTTTAGTACATGGGGACACCATCTAAGGGAATATTTTTTAGAGATATATATTTAGGGAATTGATAATGACAGTGACTGTTTTGGTTGCGGACAGTCACTTACGTCATTTTGTCAAAAAACGTAAGTTTGAAGTACACATAGGTACAAATAAAGCACCGTTGAGTACAAATTTGACGGTCAATTGGTTGAACAACTTTGACTTTGAAAATATTTTTCAACTGCTTGAAATAATGCCGCGCTTGCGAACGTCGACCGTCATAATAAAAATAGCAATTCACACGGCTGGCAAACGTTTACGGTAACAAAATTGCGGCAACCACATGTAAATATAAAGTGTTGCAGACACTCAATTTTTGTCGTTATGTGAGCTCCACGGTGAGAGAACTTAGCCGCAAAATTGAAATTTAATCATGTAATCGTTACATTGAACTTAGACGCATAGTGAAAGGAATCAATTTTAAACTAAAGTAGTATAAGTTTCGTACAAAAATATTATAACGCACGAAACGAAATAAATTGTTATAATAAGAAGAACCATATCATTTGAAATTAAATGAAAAAAATGCGCATCGCCACGCGCAACAAAATCGAGCCACACTATATACAAAGCAACCGTCTTACATCGACAGTGAAATGTTAGGATAATGGGCGAATCGGCGTCGGCCAAAATCGCGCCGTCAAATGTTTTGTTCGGTTCGCATCAGACCCTCAGTTATGTGTTGTTTCATTCGATACTGTAATTTTATGTCGGCTCGGTTTGGTGCCGGCGCCGAGCGGTTTTCATTTGTACGAATCGCACGCTTGTCGATTGTTGAAAAGATGGATTAATAGTTCACTTCCCTATTTTAGTTTTGCTTTAAAGAAAGAGAGTGAGGATCAGAGGCGCGCCATGGCTGCCGCCATATTTAGGAAGTGGCAGTTTTTGAAGTAAAGGGTAAT
This sequence comes from Zygnema cylindricum, assembly GCA_037447655.1. Classification (NCBI taxonomy): domain Eukaryota; kingdom Viridiplantae; phylum Streptophyta; class Zygnematophyceae; order Zygnematales; family Zygnemataceae; genus Zygnema; species Zygnema cylindricum. The sequence goes on along the minus strand of JBBHKE010002145.1, from coordinate 109,866 downwards.
TTACTAAAATGATGCCTAAGACTAGATTTGAACCTGCGACCTCTAGATTCTCTATATCCTAACGCCTTAACCATTAAGGCTAACAAAACGATACATGTGACGGGTTTCAAAGATATATAAACATTAACGCAATAGCTAATTAACAGCAGACTAACCAAAAAGAGCAATTCCTGCATGTACGCGAATCTGAACCGTGTAAAATATGTTTTGATCGGACGGCCGACATTATAGCCGCCACGCGAAGTGAGCTTTTGGCGGCATACAGAGATAGCGTCACGCGGTTTCCCATACCCTGTTACCATCACTTCCATACAGTTCCTGGTTGGGAGTGTGGTCGTGCTTGTGATGTGGGGGACAGGTCTTTACAAGAAGCCCCAGCTGACTCAGTCTCAGGTATGATCACTGTATATATACTATTGTCATTCACCATGCTTTATTCTTGTTGTTCGTCTCTTCCATCATATTTGGCCTGTGAGACGAGACTGCTTATGACTGCGAGGATGTGCCCGGGGATGTCAGGATGTGTAACAATGTATATAGATCAATGCATGAGCATCTAATGATAGTTCCTTTTTAAGATTTTAAAACTATATTGGCAACAAACTAAGCGAATTAAATTCAATAATTCTGGTAATATACGGAACAGAATGGGTAAGGTTACGGTTGCAGTTCCAGAACCTGGAGAATTAGTTGTTGAATGATGTAGTTCACTGGATGTGTGTAATGTGAGATGCTGTGAAATTGTTGCTCTCTCAGTGAAACAGATATCTGTATGTCAGTACATTTAATTTGCACCTTAGGCATACAGAATGAGATTGACTGACATTTTGGTTCAAGATTTTAAAGATATTGTATAAAGTGAAATAATGCTTTTGCTTCTACTTGTCAAATAATGCACATCTGGTGGATTTGTGAATTTGAGGGAATTTGCATGCCTGTTTTTTGGGGAGAAATGGCGTTCTATTCCCCCTTCAAGAGTAGGAATGATGTGGAATGATAGCTTTCGTGGTAGAATTTAATAAGATCAAACATTTGGCCTCACTTCTCAACCCTTGTGTTGTAAGTGACAAGCATATTCAAGGACATTTTGGTGTGACACTGATCAGCGCAAGATTGACATTGCAGCTCAAATTTGTTTCTTTATGAAGTATTCTCATTGTGTTTGTTGTGATGTGCGTGGTGCTGCAGCTGGTTGGCATTCTCCCCCTGGCAGCTGTTCACACTCTGGGAAACCTATTTACCAACATGAGCTTGGGCAAAGTGGCGGTTTCTTTCACACACACTATCAAAGCTTTGGAGCCCTTCTTCTCCGTCCTGCTTTCTGCTCTTGTGCTGGGAGATGTATGCAGTGCTACCAGGCCCTTTAAGAGACCTCTATTTGGACGTGTTGATTATGGAATGCTTGCTTCAGATTAACCCATTGAAGAGTTTGACAAGCTGTTTATCTCGAAGAGCCTAGCAATGTTTTTAGCTGGATAGAAGTCCAAAACATCTGGGCACAAGTGGGTCCATATCTAGTGTTTTGTTCTCTTCTTCCTCTGCATTACAGCGAGGAGGCACTCATTCATGCCCCCTTCAACCAGCTCTTTTCTATTTAACAGCCCTCCTTAGAGAGAAACATGACTGTGATTAATTGAGCTTACCATCTGCCCCAAGGAGAATGCAAATCCTGCATTGCCAATCCACAGTTTTCTGACTGTTGTGTTTCTTTATGAAATGGCTGTTCGATTGGCTTGCAGGCTCCCACCCTACCTGTTGTATTGGCTCTAGTGCCCATCGTGGGAGGTGTTGCTTTGGCTTCTGCAACTGAAGCCTCTTTCAATTGGTCCGTAATGGATTTACTTTCTGCCCCCTCCTATTTTCTGTTTCTCATCTTTTCAAAGTGATAAGACGCCCTCAATACACGCCATGAAACTTTGTACATGAAAACGGGAAGGTACATAATTCACGAAAGTTTTAAAACAGCTTATGTAGCTTTTTTAATTGCTGTTGGACTTGCGCTCAATGAGGCACAGAAAGGAGGTTTAAAAGAGTTGCCAGGGGTTTAAAGTTGGTTCAGATAAGGTAGTGGTTTGATCTTACAGCTTAAGGGTTTGAGCGGTAATTGCCTTGAAATGTGTGCAATATTTGTGTTTTTGCACAATCAACCTTTCTTGATTTGTGACATTGAAAACATGGCCTGAACTGCAGGGCTGGTTTTCTTAGTGCCATGGCCTCCAATTTGACCTTCCAATCCCGCAACGTTCTCAGCAAAAAGTTTATGGTGAAGAAAGATGTAGGACCACCTCCTCAATCCAAGTACACCTGGGAGAAATATACAGGAAATCAGAGGAATGCCACGTTTTTGGCGAGGCTGTTATTTGCCATTTTGTTCAATGCTGACTGTTAATGAAGATAATGGTGCATAAATTATTCTGTCAAAGAAGATATTTGTCCTTGCTTTGGACACAGCCGTTCATCACTGTGCGTAATTTGTCTATTGCATCAACATATTTTTCCTTTCTCGTTTTGAAAACAGGGCTCTCTGGACAATATCAACCTGTTCTCCGTCATCACTGTCCTCTCTTTCTTCCTCCTCCTCCCTGTAACACTTATTACAGAAGGCGTGAAGTTTACCCCCGAACTCCTGGCTTCTCAGGTATGGATATTTTTCTGAGACATGGAAATTTATGTGTGGCGTTAATTCTTTCTTGTACTCCCTTTCAGCACCTCGGAAGACTGACTATCCAGTGGTGTTGTTATTCTTTAAGGAGACAACAATCACGCCTCAGCCTATACCATATGAACAGTTCCACGTTGCTCTATATGGAGATTAAACCAGGATGGTTTTACGTGGTTTTGTTTTTTGGTCATTATTGCAAGATAATCCAAAAATGTGCTTGCAATGGGGTGCGGGTTTGCAGGGGCTTAATGTCAATCAAGTTATCACAAGGGCTTTAATCACCGGGGTGTGCTTTCACTCATATCAGCAGGTACTCTGCTTTTCCATGGCCTGTGTAACAGTATAAGCATGTTTTATTTTACTGTTTCAGAACGTGAGAAAACAAAAGATGCACAATCATACAAAACCCACATTTTATATAGTATAGCTCACTGTTTCAAAACCTGAGAAAACCAATGGAACGCAATCCCACAAAGCCCATTCAGAGGAATACTGAAGATTCTCCGCAATCGAAGCCTAAGCGGAGGATTGCCGGTGGTGGGTGCAGGTGTCCTACATGATCTTGCAGCGTGTGTCGCCTGTCACACACTCCGTGGGCAACTGTGTGAAGCGTGTCATTGTCATCGTGACATCGGTTCTATTCTTCAAGACGCCAGTCTCTCCTATTAATGGCATTGGTGAGAGGCTTGTTTTCAGTACTGGTAGTGAATCCAGTCTCTTAAAATTTGCTGGTTGAAAAGGTTGCAGTCAGTTAAAGATACTCTTAACAGAATCTATCTCCATGTGTCTGCAGGTACCGGAATTGCTCTTCTGGGAGTGTTTGGCTACTCACGAGTGAAAGCAGCAAAGCCTAAGAGTGCCTAGCTGCTTGCTCCTAGGAAACTGTATTTTCTGGTTTGGATAGCATAGTAGTCTAGACGTCGTGGTTGCCGCCATGGCGGTAGTTATTGCCGCATAGATGTGTATGTAGTCGTAGCTTGAAATCGCCTAATGTAGCTGAAAGAGCCTCGAGGTTGTGGTATTAGCACTTGTAAGATCGAGGATTATATATGGTGCAATCTGTAGTAGTTTGTGATGGGACAAAATTGCCCTTATGTTAAAGGACTACTTCTAGCATATGTCCTCTTTTCAGTAATGCGCAATCCTTTTGTCAGCACCATCACATAATCAAACATAGGTCCGACTAAGATATTATCAATCAAAGTGCAGATAAGAGATAAGCCAACTCGTTGTCAAGTCCTTTGCCAATTGCAAGCCTAGCTCAGTAAGTGTTTTAAGGTAATCTCAAACTGAAATATACACAGCATATTTATTTCGGTTGTTTGGCACTTCATAAGACAAAATGTGAACTTAGTGTGATACAAGTCAACAATTTGCATGTGGTGTGGAAATGCAGGAAAGAAGGGTTACAATGTACATGCCATGTCCATGGTAATCCCCTGCAATTTTCTTTGCAATGACTTCAACGATTAATGTGCTGCATTTTTTATCGAGATGCTATCATTTTGAATTAATTGCTGTGACGATGTGAATTTCAAAGAAATTTGTCAGGTAAAAAAAAAAAAAAAAAAACAATTTTTTTAATGTTTATGTACGATTAGAATTGGAAAAAATAAAATGCAAGATTTCTACATAAGTGAAAGTGTCAACAATGGGAAAAATTGAAACCTATTTCTGACAACTTCTGGGGGAAACCTTCAGGAGCTGAGACATATCCAATCAGACATCAACATAACAACTCCAACAGATTGTTGCCTTCTGCTGTAGAAGGATTCTCAACACTCACAGGGCATCTTGCCTGGCATTGTAAATCAAAACATTAACATTATATTCGTCAACCACGCTCCATCAATATGAAACTAAAATTTGAAGGTGGGTGAAGAGACAGAAGAGGTGTAAATACTCAAAAAGGCTTATGTGATCCGGCAATTTATTCAGCTTTAAAAATTTAGTACATAAATTTGACCCATTATGATGAAACAATATACGGAGAAAAAATAATAATTTCATTGCCTCGCTACAAAAAATACCCCACTTAAGATTAACAGCTAATAAACAAAGTTACAAAAAAAATAAAAGTGAGTTTTGTATTTCACAGCCGCAACCTGGAAAACAGGAGTTTTATCATACCCAGCACCTACTCCATTACCCATTGAGAAGTTAAATAATAAATATTAAAACGCGTTACAACAATAACACAAAGACACCACACAACAGTAATTTTTTCTCCTCCTTCAGCAGTTCCTCCCCCTCCCCCTACTTCACCACTTTTCACGCTTTCCTCTTAAGACTCTGCTCCCGCCCCACCATCCACACCACCCCTCAAGTCAGTCCCAAGTCTTCCTTCACCTTTCCAAACCCGTATCCAACAATAAATTCACCCTCATTGCCTGTATCAAACAATACCTTCCTCCTCCCTCTCCCTCTTCCTTTCCCTCTCCCTCTCCCTCTCCCTCTCCCTATCCCACAAAACCTCAAAAAGCCACAAAACCTCAAAAAGCCACAAAACCTCAAAAAGCCACAAAAGCTCTCTTCCTCTCTCTTCCCTCCCTTACCACAAAACCTCTTCCCTCCTCCCCTCCCTCCCTCCCTCCCTCTCCCTCCAAACTCACTCGGCACACACGTCCAATTCCCCGTCCCAATCCGATACCCTTTTCTGCACTCGCAATAGAAACCTCCTCCTCTCCCCGGCGTGCACACCCCTTTTCCACCACACGGTCCCCCTTTCTGACGGAAACGGCAGAAGGCGTCACATGTGCGAAGCGTCCGTTGCTGTGACTTCCGGCATCCGGACGGAAGAACGGATTGCAGAATGCAGTTTTTACGGAGTCCGTCGGAGTCGTTGGCGCCCACAGGACAAAAGCGTTTTCCAGCCTGTGTGACGGTCACGGGGCCGAGAAGGTAGTTGAGGGAGAGGTCGGCGGAGACGACGTAAGGGGAGGAGAGGGAGAAGAGGAGGACGCCGGAAAGGAGGTTGCGGGAGAGGTTGCTGGAGAGGGATGGAGGGAGAGGAGGGAAGGGGAGGGTGAGGGGAGGAGATGGAATGGGAGAGAGGGATATTTTGGATTTTAATAGGTTTTGGTTTCTGTTTATGAGGGTTTTTTGTCTTCTTTCCTGTCTTTTTATTTTATCTCTACTTGTCCTTTCATCTGTCTCAGTTGTGAAAAAAGTAGTGGGCACGAGAGGGTAGGAAAGGGAAGAGGGAGAAACTCACATGACGAAGAGTTCTTTTGATTGGATGACAGGCAGAGGTCCTGTCAACTGATTGCCATTCAAATACCTGCCATGTGGCAGATGCAAAACGAATCTAGATTAAAAACTTTCCAAAAAGGTCAATAATTTGTCAAAACAATGTAATATGGGAAGGCAAGCCATGGTGACATCTTCAACAGGCATTTGTCAATAGTTCATTCGAAAAAAAAAAGGATAAATGAAATAGAGATGTAGATACAAATCCGAATATACATTAGCTTCAAGACCCTAACATTAAGTTAGCAAAACTCATTGATTAACACTTGGCAATCAATTCATCTTGTGGAGAGGAAGCGAGGAACACAAACACAAAAAACTATGTAAAAAGAATGGAACTTACACATATTGAAGTTTCTTTAGATTGCTTATTGAAGTAGGAATCAATCCACTCAGTTTGTTGTTCGACAGATCTCTGTTTCGATTCAAAAACAATTAACGAGACAAAAAAGGAGTTAGAAAATAAATTCGCATATCTTGAGAAAAAATATCGGGGCTACCGCAAGTGATAAATCCACAATCCAGGGTTTTATCCGAGAAGTAAATTAAAGTGTCAGGAATAGGGCACTACCGCACGACTTATTATCTACTGAAAAACTGTCCAACAATAATTCAAAATTGCCATTGAACTTTCTTTGGGTCCGAAATGTTTTTACTACATCTTCTTTTCTTGTAATGAAAGAGCGTGGGAAGGAGAGGAAGAGCTGGAGAAAGAAAAACAGAGGAAAAAGAGAAACAAAGAGGGAAAAGAAAAAAGAGGGAAGGGGCGAAGGGTTTGTACGGCCTTAGACGTTGAAAGGAGTGAGAAATAAACATTAATGCCATGAAACTGCTGAGAGTTGATGGAGAGATTATTTGAAAGCAAAGATTCGGTTTTGAAACCCAAAAGATCACAAAATTATCACAAGTCCCCTCAAAACCACTATTAGTGTGGATATATCCAAAATGAAGACATTGAAAAAAAACATAGAGGGTGGAGAGGAAAAGGCTATTGGAATGAGAAGCTACTAATAACGAAGTTATTAATGTGGAGTGGGAAAGGTTACCCGGAAAATAAACACTGATTAGAAAGTTACTAATGTGGAGTGGGAAAGGTGTTCAAAAAGAAAAGAAAAATTTAAAAAAATGAGTTTTTAGTGTGGGGTGGGAAAGGCTACCCAAAAAGAAGGAGATACTACAAAAGAAAAGGTTTTCAAAAAAAGACAATCCTAAAAAAGAAGCTGTTGGTGTAGAAGGAAAGGGTATCGAGAGAGAGGACCACTCACAAAAATTGAAGGTTGATCATGTTACCAATCTTGGCAGGAATTTTGCCCGAGAGACCGTTGAACTCCAGGTGCCTTTATACAGAAAAAGATATAAGTCAATTAATAAACGAACAATAAATTGCTCAAACTAAAGAAACAAAAAAACTCTTTTTCCTTTCCACATTCTTCTTTTCTTCTTGGGTTTTTAGCTACCTACAAAACCCAGAGTTGATTCAGTAAATCGATTCGAGGTAACTCTCCCGTAAATCGATTGTAAGACAGATCTCTGTGGGGCCCACCACCCGCCATAGTACTATTTTCAGTTAAGGTTTTTTTTTTCCCAGTTTTGTCCTGCCATGTACAAATAGCAGTTTGGTGACAGATGTCACAATTTTGAACCGACTCACATTTTAGAAAGTATTTTGCTCTTGACGATGGTCCACGGGATTCCTCCGGAAATTTGATTTTTTCTCAGGTCCCTGAAAGTCAGGGAGAGTCGACAAATTTCAGCTAAAGGAATTGGCAGAGGATAATCAAAGTCGAAAATAGAATACGGAAAGCACAAGGTGGGCAAAAAAATTAACAGAATTTTGTGGAAGTCGAACAAGAAAGAAATGTGGGATGTTTTTTTTGTAGATTTACTGAGGATCATAAGTCAGATGTGACAGGTTTTTTAGATTTTATGACAGGTTTTTGCAACATCCGTCAAGAAAATGATTAATGAAATGACTCGACAGCTACAAGTTCGGAAAGTAAAACGACACCAAATGGTAGATTCGTTCCTGAAATTTCTCACAATGTAAGGGCAGCTGCAGTTTGGACAGTCTTTTATATTAATAATCTACAAGAACTTCAAAAAGCCGTTTGATGCTTTTCAAGGCACTGTTTCTGCGGTTATTCCCATGACCACACTAACTCCTGTTTGCAAGAGTGCTATCCAAGAGGATTTGATCCACACTACATCCTGTTGACAAGACCAAAAGCTTTTCATCCACACTATTTCCTGTCAGACAAGGTTTTGACTCACACTACATACTGTTACACAAGCGCAACGTTTTCATCCACACTAATTCCGGTTCAAAGAAAAGGGGGAGAAGAGCCGTACAACAAAGTGAGGTAGGTGAGGTTGCCGATGGAGGGGCGAAGAGAGCCGCTCAGGCGGCTATGAGGAAGGGCCCTGCCCGAAAGAAAAAAAAAGAAATGTACATCAGCATGAGCCAGGCAATGAAACGACTTTGTTTCCAGTGTGAACTTGTTTGTGGTTTGGTGAACACAAACAAGGCGCATTCTCTTTTCGCTGGATACTTTTTTTCTTGAAGAGAAGTTATCACAAAGTTTATGGTGGAATTCTTACTTCTTCCTAAATTATCCCTTGCTCCAAACTCAGTTAGTTTATTAGACTCAGTGTTAGATAACGTAGTTTAGAATTCTAGTTCTCGTGATCTCTCTCCGTACCTCTGTCTCAGATTCAGTTTTAGATTCCTGTTTCAGTTTTTAGATTTGATTGTTTTTCTCACAAAAGGATACCTTGCCCTTTCGTCCTATCTTAGGAAGAGCCAAGTGACCCTTCGGGATCACATGGGCTGCAACAGCCTGAACGATGTCACTACGTGAGACTCTCAGTTACTATTTTAGCCTTCTCTCATTGTAATTTTCAACCTTTTTTTAATCATCTTGGCATTTATTTTATTTGCCTTTTTCTTATCTGTGCTTTTCTGTATTCTGTCCGCTGCTATGACTTCTAGTTCAATAGTTTAAGACAATTTTGCATATTTCACCACCTTGTTTTTGGTCATGTGGTTTTTAAAGTTCTGCAGGCTTTCATTTCATATAGCAGCTGGTTACACTATCGAAAATTACATATGATTACTCAAAGAATTGTACCAAGTGTATAATTACTCAGGATTTACTTACAAAATATGAGTAATTTTCGAAAGTATAACCAGCCTAACTGTGGAAAGAAACGATAGGATTGAAAACCAGCTAATAGTATTGGGACTGCAAGCATCCCTTCACATTTCCCTTCTTCTCTAATTTACGAAATAGTACATCCTTCGAAAATTTATGTCACCCCTACAAAAATAGTTGTGTTCAACATTACTGTGGTGAATAATTACGAGGTTTTAAATCCAAATAACTCCACACTGTTTCTGCATAACTACAATTTTTAGGGGATGATTTCAGTTGTGACAGGAAAAGAAATCTGAGTCAAGTTTGAACAGATGCAAAAAAGTTATCTGCGCAAAATTCAGCGACTAGAGAGAGGTGTCAAAATTTTTGCCCAATTCAAGGAAGCATCTCTCGTAGTGAATTTTATTCAGGGAACCAAACATGCAGTGTGACCACCCTGCTATCAAGGAAACCAGGAAAAAAAACTCAAAGGCACTCACAATTGTGTGATTCGACCGATGTTGTTGCATGTGATGCCTTTGAACTGTGAGCAGTTCCTGAGCGAAGCGCTCCATCCCTGCGTGGCCGGGCCAATCAAGCCGCTTTTCAGATCCAGAAGGACGATTTCTGTGCCCGATTGAGCCCCAATAAGTTTGGAAAACAGCTTGGGCTGCAAAATAACCACACAGAAAGCGAGCCTGTTTGGGAAACGAGTCTCTGGTTGAAATTCACTTCCATAATAGCGACAATGGAGGGCTGACGGACAGCCTACTCTCAAATTTGTTCAGTTTTGTGGCTACAGCGGTCGATGTGCAGAAGAGAAGGACGGCGAGGAACAGCAACAGGTCCAACTTGTCTGCACAGAAACCGGAGAAAGAAGAGGGTAAACAGGCTGAAAGGGAAGTCTCGCAGTTTCATAAGTGTGAAAAAATGATGTGCAGAAGTGATGCGCAGAACTGATCTGCAGAACTGATTTGCAGAGGTGATGTAAAAAAGTATGCGAAGAAGTGTGATGTGTGGAAATGCTCTGCAGGAAGTGCTGTGCTAAATTTCTGTGCAGATAGAGTGATGTGCAGATAAGCCGAAGCGATGTCAAGAAGTGACGCACAGAAGTGATGCAGAAGTGATGGACAGAAAGATGACAAACAGACATGTGTCTTAGCAAGGTGCAAAAATGTTATGCTGGAGCGATGTAAAGACGTGACATGCTGTACGGAAGTGATGTGAGACACTCGCAGAAATGAAGTGATGCGCAGAAATGCTCGAGTGATGGCGGAGCGCTTCTTCCTCTGTCAGCACTCACTCGGCCGCAAAGGATTCATGAGGATCCGCCACGCGGCCTTGCCCGAGTGGCTGCTGCTTCCGCGTGTAACGCTCGCCGTAAATAGCGTGGTGGAAGCAGGAACCTGCGAACGATGTTTTTCCCGAACACAATGTCACCCACAACATCACCTTTTCCCTCAAAATCTCCCTGCTGCTCTACTTACTTTTTTCCCGGGCAAAACCTACTTGCTTTTCCCCTAAAACAGCTAAACTTCCGTAAAAAATAGTTACCACGGGCAACATTTCCCAGATAGTCAGACGCACTGAGCACAAAAATTACCTCACACGTGTTGTTTACCTGCTTCACGTTTTGTCGTTTATAGACCTTTGTCCCGCGAGCTTCTCCGGCTCTTTGTTTTGTTTTTTTTGGCTCTTTCCCCCACCTTCTTTCCGCGCCCCCGAGTCGACCCTCCACTCGAACGAAGAAATCAAATCGTGAGGAGTCGTACCCGCGGAAGATTCCCAATCCCGGTCAGCCGCACTAACGACAAGCGGCCACAATTTGAAAGGCAGAGCTGCGCAAAAAGTTAGACGGACCGGCGGCACCGCTTAGGAAGTCGGAAGTCCGGAACGAATGTCGGTCGGGTCCACAGCACTTGAAGGTGTCACGTAGCGCGGTGCAGCAGAAGGAAAATAAATTCAATACTCCGCAACAAGAAAAGAGTGAAGAAACGTGACACGCGTAGTGCGACAACGACAGTGGAAAAGCGTGGGGGACCGTGTTTGGGAACCTCCGCGTTTTTTTCTCTACTGTACCTTTCGCGAAACTTTGAGCGTCGCCCGATTGTACGGCTTGGACATGCCCACGCGGCGGCGTCTCATTGGTTGAAGAGTGTGAGTGGAGAGCTGATTCCGATTCTAAATTGCCGCGGTCGGCGGCAGCACGAGGCGCCGCTTGTTTCGGTGGCCATAGGCCGTCACGAATGCGGCGTCACGCTTGTCAGATGCGCTGCCACGTGGATGTGAAGAGGTACACCGCCAATCGCTATTAGCGTTGTGTACGCTAATCCCGTCCCGCTTTTTTTTTTATTTATTCTCAAATAGAATTATCCACACTATTTAAAAAAACCCTAATTCCTAATTAGAGTAATCGATTTCTTCCAAAATTTCCAAATTCCCAATTAGCGTAAACCACGCTAATTATTCGTATGCGCTAAAGAAACTTCTACGCTAATAGCGATTGGCGGTGTAGCGCGAGTGGCCCTCCGTACAGCAGAAGTCTCGCCGCCGTCCTTGGCCCGGCCGCCAGACTGCTGCTGTACGGACTGTGGCGCATGCCACCTGCTCGCCCTGGCAGGGCGCCGAAAGGACAGGCGTCGGGCAGTCGTGCGCCGTACGAATATAGTACGGAGACCGAAGTACAGTTGGCGGCATCCTGCAACTGCCGTCCGTACTTGCGATTGTCGTTTCCCCTGGTTCGGCCGCGCGCCACGTCACGCCGCCTCGGTCTCGCCCTGGCAGCCTCCCCTCGCCTCCCTCGACCCCTCGCGCCGCCGACCGCGCCCAGGCGGGCCCTCGCTGCACCCCCTCGGCCCTCTGGGAAAACGTCCTCTCCCTCGCCCCCCCGCCCCGCCTCCCCGCCCTCCCCTCCCTCTCTGCCCCCCCCGGCGCGCCTCGCTGCCGCGGACTCCTCTCGCCATTCTCGCACGTGCGAGTCGCCGCCTTGGCAGGAGCCCTGGGTTGCGTGGGGGGGGAGGAAGGGAGGGAGGGAGGGAGGGGGGGGTACCGGAGGGAGAGAGGGGCCGAGGAGCCGCGAGGTGCTGCAGAGGCAAAGGCAAGCGGAGGGGGGGAGAGGGGAGAAGGGGGATGGAGAATGGAGAAGGGAGATAGGGGGGAGGGGGGAGCGGAGGCAAGAAGAGAGCGGTCCGTGGGAGGCAAAGGGTGGAGGGGGACAGGGAGGGAGGGGCAAAGGCAGCTGCAAAGGGGAGTTGGGGGGCGCGGGGGGAGGGGGGGGGCGGGGAGGGAGGAAGAGGTGGAGAGGGGGTGAGAGGGAGAGGGGGTGAGAGGGAGTGGAAAAAGGAGAGGGAGGGAGGTGGGAGAAGAAAGGCGAGGAGGAGAGAGGAGCAGGAAAGGGTGATGGATATACATAAAAAAGGGAATAGCAGTACATGACGTGAGAGAAGGAGCGAGTGAATAGAAGAGTAAAACAGTGTGTGACAAATAAAAGCATTGATGGACAAAAAGGTAGCCGAGGTTCCCCCTCCCCAAATTTCCCCTCCCTCTTCCTCTCCCTCTCCCTCTCCTTCTCCCTCTTTGTCTATGTATCCAAATACGTACATAATTCTGGGCCTCCTTCGACACTCTTTCTTGCATTCTTTCCTCCCGCCACCGCCAGCGAAGCGGATCGGTTTCTTCCTCCCCTGCTGTCCCCACCGCCGTCTTCCCTGCCCCAGATTTAGTGTTCCTCTGTTTACATGGTCCCCCACACGTGTGTTGGACTCTGGCTGCTCGTGACGTGACATGTTTGCATTCCAAAAGCAACACTGAAAATAAAGGCGGTACTTTATCACCGAAAGACTTAGGGTGCGTCTCTATGCACTTCAAACTTAGAGAATTTTCTTTGTTTTTTAAAGCAGATCCGGCGGACCCGGATTTCGGGTGTCCCTATGTGTACCAAACGAAGTTGTCACTTAACGGCGTGAAGATTGTATGCGTCGACAATGCCCATGACGGTTGTCGACAGTGTACAATCTGTGACGACGCACCAAATTGTAAAAAATCAAATTACTTTGAACGTCGCCAAACCTTGCGTGACATTTGTAGACGCACAACCTTCCAACACTTTGTTATGGAGGATGTCCACGGCTGAAGTGCCCGTTTCCGCTACCTTTCTTGTACGGTTGCCTCTTTGGCAAATTTCACGCGCTTTGAAACCTTGTTCTACCTCATCTGCGGGCCTGATCTGCGGGCTGCATAGTGAGGTAAGATGCAAAGGAGGCAACTCCCTCTCCAAATCCACTTTGGCATCAATACCTCACAATCTTTTTTACCTCCCTCAGCATCTTATCCTTCTTCCTCGTTCCTCACGATCTTATCTTTCTTCCTCACAATCTTATCTTTCTTCCTTCAATCTTATCCTTCTCCCTCCAATCTCGTCCTCCTCCCTCACAATCTCTTCTTCCTCCCTTAATCTTATCTTGAGTGGGAAACGGGGATGGTGTCAGAAAGACAACGGAAATTTTGGGAACAAGTTTTAGCCGTGATCGCGGCGAAGGCTGCGTCGGAGTTTCTGGCAAAATAGAGAGCTTATCACCTTTCCGCCCACGTGAGGCCCGACAAACAACATTCAGCGGGGTATGTAAAGAACAGATAATTTTCTTAATCCCTTTCAACATACTTTTATAAAACTGCAGATAGGTATGTATAAATTAATTAATTTTCTGGTATGAAAATGTCTTCTGCATAGCTGGCCATTCTAGTTTTTTAGCAAGAAAGGTCAATTTCTCAAGTTTGTTGATGCCGAACTAGAGAGGTAATTTCCTCTGTTTTCTCGAAAAATCTTTGAGGAGACCTTGAAAATTACACCCATTCCCCCCTTATAGCAAGAAAGACAAAGTTGTGAACCCTAAAAAACCCTCTTAACTCCATACCGAACTGAATACTAATTAGGGTTTTGAACTGAAAAACCGGATGAATTCGAACAATACACTGAATTGACTATGGAACTTGTAACTGAATTTCAATACTCTACTGAAAAGAGTATGGAACTTGTAACTTAATTTGAATACTCTACTGAAAATAGTATGGAACTTGTACCTTAATTTGCATGCTCTACTGAAAATAGAATGGAACATGGAACTTGTAACTGAACTTGAATCCTCTACTGAAAAGTGTATAGGACTTGTAACTGAACTTGAATATTCTACTGAAAATAGAATGGAACTTGTAACTTGTAACTGAACTTGAATCTTCTACTGAAAATATTATGGAACTTGTAACTTAATTTGAATACTCTACTGAAAATAATAGTATGGAACTTGTACCTTAATTTGCATGCTCTACTGAAAATAGAATGGAACATGGAACTTGTAACTGAACTTGAATCCTCTACTGAAAATTGTATAGGACTTGTAACTGAACTTGAATCCTCTACTGAAAATAGAATGGAACTTGTAACTGAGCTTGAGTACTCTACTGAAAATCTGTTGCAAATCTGAAAATCTGTTGCAAATTTGTAACTTAATTTGAATACTCTACTGAAAATAGAATGGAACTTGTAACTGAATTTGAATCCTGTACTAAAAATAGTATGTAACTTGTATCTTGATTTGAATACTCTACTGAAAATAGTATGGAACTTGTATCTTAATTTGATTACTCTATTGAAAATAGTATAGAACCTCTATCTTAATATGAATACACTACTGAAAATAGTATGGAACTTGTAACTGAACTTGAGTATTCTACTGAATATCTGTTTCAAATTTGTTCTTAATTTGAATCCTCTACTGAAAATAGTATGGAACTTGTATCTTAATTTGAATCCTCTACTGAAAATTGAATGGAACTTATAACTTAATTTGAATACTCTACTCAACATAGTATGGAACTTGTAACTGGACTTCAATACTCTATTGAAAATAGAATGGAACTTGTAATTGAACTTGAATCCTCTACTGAATATAGTATGGAACTTGTAACATACATTGAATACTCTACTCGAAATAGAATGGAACTTGTAATTGAACTTGAATCCTCTACTCAAAATAGTATAGAATTTGTATCTTTATTTGAATACTCTACTCAAAATAGTATGGAACTTGTATCTTAATTTGAATACTCTACTGAAAATAGAATGGAACTTGTAATTGAACTTGAGTACTCTACTCAAAATAGTATGGAACTTGTATCTTAATTTGAATACTCTACTCAAAATAGTATGGAACTTGTTACTGAACTTGAATACTCTATTGAAAATACCATGGAACTTGTATCTTAATTTGAATACTCCACTGAAAATAAACTGGAACTTGTAATTGAACTTGAATCCTCTATTGAAAATAGTATAGAAGTTGTAACTTGATTTGAATACTCTACTCAATACAGTATGGAGCTTGTAACTGAACTTCAATACTCTATTGAAAATAGAATGGAACTTGTAACTGAACTTGAATCCTTTTTTGAAATAGTATGGAACTTCTAACTTGATTTGAATACTTTACTAAAAATAGAATGGAATTGAACCTGAATCCTCTACTCAAAATAGTATGGAATTTGTATCTTAATTTCCATACTATTCAAAATAGTATGGAACTTATATCTTAATTTGAATACTCCACTGAAAATAGAATGGAACTTGTAACTGAACTTGAGTACTCTACTGAAAGTCTGTTGTAAATTTGTAACTTAATTTGAATCCTCTACTGAAAATAGTATAGAACTTGTATCTTAATTTGAATCCTCTACTGAAAATAGTATAGAATTTGTAACTTAATTTGAACACTCAACTGAAAATAGACTAGAACTTGTAATTGAACTTGAATCCTCTACTGAAACTAGTATAGAAGTTGTTACTTAATTTGAATACTCTACTCAAAATAGAATGGAACTTGTAACAACTTCTTGACGATATATGACTTTAGACTTTGATGAAGACTATGACATTGAGCACTTCACGGATATCGATGATGAACAGGTGTTCACGATTTGGGATGACTTTACAAAAAAAAACTCGTATTGGAATGATGATGCCGATTGTGACCACCGCATTATGCGCTGTACTACAAATGTTGCAAAAAATACTATTGTTGTCGATTTTATACAATCAAAATAGTCAAGGAAAGGTTCAAGACGGTATTGCGAACGTAATGCCGAAAATTATAAGAGGAATACTCGAACAAATATCCAAATTAAAACCTAAAGAGGATGGGCAATACTACATCCTACCAAGATTGGTGCATTGGGTTGACGAGGTATTACCAATTTATCAAAATATAGTACAGAGCGTTTTCGAAAGCTCTTCCGGCTTACAAAAAAAACCGTGCAAATTTTGGTTAATGAAATGTAGACCGAGCTCACCTCTAAATCACCTTCCGATTTCGACACATTAAAAATAGAAAACCGACGGTGGTAAAACAAGTGTTAATAGCGCGGATGAGATTAGGGCATCAAAGGGGGGTCGTACGTATTGCGGAACAATTTGGTATCAGACGTTCAACTGTGGGTACAATATTCAATCGAGTTATGAAAGCCATTGCAAAAAAGTTAGGACATTGGATCAAGTGGCCGATGGAAAGCGAGTTACGCGACATCAAAAGCTTTTTTGAAAAAAAGTAGGGATTACCAAATTGTGTGGGTGTTATTGATTGCACCATATATAAATTACCCTATGAGAAGATTTTTTGTCGATCGACTATTACGATGCAAAAAAAAAAAATTCTACCGCAGTTCAAATCGTAGTAGATCAACAAAATGAGATTTATCGATCTGAATTTGGGTTCAACGGGCACTATGAATGACTCAAGCATATTCAGACAATCGAAATTGGGACAGGATTTCGAGAGACGCGTGATTACAAGCGCCGAAACATTGAAATAGGGAAATAGTTGAGTGTCTCCCTCTCTTGTTGTAGATGTAGGGTGTTCTCTCCATCCAAACCTAATTGTACCTTTTCCCAGGTTAAAGTTGTCTACATTAAAAAAAAACCAATTTCAAACATTCTGCAGCAAGGATGGTAGTGGAAAAAGCCTTCGGGAAATTGAAAGCACAATGGAGGCATCTTCTAAAACTTTTCCATCAGAAAAGAGAATGATTGGTGTCATGTATTCTTGCAGCATGTATTCTGCACAACATTTTGATTGCGAAAGGCGAATTGGACGTGGATTGGGAGCTCGAATTCAACAAAGAACGTGCGAAAGCTGTGAATGTCCAACGTAGAATGACATCTCGCATGTCTCGAGTTCAGGATGAACGAACATGGGAAATTGAGGATGTCGAAAGACGACCGAAAAGATGTCGATCTGCTAAAATCTGTGGAGCTAGAATAAGGGATGTGTTATGTCAATACGTTTTGGATGGCGACAATAATGCTCCAAATAAAAATGCAAACTATAGTCTAGGTATGAAAGAAGAAAAATAAAAAGATTTTGTGACGGGTGAAAGCGGTAGAAACGAACAATCTGATGATACTAGGCGTGAGAGAAATATTAATGATGAAATAGATATCGATGTCAATGTGTGAAGATAGTTAATGTTTTCTGCTTTAGATTTTTAGTTTTTTGTTTGACATTTTATTTTCTTTATCTATTCAACATATTTTAAAACATGGATATTTTATTGAGGATCCAACATTAATAGTTGATATTGATTGATCACTTTACTATTTTTACGATTTTAAATTTGAAAATAATATGTTACCCAATTTTATAATTCACAACCATGCAATTTTTCAATGTCATCTTTATATGCCATACAAATGTTGAAGTAATTTTTATTGATTTTTTGTGATATTTGGGACTGTGATGTAAAATTTCAACATTTATGTGTTTAAAACGTCAATGCGGTTTTTAAAGTAATATTTCATTAAGTTTACATGTAATCAAAAACACAAGCTTCCTCATAAAACAAGAATTTCTATCATCATTTTGTTTACCTCGAAAAGCAAAAAAAAAAATGCTTTAAACGAAAACAAAAGCGACTCAAAAACAGAAAATGTGAAAAAAAAAAAAAACTTTAATTGTATATGTAAACGAAAACCAAAAGCATCCACATAAAAACCACATTTTTTAAATATCAATTTCTTGACCTTGAAAAGCAAATAATTTTTTTATACGAATGCAAAAGCGACACAAAAACAGAAAATGTGAAAATCAGAATAAAAAAATTTGTACACGTTCTCGAAAACCAAAAGCATCCGCATAAAAATTGTTTTTTTCAAATATCACTTTCTTGACCAAGAAAAGCAAAAAACTGCTTTAAACGAAAGCAAAAGCAACACAAAAACAGAAAATATGAAAAACAGAAAAAACCACTAAGCGTGCATGTAAAAGAAATCGAAAGATTACACATAAAAACCATCCTTTTCAAATATCATTTTGTTTACCTCGAAAAGAAAATAAATGCTTTAAACAATTACAAAAGCAACACAAATACAAAAATATGAAAATCAGAAAAAAAACCAATAAGTGCACATGTCAACGAAACCAAAAGATTCTGCATAAAAACCAACTTTTTCAAATATCATTTTTTTTACCTCGAAAAGCAAATATATGTTTTAAACAAATACATAAGCGACAAAAAAAAATCAAAAAAAAATTGAGCAATCTGTGAAGTTGACAAGTGTACAAAAACTAACCCTTTCTAATAAAAACCATATATTCCAAGCATTGTTTTCTCTACCTCAAACAATAAAGAGTTTTTTAAAAATATGACAAAATAAACATTCAAACTATCCAAAATCATCCTTTCATAATTCTTTCGATGTTGGTCGCAATTGCGAATATAACTCCATTGACGATCTCTTTAAAACCTCCAAAAATTCCTTTGTTTTGTTCAAGTTTTTTATTAAGGAGTGTGTTCTGTTGCTCGAACTGTATGTTGTTCGATTTTTTTTCTGATGTTCAAGTTGCGTATTGTTCGATTTTTCAACTGTTTTGTCTAGCTTTCCAATCACTTCTTGAGCGAGAAGTGAGGGATTTTCCTGATAACCTTGTCTCCCACCTCTTTTTTTTTCCTACCGGTTGCAAACTAATCTTTATAGGGTGTGGACCCGACGTTTTTTTTTTTTAATTTTTTTCTCATCTCCCACTTCTTCTCCATTATCAAAAGTAACATCTGGAAACGGTTTCCCTTGCACATTGACTCCCTCCTCGTAACCTCCACGACCTTTTGGATTATTATCTAAAATAATTGTATCTTTGTCTTCATCAAAATCCTCGTTAACCCCAGGTTCTTCGTCACCCGTATCCCAGGTGACTTTTGGGTTTACAACTTCCCACTTCGACATCGGCTGTCCATTTCACCAAACAAGGTTTCGAAAAGAGAGGTAGCCAAACCGTTTCTTCGATCTCTCTTTTTTACTCATAGAATAATTTGTAGCAGTTCCACTCCTCTTACTGTCGTCTCTAATTTTTTTGAAGTCGTTCGACAGATTATTCCATTTTTTTTCGCATTCACCCCAATCACATACAACTCCTCTGTTATTTAACGTTTTCGAAATGTTTTCCCACTTTTCAACCGTAAAACCAAACTTCGCCTTAGCACTCTTCTCAAGGCTTTCGTAAAATTCTTGTTTCTTAGCCTCGTTGAGGAAGCCCATTTCGTAAAGCTCTCAATTTCCGTTTCTGATTCGTGGGCTACTGTTTTCTTTTTTTGGTGATAACCCATCAACTTCAACTTTCTTTCCCGTTGATTTCGTACATTTTGGTGGGCTCATCACGCTTTTTTGAGGTGAGGAAAGAGTTTGAGTGGAGGATAATGCATGAGTAGATACAATTATAGGGTGTGAAGGTAAAAAGGCTACTACACTGCTTGCTGTGGGAACGGCGTGTTTAAGGTGTTTAACAAGGGGTCTAGGTTTTTGAATAATCGTGGAGGTAAAATGGAGCTTCTTTGAATAGCTTCCATGTGTTTAGTTTGGTGAGAGGATGAGGCGAAGAGAGATCCACAAATAGTTGGGGAGATTACAGGAAGAGTAAGTGAGGCAGGGAAACAAGAGGTCCGGGTAAGAAAATTGTTTGCATTATTTAGGGCATAAACATTTAGGGTAGAAATTGGAGGAACAGGTACAAAAGGCGATGGTGCATCCGATGAATATGATGATGGTAGAAATGGTGTTTTATTTGTTGAAATAACGTTTGCTTCATTCATGTGTAATCCCGTGGTGTTGTTCATCATATTTGTAGACATATTTCTTGGAAGTAAAAGAAAAGGAAAACACCACATGTTGGGATATCTTTCCCTCTCTCACTATCTCTTTCTATTTCCCTCTTTTTCTCCCTCTCCACTTCTCCCTCCCCTTTTCCCTTTCCCTCTCCCTCTCCCTCTCTCTCTCCAACTCTCTATCCTTTTACCTCTCCCTTTTCCTATCCCTAACATGTTTTTAAAAAAGCGAAACTATCATTGAGCTATATTATAACTAACCTCGCATGCTTTGTCGCGATTAAAAATTTGGTCCTATCTGCCTCTTTTACTTGCTTAGACCCATCACTTTCCCACCCCTTATTGGGCTTGTTTTTTTTATAAGGGGTATAAATGCAGTACAAGATTGATTATCATGTAATAAAGTGGTTTTCACAAGATAAGGTGCTTTTCAAGCGTTAAGAAAAGTGATTAAAAAATAAATGATAAATTTTTATAATGTTATAATGTCATATAAGGCTCATTAAAATGAAAGGGTTGCTTTGAGATGTACGACATTCAGTTTTAAGAATAGAAATAAAGAAAACGACACTGGTTATAGATTTTGGTGCAAAGAACTAATTACTATAAATGTCAAAATAGTATAAATTATGTTGGTTAAGTGGAGATGGGTCTCGTAGTTACTTCCAAAACTGGCGTTATACAATCATTTAATTTTCAGTCAAAAAAAGTCCATACGAAACTACTACAGTCAACGCTAATAGCCATGCAATCAACGCTAATAGCCATGCAATCAACGCTAATAGACATGGGCTGTATAGTAAAAGTGAAGCATTGAAGCACAGAATAATTAGAACAGTAGTAAACCAGTATACCAACAACAAAGCATAGAAGCATTAGAACAGTAGTAAACCAGTATACCAACAACAAAGCATAGAAGCATTAGTACATTAACCAGTATACCAACAGCAAAACAGAAAACCCTAAACAGTAATCACCAGCAAAGCAATAAAACATAAAAATAGTAAACTAGTAGAACAATGTGCAGCGGGAAAATAATAAACAGTGAAGAAGAAAGGCAAACCGGAAAGGAGTATAACAGTAAAGCAGAAAAGTAGTGAATGTTGAAGGTCATGGGCATTAAGACTCGGCTGTGATCCACTCACACTAGGAGTCACACTTGCACCAGCAGGAGCAGGTGGAGCACTAGGGCTAATAGGAGCACTTGCAATAGGAGCTGAGCCATTATCAGACATGTTAGCGGAAGCAAACCCAAAGAGAAATGCCTAAAAGACTAGATCTATAGTGTAAGATATGTTACTCCAAACAAAAGAGGTCTTTCAACCAAACAAACATGTACTACAAGCAAATTAGAGACAATAGAGCATAAAACACCTTAAACTGCACTCAGTGCTCTCATTTCCTTAACTCTTGTGTAGAATGTACATTCTGTGTTGAATTGATCAATCCTAATTGAACTAAATACTCAAAAGATCTACGAAACATCTTAAAAGATCTAGAAAACATCTAAAAGATCTAAAAAACATCCAAAACGTATGTACATGGTCCACCAGACACCCTACTGACAAAATCTAAGTGTTTGGACCAGAATTGTCCACTAACAATATCTATACCCTAAAAATCCGGGTGATTCTTATCACGTCTACATTCATTGGCGGCCCTACACACTAATTAACTTAAAGATATCAATTCGCTAGTCCTGTCAAGAACTCATCTAACTTTCGGTTCCATTGCCTAGGGGCCTGTTTTAGGCCATACAAAGATTTTAAAAGTCTGCACACAAGATTTTCTTTTCCTGCTTCCTCATAACCCTCAGGTTGCTTCATGTAAATAACCTCATCTAAATCACCATGCAAAAAGGCAGTTTTGACATCCATTTGGTGAATGTCAAAATCCTCTATGGCAGCTAATGTAAGTAAGATGCGGACAGATGGAAACCTTACAACCGGTGAAAAAGTTTCTTCATAATCTATCCCCTCCTTTTGATTATATCCCTTAGCAACCAAGCGAGCCTTATACCTGTCTATGGTATTATCTGGGTTCAATTTTAATTTAAACACCCATTTACTCCCAATAGCCTTTCTTCCTGGAGGAAGTTCCACCTGATCCCATGTTTGGGCCTCCATGATGGACTTCATTTCTTCATTGACTGCTTCCACCCAGTGTTCCCTTTCATTACTCGAAAAAGCTTCCGTCAACGTTAGAGGCTCTTCTATGTGTGCTGAGTGAGCAAAGGCTGCATTTTCTCCCCTGAGTCGTGCACTTCGCCGAACTCCACCTGGAAATTCTGTCGCTGGTATAGATGGTTGGGTCCTCCTCCTCGATACATGTGATTCTTCTTGTGATTGAGTTGCGGATTGAGGTAGAGGAGAGTCTGCAACTCTTTCTGGCATAACACTTCCTGTTTCTGGTGGAGAAGATGATTGCAAGTCATTTTGAGTTGATGTATATGTATTTTCTATATTTTTCTTGAAAAACATAGGATTTTCCTCTAAAAAGATATAATCAACACTTCTATCTTTCTTTTCATCTGTACGCTGACTAAATACATCTACTCCTTTTCCCTCATCCTTCACTATGATGTTTCTGGCTACCACGACTCTATTTCTCTTAATGTCATATACTTTATAACCCTTGGCATGATCATCATACCCTAGAAATATACCTGGTATGCCTTTTGGCTCTAATTTCCATTTTTGTGGATCATTATCTAACATAAATATCTTACTTCCAAAAACTTTGAAGTAACTTACATCTGGTTTTTGTCCTGTCCACATTTCATAAGGAGTTTTATCTTTTACTGCCCTTGTTTCTAGCCTGTTTCTCACATACGCTGCACAATTCATAGCCTCTGCCCAAAATTTGTAATCTATGTCCATATCAGCCATCATTGTCCTAGCACACTCTGATATAGTCCTATTCATCCTCTCTGAAACACCGTTTTGTTCCGGAGAATAAGGAACAGTTAGTTGATGTGAAATTCCATGCAATTTTAGGAATTCTGCAAATTCATTAGAAATGTACTCCCCTCCATTATCAGATCTGAATCCTCCTATCTTTCTCTCATGCAGATTTTCAACCCAAGCCTTATACTCTTTAAATTTTGAAAAAACTTCATCTTTACTCTTCAAAAAATAAACTGTAGTAAATCTACTATAATCATCAGTAAAGGTAAGCATAAACTTAGAACCTCCAATAGATGGATACCTAGATGGCCCACATACATCTGAATAAATTAGTTCTAGCACCCTGCTACTTTTATGATCAGTTTGCGAAGGGAAAGGCAACTTATGAATTTTTCCCATTGCACAACCATCACATACATTTGATGCTGGTTTTTGACTAATTTTTACACCTTCCACCATTTTTTGATTTACCATCTTTTCTAATCTATCATAATTCACATGTCCTAAACGTTTATGCCATAAATCACAATCACTGATTACACTTGAGTACATAACATCATTATCATTATCATTTGCAAGACTCAACCGATACAAATTGTTTCCTCCAGCAAATCCCTCTGCAACTATTTTCCCATTCTTACTCACTGTTTTCTTTCCATTCTCAGATATAGTTCTAATACCTTTCTTTTCTACCACTGACGTAGAGAAAAAGTTTCTTTTAAAAGCTGGGACATGCAACACATCTTCCAAGACCCTTTTCACAGGTTTTCCCTCTACATTCAACATAAGTGACACCCTCCCTTTTGCTTTCGACTCAACAAACGTATCATCACTAAAATAAATTTTGATGGGTGAAATAGATTGAATACTCTCAAATAGATGGCGATTGCAGCACATGTGGGCAGATGCGCCGGAGTCCATAATCCATTCGTCTTCCTCCACGCCTTCCGTTGCTTGTGCCATCGCAAAGTATTTCTTTTCACTGTTGTCAGGAAAGCTGCTCACGTCCTCCTCCTTAAGTTCATTGAAGAAAGCATTTGGGCGACCACCTGATTGAGAAGGAACCCGACTTTCGTCCCATCCAGAGCGAAAATTTCCTGTAGCTTTCGCTCTCTTGTATGCATTACACATTCTGAACACATGCCCTTTTTCATCACAGTAATAACATGTCAAAGGTGACCTTCTAGGACCACTACCTTTACCACTGCCACTGCCAATCTTAGAATCCGAAAACTGGTTAGCTAGTGCCTGAACAGACTTACTACTACCTCTTTGTGACATTTGGTTAGCTTCTTCACTCAAAATAAGTTGAATTGCTAATGCTATGTTCCATTGACGCTGTGGAATAGCCCTAAGCCTATCCATGGCTCCCTTATATTCATCGGGCAAAGTTCTCATCAACAACATAGCTTGCTGAGGTGGTGAAAAGTCCCCACCTGCACTAGTACTCTGAAGAAACAACCTTTTCATAGCATGACAATGATCTGACATACTACCTCCAGAATACTTAAATTCAAAAATCTGAGTGGCTATGTTAGTCTGGACGGTAACATCTAGTTGAACATACATAGCACGTACACTAAACCAAACATCAGATGCTTTCTTCATCTCAAGATACGACATTACCAAATCTTTTGTCATAGACTGCTTCAAGACGTTGAGGCAATGAAGATTCTTCTTTCTCCAATCCGGCGCAGTCACATCCGCTGTTCCTTCCACAATGGGTGACAAGCCCCTCTCCTCGAAATATGAGCTCAACATATCTTCCCAGTATAAGTAGTCAGTTCCGTCAAAAATAGGCAATTTGGGCGGTGGGCCCATAACCTGTTGAAGGTCATGGGCATTAAGACTCGGCTGTGTTCCTTTCACACTAGGAGTCACACTTGCACCAGCAGGAGCAGGTGGAGCACTAGGGCTAATAGGAGCACTTGCAATAGGAGCTGAGCCATTATCAGACATGTTAGCGGAAGCAAACCCAAAGAGAAATGCCTAAAAGACTAGATCTATAGTGTAAGATATGTTACTCCAAACAAAAGAGGTCTTTCAACCAAACAAACATGTACTACAAGCAAATTAGAGACAATAGAGCATAAAACACCTTAAACTGCACTCAGTGCTCTCATTTCTTTAACTCTTGTGTAGAATGTACATTCTGTGTTGAATTGATCAATCCTAATTGAACTAAATACTCAAAAGATCTATGAAACATCTTAAAAGATCTAGAAAACATCTAAAAGATCTAAAAAACATCCAAAACGTATGTACATGGTCCACCAGACACCCTACTGACAAAATCTAAGTGTTTGGACCAGAATTGTCCACTAACAATATCTATACCCTAAAAATCCGGATGATTCTTATCACGTCTACATTCATTGGCGGCCCTACACACTAATTAACTTAAAGATATCAATTCGTGTAGATACTACAAAAAATCCACACTAAATTTGGTCAATATTGAACAGTTGGTATTCAAAAAATATTCTAAGTCCTAGACTCAAATTTCTAAGACTTACTAAAGCTTACTTTTCAATAGTGAACATCGTCACAATGAACAAAAAAAGTAGTAAAACAAAATACAACAACAAAACTGAAAACCGTAAAAAATAAAATTAACGTCAACAAGCAAAGTAGTGAAGTAGTCAAGCGTTAAAATTGTGAAGTAGAAAACAATGAACAACTGTAAAACATAAAACAATTAAACAGTAAAGAAGAAAGCCATTAAAAATGGGAATTGTAAAATAGTATAACAAGGGATAAAAATTGAAACAAATGAAAATAATAATAATAAGCATAAGTAGTGAAGTAATCAAGCGTTAAAATAGTAAAGTAGAAAAAAATTAACAACTGTAAAACAGGAAACGATTATACGAAATTATACGATTAAGCAGTAAAGGAGAAAGGCATTAAAACCGGAAATTGTAGAATAGTATAACAAGGGAAAAAATAATTGAAACAAATGAAAATAATGATAATGATGATAATAATATAAAATTGGTTTTAGAATAACCGATGTGCACAGTAGATTAAGCGCGAGATAATGAACCAATATTAAACACAATAATTAGGGTTTGTTTTTGGTAATTCTGGTCCTAAGACGAAACAAGATAATAAATTAGTCTTATTAGCCTCCTTTGTCCGAGTTAACAAACATAACATTTTTTTCTCCAGCTTCCCACCGGTCAGCGTAGAGCCTTTGCCTCGTGACAAGATGAGGAAAGAGCCTCCGCCTCGTGACAGGATGAGGAATAGTGCAGTTTGAAGGAGGGAATGCGAGGATGAGAGAGGCGGCGTGTGCGACTTGCTGGGGCGCGATATTTCTCACGATTTCGTCAAAATGGCATCGTAATTTTTTGACCCGTGGATTGGAAGACTACGTACAGATCGAAAGGCGACAAAAAAATAAATTTGTGTACTTTCATGGATGTAAACGGACAAAACATAACGAATACTGTACCTTTCGCCGTCGCTTGAATTTGTTTGAAATTTTTGTAAAAATATTACACGTGCGAATACATGTTTCTATTTGTTTTTCGAAAATACTTTGTATTTAAACACATCGGCCCTGTATTTTACAGAAAAGTTTGAAGATGACGTTTTTTGGCGTGGCCGTGGGTCGAAGAACACAAGACGACAGCATTTAGTACATCTTAAATTCGACGATGACGCAAAATGTACTTCTCTCTTTTTCTATTTTTTTGTACGTTTGAAACTTACGCGGTGCGGCTCTGAGTTTTACAGGAAAACGCGGTGCGGCTCTAAGTTTTACAGGAAAACGACAGGAAAAAACCGTTACTTTGGCACACAGAGATGCACCCTTATTCTTCTGCAGGATAGACAAAGCTAAAAACGTGAAAAGCGTGTATAGTGCGGGGAAACCACATTCAGTGTTTCCAATTGCTCCTGTGCAGATCAAGATAAGAGACAGGCCTGTTTCTCATTTGATTGACCCAAATCATGAAATGAAACGCTTTTTGTTAAGCTTAATAGTCTCTCTCGGTAGGAGAACAAGTTTTAAACAAACGTAGAAGAACCTCTAAGCAGCTGCTGAAAAAGAACGGAGGAAGAGAAGGAGAGAAGCTTTTTAGAAACAAACTTTTCAAAATCATTTTCATTACGAAAATGCACAAATCGTTAGAGAGAGTCAAAAACAAGAAAAATGGCTTCATGTTAACATTTTAATCCAGCAAATCACATACAGCGGAAAAAAGTAAAATAATAACAAAAAAACAAAAGATGGAGGGGTAAAAACCGTGAAAACAAATAAGCACCTCAGATCTAATCCTTCTCAAAAACCTCAAAAGACCATCACTTAAACACCCTAGCGAAAATGAAAAAAAAAACAAGAGAAAACAAAATAAATTAGGAAACCAAACAAATTACACTCTCCTCAACTTCTTTAAGGACCGAACCACGCATCAAGAGAAGCATAGAGGTTATATTAAGGTCCCCAACCTCCTTTCCATTCATTCATATTCACATTTCATGTTCCTTACTAATGACTCACTGGACGATGAAATATCATGACGATGATGATGATGACCATCATGATAATCACTTGTGAAATGACACACGTATATAATTGCCAATTTGGGACATATCAAACATTTTAGAAGCTGGGAACACCTTGAACAGAAATACAGAAAAATCTTATGTACTTCCCTTGCATTAAATTAGTACTATCTATTCTCATTTCGAACTAACAACTCATAAAAACACTAAAAAGGATGGGCAGTGTAGTTATTATCAAAGTAGGTTATTGTTCGATCATATCATCGCAGTCAATCAAACTACTCATTCACTCATGTTGTCATAACCAATCATATTTATCATCTGATCCTATCGTCAGAGTCAAACTTCTATAATTTGTCTGTGCAGCTTCATACATCGGCCAGAAGAATTACAGAAATTGAATCCTCCTGAACTCCTCTCTCAAAGAGATTCTTCACCTCCGTGTCTTCATTCAAGATACAACCAACGACACTGAGCAGTTACAACTTTGATGTAAAATGATTCTTCAATTGCAAGCTCCAGCTGAAGGAATAAAATTGGTGCATGATGATACTGTTTGGAGTTCTATTCGTATTAGTGAAAGAAAGTGAGAGAGAAAACATAAAAGAGCAAGGTCCTGTCTACTGAGACATGCGCTTTGCTTGTATAATTCAAAAGGTTCACGTCTCTCATTGTATGTGTCACGTTCCTTTTTTAAAGGTGTGCTTGTTTTCCTACTTTTGAATTTCTAATTTTGAGATTGCTTTTAACGTTACACAAGTCTTTGCTTTTTGTCCTGAAGGGGCTAATTACAAGAATAGAAGGTATGACGATGTACATGCTACTTCTTCACCTTTGTCATGAAGAAGAAGGTGCGTCGCACGTAGCATGTAGCACAAGATATTTGCACTCAATAACTTTCCAAAAATGTGTAGCTGCATACCTAGACGTGGTTAAGCCTTCCTAATGTACATCAGTAATGATTTCGGTTCAACATGCAATTTCACACAGAAAAAATAGAAAGTAGAAACTGCATATATATATCTGTATATACATCTGTCAGCTGCTGAGGGTCTGTACGTCAAAAATTTGGCAACACACCATTAGTCTATTTTTCGGCCATCCATTTTCAACCTTTCGCCACACGCGAGTCTAGAGACTTCAACATACAGAAAGTAGCAATAGATGTTCGAGTGCTGTTAGATGCACACAACTTTGGGTACTGGCATAAATACTACAAACATAGAATATTAGCCACAGCTGTAAACAAGACTGAATAAAGACACCAACACCACACGTCCAATCTCCCAAGTACCATTGCTGCAAATTTTCATGTGAAACTCAAACCATTTACTGGAAAGAGGAGAACATCATTGCTCAGAGTAAGAAAGAAAATATTTTTAGGGTTCCATTTCAGGGGAGATATGACGAAAGATTGATACGCAGTAAATATTTTCTAATCCATGTTTTCCGCAGTCGTAGCAACAACAACAATCTTAATTTGATCGAAGGAAGTGTAAGCGATCACTTTCATAAAAACTTCTCCAACATGTCAAAAAACTGGTACAGAAAGAAATTGCAAAAATTAACATGACTACTCCCTTGACAATGAATACAAACTTTATACATTGTAACACCCGTTCCAAAAAAGTAACATGCGTAGTCCAACCACATGTAACAGTGTCCAGCATGTAACAGTGTCCAGCATGTAACATCCACGGTAGAAAATATGGCTAGTTCCTCCACATAGACTAACCCATTTAAAGTTTTATTTCCGTGCAATGAATTCACTGCAAAAAGACTCTCTACACTCATTATTAAACATTGAATTGTTCTACAGTACACTTTTTCTTCTAATTTCCTTTTCTGCGGTCACATATTGAGATGATAACAACGATGGTGATGTGTTCACTCTTACAATCATATCTTTCTTGGTCATTCCCTCCGCTGTGGTCAGGCTCTTGATGCAAAAAAAAATCCGATCCCAGGTAAGGCACACAACAAGACTATTGCGATTCCATGAAATTGCTTGACGTGTAAGCCTTTCTGAGACAGAAAGTCGCACTCTCCAGCAACTAGGTTGAAATGAAAAAAAAGAACTACTGCTCTTCCTCTCTAGCTGTCTAGAAGCTCGTCCTCTTCGTCTGGGAGTGGCTGGCTCGCTGCCGCCGCCAATTCTGCCTCAATCCTGCAAAAAGAAAAGTTTGTCAGTAAAAGACAAATTATCTGCAAAATCACCAATACCAAAACTGAATGAATAGCAACGGGCTGTAAAGCAATATAAAAACTGAATAAAAACCGGCAATACAAGCAATAAAATTGGAATAAGAGCCGCAATCAACAATTTAAGCAATAAGATCAGAACAGAAACAGGCAATAACAGCACTGTTCAACAGGGTAAGAACGGAAATCAGCAAAAAGCAACAAAAAAGACATGTTAACAGCAATGGGGAATAGAGTGATAGAAAGCAATCCGCACTGCACCAATGTAAAAACAAGATGAGAAAATCAGTAAAATAGCAATAAAACAAATTATTAACACCAATACTTACTGGTTGCGTTGCTCAGCACCAAGCTGAATCTCAGGTGGTGCAAGTGCAGGAGATTCCACAAAGTGTAAAGTTGCATCTCTGCACAGAGAACAATCAAAGGTTAGGGCTTCACTCTAAATGCCTGTTCTCCCATCTTAAACTTGAAAATCAACCACCAACAAAATTTCGAGTGATTAATGGCGAAAGGAAAAAAACATAGGGGATAAGACAAATTACCCAGCAAGCTTGCGAGCCAAATAGAGAAATGGCTTCTCAAAGTTGTAATTACTCTTTGCCGAGATTTCATAATATTGCAGATTCTTCTTCCGATGAAAAGTGACTTGCTTTGCCTTCACCTGCCTGTTCTTCACGTCTACCTTGTTGCCACATAAAACGATGGGGATGTTTTCACAAACTCTGCAAACAAGAACGCGTTCAAGCAAGCACTGTCAGGAAAGTTGACAAAATCATGAACAGATTCTCACCACAGTGGACTACTGAAAACAAACTTCAAAAAAGACAAAAAAAAAAAAAAGTAAATGGTTCAAGGAACTGCAGAACAAACCTGCATAGATCTCGATGCCATGTTGGTACGTTCTTGTACGTCAGTCGCGAAGTCACATCAAACATGATTATCGCACACTGACCGTGAATACTGCATAAGAGGAAAAAGCCATGGCCACTGTAAGACAAAGGGGGAGAACATCTAATACAAATTTGTTGCTTCACTAAACCTAAATAAGCCAAATTGCATCACAATGACAATGATTGCCAGACAAAAAAAATAGATACTGAAGTCTTACTTGGCATACAAGTTCACACATAAAAACTTGACCCTAACAGCCCATGAACCCAAACAGAAAACATATATAGACATGAAAAAAAAAGGCACACTTGCTTGCTCAGCAGGAATGAAACGAACTTACTATAGTAACCCTTACGAGGAAACACATCTTTCACAAGCGTTACTAAACCCTAAGTAAGCCAAATTGCATCAGAATGACACTTATTTGTCGGAAAATAAAAGTTACTGGGGCCTTTTGTCTGGCGCGAGGTTTACACATAAAAGGATCCCATGAATTTCAGGGCAAGAAACCTGATATACATGTACGAGAACAAAAAAGGTTGCACACCTGTTTGCTAAGTAAGTGTGAAACGAACTTACTAATAACCATCACGCAATCCACCAAACTTCTCCTGCCCCGCAGTATCCCAGCAATAAAATCTGATTCGTCCGCAGTTGGTGAAGAAGTCGAGAGGATGTACTTCGACACCAATTGTTGCTGCAAAAGGTGAGGTACAAAAAGATCGTCAGAACGAGAAGTATGATAGAGCAAATACCGCCCAGAAAATGAGAACATACAGCAGCAGGATTCCAGATAGACTTAAAAATACATGAAAAAAACGTAATCAACCAATCAAAACACAAATCTGGGAAAATTAACAGGATGAAGAAGATGGATGAAAACATCTTACGCTCGTAACGCTTCTCGAATTCACCAGACAAATGTCTTTTCACAAAGGTCGTCTTTCCTGCACATTCAAAAAGCGCGACAATTGACTTTTATATTCCAATATAATTCGCCATAGAAGTTACTTCACGCTTAAGGTCTTCCAGTATCACACCAAATGCAGACAGATAAGCCAAACAACATACCAATAAATCAAGAAAGTATACATACTGGAAAGGACGTGCTGGCATAAAAGCCAGAACTTTTTGGCCTGAGCACCATCATAAGAGATAGAAGGCATGAGTAAACAAGGAAGGCCCCAACATCTATTAAAAAAAAAGGACTGCAGATTTGACTGTATAAACAAGAAGAAAGGAAATATATACGTAGAGCAAAAAGGAAATATATACGTAGAGCAAACGCCAAACGACTTACCAGTTCCACCGTCGCCGACAAGGATAAGTTTAAAACTGGGCGTGTTATCAGGAGTCTGATGGCCTGGCAGAGCCTGTAAACACAACAAAAGTACAGAGACGTACACACCAGTAAGAGAACAATATCACACAGCCAAAACTTAAAGAAGATACGACAGAGCCAAAAAGACCTACATGTTCCAAGAAGCAGGCATAAAACCCTGGTATAGCTTGACAAAGTCCATCAGCAACAAAAATTGAGAAACTATTCATCAGCTAAACAAAAGAAGGAACAGAAACATTACCATAATGAAAGATGAGCTTGAACACACTCGGAGTTTCTGATAATATGTACAGTGTAGTGTAGCTTGGCTTTCCAACACCTTCCGAAAGCTTGTAAAACCTAGTAAGAGCTATGTCTAGAAGACAACGGTAATAAACATTTATTGACTAGAAAGTCAGTATTAATGTACGGCGTAAAACGGGCACTGCAAGTACATACCTTCGGGTAAAAGTTGACATCTCCAATGCTATTCGGCCGTTCGATGAGCGTGAAATACGGCCGATTCCAGAGTACATAAACTAGATACTGGAGCACTCTTAATCCATTGATGTATTTCTAATTTGGTGTATTAATTTCGACATTTTTCTCTTCATAAAACGTCAAAAGACAATTATGCCGTCCAATCAGGGATATCTAGAAAGAGCTTGCTTTGAAGAAACGCAGAGCTTTAAACCGTTCGATCAGAGTGGTCCATTAGGTTTGATAGTAATTTTGAATGAAGTACTCAAACGCCAATCAGGGACAGCCGGGACGAGCTAGCTTTGAAAAAACGCACAACAGCGGACCGTACGATCAGAAACAAGTCTAAATTTTCCCGATCGTTGACTCGCGGCCGATTTCCTCAACCACAGTACACTGAGTACAGTACACCGCCAATCGCTATTAGCGTAGAAGTTTCTTTAGCGTATACGAATAATTAGCGTGGTTTACGCTAATTGGGAATTTGGAAATTTTGGAAGAAATCGATTACTCTAATTAGTTTTGTCACGCTCCAAAATTGTTAACCGTTAACCGACCGTCGTTTACGAAAAAAAAAATCAACCGACCGTGCCCGCCCGTAACCTGAAAAGTACAAAATTAATCAATGTACGACGGAATAAGCCAATAATTACGATTTGTCGCGTTCCCTAAGATTTACGAAATGAATAGTGTTACTACCGTGTCAGATTTGTGACGCTTTGTCACGTTCCCTAAGATTTGCGAAATGAATAGTGTACTACTGTGTCAGATTTGCAACGCTTTGTCGCGTTGCCTAAGATTTGCGAAATGAATACTGTACGACCGTGTCAGATTTGAGACGTTTTGTCGCGCTCTCTAAGATTTTCGAAATAAATAGCTTACTTCAGTACCGTGTCAGATTTGCGACGCTAATCATGATGCCACGTACTTCCACGATACCAAAAGTACAAAGAACAATAATGTTGGAAAAAAAAGTACAAAATTTTCATTTTTTTGGTTTTTTGTTTGACCGACCGTAGCTAACCGTTTTTTTTTTCCTGGTGAGTCAACCGACCGTAACCGCCCGACCCCCAAAATTTGGCAACCGAATCCGTTCCGGATCCGGCGCGGGCGGTCGGTTAACGGTCGGTCACGGTTTCGGTTGACCGTTTGCGACCTCTGCCTACAGTACAGGACTGTAGAGTTGCCTTGGGTATCGTTACGATTTGTTCCGATACATCTGTAGGACTGTATCGTATCGCATTGCAGGGATGGTACTGTACACCTTGTATCGCTCTTAGTGTTAATATTTTTTTTGTCTCTTAAAACATCTTTCTCCCGTACACACTTGTGGGATTAAAGATCTGACGGTTGAGATTGAAGCATTGTGTTCTCAGCTTCCGATTGGCAGTCTCCATGTGAAAATCGGACAAAAGTGTACGGAGAAAAGATGTTTTAAGTGGCGAAAAATTTATTAACATTAATAACGATACACGGTGTACTGTAATTATCGTACGGACAGTTTCCTGTAGGGTACAGGTAAGTACAGTACAGTACACCGCGAATCGTAATTAGAGTAATGAAAAAATTAGAGTAAAAAGACCAAAAATAATAATTAGAGTAATGAATGCTAATTTATGAGATAGAGGTTTTTCAACTATGAAGTTTACTCTAATTTATTTAAGTATTCTATATTGGGTTATGTCGGCGATAATTATGTGCGTGATAATTGTGAACACTAAATTACATAGATGTATAAAATCAAACAGTCCGTATAGTATTGACGTCATTATGACGCTAGTATTATTTGTCGCACTTAATGTCAGTTAATGTTCACACTGACGACGATGCTGTCGACGGACGAGAGTTATGCGAACGCCTTTTTTTCGATGTGATTGATTTTCTTGTTTAGTGCGATTTCACGTGCAAGCGCGATTCTATTAAATCATTATTTGTACATTATTACTTATAAAAGCACAATTTTGCACGGTCAGACGCCGTCCATACTCCACACTATTTAAAAAAACCTATATTCTAATTTTTTACGCGAATTAAACCTCACCTAAATTAGAATAATGAAAAATTAGAATCGATTACTCTATTTGATGTGATAGAGTCGAAATTTTGAGCGACCGAATTAGAGTAGTTTACTCTAATTACGATTCGCGGTGTAGTGTCGTTTCTACGCTCTCGCGTGACGTCACGCCGCGCTATCCGCCGTCCGAGCCAAGTATATATAAACCCAAATGACTGACCCCTTGACAGTCAAAACCCCATTACAACTTCACCTCTGTGAAATAAGACTTTCTGTGTGCTCAGTTTCACCACATAATGCAAAGTTGGAATATGAGTTTTGAATAACTTTCCCCACTTTGACTTTCCCTTAGAAATACAGCCACCCTGGCAGGCAAGCACTCTGACCGACTACACGCGTGTGTAGCTTGGACTTCCCTGAGTCCGCAGCAAAAAGAATCACTGCAAATGGTCAACTAAATGAGTTGTTATTAAATGGCAAAGCGTGCCGATTTATACACATGCTCTCTGGGAGAGAGGTGGCTACTTACCAAAATATTCTAAGTCCTACAACCCCTCTCTAAGCCCCCTAATATTGAGGTACAAACTAATCATATGACTGTACCGTACAAGAAATTACAGGTGCCGGAGTACTTTCTGTACGGTCCTTATACGGCATCGCCATAATGTGACATTTGTCACATTCAGACTTATCATCTCGCGTTCCGGAGATCCCGCAATCCTCCAGCGCATTTCCACGTGTCATCCAGAGTGGCGCCGCCCGAAAACGCTAAGTCGGCCATTCTATAATCTCGGCTCTCACCACGGTCGTCGATTCAAATCGACTTGTTATCCGGACCGTCGAAATAAATGTTCGCAACATTGATTTCGTGTGATACTATTGTACACAAGTTCTATGTTGTAACGTTTGTTTCATTAGTTAAACAAAATGTCCTACTTGTAAATGTTTAAATATTTACGAAACCCTATATACCTTAGCACTAGTCCAAGACCTAACGGACAAAGCTAACTTCTAAGCGTGACTAGACAGACGCTAGGTACCACGATCAAATCCTGGGTCCGTCAAATCCTTTTTAGTAAAACCTACCAAGTCTACTTCTTGTGTCTCTAGAGAGCATAGACAGCCATGGCGCTGTCTCATTATCCAGCCTTCAGTGACCATAACAAGTGTGGGGGCTTGGAAAATGATGTTAGAGTCAGACTGCCTCTGCCTTTTTCTATCCTAATACAGACCTAGAAAATACACTAATATCAACAGAAATAGACAAACAAAATAGGATTTATTTAAAAAGTATAACAAAAGACATACATTAAACAAAAAAAAGAAACATAAGATAAACTTCACACAAACCACTATAAATCATTTAATATGTAAAAAACCACTAACTAAATATTTCAAGCCTTCGCAAATGAATGGAAAGAGTGACAAATGTAAAGTATAAAGAAAATTAATAATAGACGAGGAACAGGATGAAATTCAAAGGAAAAAATAAAGAAGATGGGAAATAATTAAAATCTCTATACAAAAGTTATGGACCTAGATTCTTTGTACGCTTGACAAGACGGTTCGAAACTGTAACAGGATCTCCTACCTCTCAGAAAATCCCATTACTACAAACAATTCCAACCACACATTCCACACACATCCACATTTGACAACACTCACATAAGGATAAACTTTAAATTAGAAGAAGCTTCTGTCCACATAACATTAGCTTGGTCTCTTGCCCTCGTGGCTCAACCTTTCTTTTTAAAGTATTTTCCACTACTCTCCACTCTTAATAATTCTATCTCTTAACTACTAAAACACTATTTAAATGCCTTTTCTCCAATTTGGTATTAATCGCTCAGGACCAAGATCTGCCGGAATTTCCACAAAATTTTCCAAAGGAAAAGATGTCTACTCTCCTCTTACACTTCACTATTTATCCATCATCGCCCTGGACTCGTCAGGCAAGAGTCAACGCTCCGTTTTAACAGGCTTTTACCTGGGCCAATCATTGATCAGCAAAGACTCAGACTGACCAATGCAAAAACGTGCGAAATCTCTTACTAACTACTTAGCGCTTTACTAACCAATCAAACGTTACGTTTCACTACGTAACATTTACGTGCAAAATTGCGCGCCAAACGAAACGCGACTTCGCACGATCGTGCATAACAAATTTCGCACTCGAAACTTCCTACGAAATTCCCTTAAGTGGAAGTGACGTTTCGTACTAAAATTTGTACGAAACGAAGCACCGTGCATACTAAACGTTTCATTAGAACTTTATGAAACGTATGCGCGTAATTTCGGTACTAATTTGACCCTTAACCCGTTTCAATGATACCCACTTGTTATGTAGACCCCACGCTGTCACCTAAATACACCCATCGCTTTAACTTTTAAAATATAACTCCAAATAGCGTGATTCTTTCGCGTACGTCTACCAATTTTAGTACTCTATAATCATAACACCTAAATACCCATTTATAAACAAGTTCGATCCGCTATTACTGTTACATCATCCCCTCTTTATTTTTAACCGACCTCAGTTAAAACACCTTTAATTATCAAGACGGGACTTCTATATTATTATCCCTCCAGTACCTCTGTAAAAACTCAGAATTTTTATCCTCTAAAGTCAACTCATCCTCAGGCCTTCCTAGATAATGCACTTGCCAGAATATAGTATCACCGACCTTGAACCGTTGACCAACCCAATCTATTACCCATGTGTGAACTTCAGGTTCTATAATTATTGAGGGATCCAATTCCAATTCTCCTTCAGTTGGGCGAAGATTTGCTGGTTTCAATTGGCTGATGTGTATCACTGGATGAATCTTTGATAAAGGCGGCAAGTCCAATTTGGCAGCAACTGACGATATCATCTCGGTTACAGTAAATGGTCCAATGTACTTAGGAGCAAATTTTCCCGTAGGATCCGATTGTCCCTCGATCTTGCACCTGTAATGAGTTGTAGAAAGCCAAACCTTGTCGCCTGTGCGTAACACCCAATCACCCCGTTTGCGGTTAGCATTTAATTCTTGCCTCCTTTGTGCCTCCACTAATGCATCTCGGACAGTTTTCCAAACTGTTTGAATGTATTCCCAAAACTCTGTTCCTGAACCTCTATTCTCTTGAGTGACCCCTGTTATTAAGTCTAATGCTTCTCTAGGTTGGTATCCGTATGCAACTTCAAATGGTGAGAATCCTGTACTAGCATGTTTACATGAATTGTATGCAAATTCCATTAATGGCAGTTTAGATTCCCATGTGATCTGAACTGCACTGCAAACAGTCATAAGCATTTCCTCTAGTGTACGGTTCATCCTTTATGTCTGTCCATCTGTGTGAGGATGATAAGCGGTACTCATTTTCAATTCAGAGCCTAAACTTTGTTGTAATTTTTTCCAAAAAGTATACGTAAATTTAGAATCTCTATCACTGACTATATATATAGGGATTCCATGATGTTTGACCACGTTGTCAAAATATAGTTTTGCAATATCTACAACTGAATGAGTGGTTTTGCAAGGGATAAAGATTGCCATTTTACTGAACCTATCGACTACGACCATGATACTGTCATTCCTTTTAGATGTAGCAGGCAACCTGACAATAAAATCCATACTGACAGATTCCCACGGTATTTCGAGGATATCCAAAGGTTTTAAGAGACCTTTTAGGTTTTTGGGTACTAGGTTTACTTTGTTGGTAAGGGACACAACTTTCCACGTGTTTTGACACCTCCATTGCCATCCCATGCCAAAACAATCTACTTTGCAACCGATCAAGAGTTTTATCTCGACCTAGATGTCCTAAATGCTCATGAGCTTCCAGCAAAATTTGTTTTGTTAAGTCTCCGACTTCAGGAATGCATAATCTATCCCCAATTTGCAAATACAGTAAACCATCCTCTAGTCTAAAGTTTTTGACATGCCTCTCATTCAATGGGTCAGAATTCCCTCCCGAAATATTCTTGCAAATCACAGCAAAATAAGGATCTTTATCATAACCATTTCTAACAGTATCTAAAAACAATTCATCTTGAACCATAACACTTTTTTCAAAACATCTACTAAAAGGATCTGCAACTACATTTGTCTTCCTAGGAATATGTTTGACATTAAACTTGAAATATGCTAATTTTTGCATCCACCTAACCTGTCTGCCGGTCATAATCTGTGCATCACTTAATCTCTGTAAATAAGAAAGTGCTTTATTATCACAGTGAACTGTAAATTCTTTATTATGCAAATAACATCGCCATTTCACCAATGCATGTACAATCGCAAGTAATTCTTTTTCCTGTGTTGTATAGTTCTTTTCAGCATCATTGAATTTTCTGGACTCAAAAGCAATAGGATGAAAGTGTTTGCCGACTTTTTGACTTATGACTGCACCTAGACCTTTGTCAGAAGCATCTGTAGTGATCAGAACTTCAAATTCTCCAGCAGGGTCAGGATACACCAGTGTAGGAGCAGAGGTCAACTTCCCTTTTAGTTCCCCGAATGCTCTCTCTTCATCAGCTCCCCACACAAACGTCTCCTTTTTCGAAGTAAATCCGTCAAAGGTGCAACAATCATACTGAAGTTCTTTATAAATTTCCTGTAGTAAGTGGCCAATCCCAAAAATGATCTAACTTCCGTGACATTAGTAGGTTGCTTCCAATTTTGGATTGTAGTGATTTTGGATGGATCTGTTTTAACACCTTCCCCACTAACTATATGTCCCAAAAATAATTGTTCACTTTTAAGAAAGCTAGATTTTGACAATTTTCCATATAATTTTCTTTCTTTTAACCTTTCTAACACTTTTCTTAAATGAATTACATGTTGTTCTCTAGATTCACTGTAAATTAGAATATCATCAATAAACACCTGAACAAACTCATCTATGTAATCAGAAAAAGTTTGGTTCATTAATCTTTGGTAAGTAGGCGGTGCATTCGTTAAGCCGAATGGCATTATTATCCATTCAAAATGACCTACCCTAGTCCTGAAAGCAGTTTTATCAACATCCTCAGTTCTGATTGGCACCTGATTAAAGCCACTACGCAGGTCAATCAACGAAAATACTTTAGCACCTTTTAAACGATCTATCAAATCAGAAATTAAAGGTAACGGATACTTATCTTTCACCGTAATCTTGTTCAGACTACGATAATCGACACACATTTTCAACGTTCCGTCCTTCTTTTTGACAAAGAGAACTGGTGCTCCATACGGTGATTTGCTAGTCTGAATATGTCCTTTCTCTAAGAGTTCTTTGATCTGTTTCTTTAACTCCTCTTGCTCAAAGAAACTGTGCTTATAAATTCCTGTGACAGGAGGGTTGCAACCAGGTTCAAGGTTAATAACGTGTTCCACATCTCGGGAAGGTGGCCTTCTTGAGGGTAAATCATTAGGAAAAACATCTTGAAATTCAAAAATCAAATCTTTAACAGCAACATCAAATGTATTAATGTCAGTTACAAAATCATATTTTAGTTTTTCAAAAGTTTTAGTGGTGTCTGATTTAGGAATGACATCAATGTTAGTGTTTTCTCCCCCCCTTTCATCAGTAACAGTCTCAGTTACTAATAACAAGAAAGCATGATTTGTTTTATCTTTTAAGTGCTTTTTAAATTGTTTAGCAGATATCAAACCTTCCACTCCCAATCTAGTTATGTTATTTATATGATTCCTATGCAATTTCTTAGGAGATAATGCTTGCAAAACCTTCCAACCGTTTTCAGACTTCACTTTTAAGGTGTTAATTTCCCAATTAATTTGAGGATTATGTTCTGTTAACCAAGGCTTTCCCAGAATTAGTTCCTCACTTCCTAAATTCATTAT
Organism: Zygnema cylindricum; assembly: GCA_037447655.1. Lineage (NCBI taxonomy): Eukaryota > Viridiplantae > Streptophyta > Zygnematophyceae > Zygnematales > Zygnemataceae > Zygnema > Zygnema cylindricum. The sequence goes on along the minus strand of JBBHKE010002145.1, from coordinate 69,528 downwards.
TTCACACACAACTTTCATTTTACGACCCTGAATATCCACTTCAATTGTGTCAGTTTGTAAGTCTAATGTGGACTTATTACCATTTGCCACTTGAACATGTAAAGGCTTTTCCCTTATGACAGTAGGAATTTTATTTTCCTCTACAAACTTATGTGAAATAAAATTATGTGTGGCACCTGAATCAACCATTACTTTCAACGGTTTTCCTTCCACTAATGACTCGAATCTAATCAAACTGTGTCCGGTGTCATCATTACTTAACTGTCCTAACATAGGTCTGTTGTTAAGAATTTCATCAGAAGGATTCTTTAAACTATGCAGTGTAGTGAGAATCATAATAGATTCAGCTATCCTAACTTTTCCATTCATTAATTTGCCCTCCAAAGTTAACTCTTTAACTTCTGGATCCGGTTGACTCAACTGAGGACTTTCAGTTAGTCCTTTCCGTTTCCCGCTTCTTGGGCTTCCAGCTCAGCTAAGTTAATGCAATATCCTCTTGGAGACCTTCATTTACTTCGGCTATTTTTAGAGAACCTTTATCTGTACAGTCTTTAGCGTAATGATCTGGACCTCCACATTTGAAACAAGTGACTTTCTTTTTGGGTTTTATGCACTCTCTACTAAAATGTCCCTCCTCTCCACAGTTATAACAGTTAATCTTTTTCAGTTGTGCACACTCAAATGCCCTATGACCCTTTTTCTGACAAATAGTGCATGTGGGGATGGTAAGGTTAGACTTCTGGGCATTAATGTTTGGTTTAGGACTTTTAATGTACCCCCCTCTATTGTTAAATTTATTTCCTGCATTAACACTATGTCCACCCCTTTGATTTCCCCTGAAGATATTTTGCCTATTCACCAGACCAGCATTCAGACCCTCTTCAACAAATTCCTCATCATCCCACTGTGATACTTCATTTAAATTACCCCTTACTGATCGTGTTTCCCGATTATACCCCAACTGATCCTCTAATTCCAATGACTTATCTTGTAATTCTTTCAAATTATTAAAATTTTGATGTTTTAGCTCTGATTTCAGTACAGGATTCAAATAGTTCAAGAAATGCAATTTAGCCATTTCATCAGTCAAACCTATGACATGAATACTAGATGAGTCAAATTCTACAATATAATCCTTCACAGATCCAGTCTGCTTACAATTCAACCACTTTTCTTCCATTCTGGATTTAAAAGTGACAGACAAGAAACGCGATTTGATCGCGGTTTTAAAAGTTTCCCAATCAGCATTATCAGGAATCAATTTAGACCTTCTCTGAGTATAATACCAAATTTGAGCATCGCCTTTCAGACAGCTAACTGCAAAAGAAGTATAATCATCGCGATCACAATTCCTAGATTCCAAATAATACTCCATATGAAAAATCCAAGCATCCAACTCATCAATCTTCTTACCATCAAACGATGGTGCCTCACTAATAGACAATTTCAGATCCCTTATCTTCTTAGGTCTATCATGATCATCCTCCCTAAAATTGGCATTTCTTTTACTACTTTCACCCTTTTGGTCATTAACATCATTCTTTGCCTGAATTAAATTAATGAGCTCATCCAATTTCTCATTTGAAACATTCCCATTTTCTTTAACAACTTTCAATTCACTTTTCAATTCGCAAATTTGTTCATCCACAGCAGCAGAATGATTATTAAATTTTTTTACCAATTTTACAGTTCGTTTCTTCAACACATTCAAAGCATTCTCCATTTCACGTTTCCATGCAGAATTTGCCATTATCACACAATTAAATCAAGCAAAAGGAAAGATAGAGTATAATTTCCCAAAGAAATTTGCTGCAGAATTGAAGTCCTTAGATTGCTCCAATCCAAAACTTCTTCTCCTTAACAAATCCTTTGAAAAGATCAAGATCTGAGAAATTAAAAAGACATTGACAATAAGTTAGTACAAATTCAAATTTTCAATTTCCCAACATTGAAACATAAATGTAAGAATTTCCCCACCAATTTTGCAATAGCAAAAATTGAAAGCTCTCAAAAGTAAGATTTAACCATAAATTTTGCAACAGCAAAACTGAAATCAATCAAGGTAACAATTTAGGGTTTGAAAAGTTTTGAGTCATTTCTGGACTCCTTTGCTCTTGAAGAAGTAAAGTACTCCACTTTCCTTCTCCTCCATTAGCAAATTCCCATTTCCCACTACATCAGGATCTTTTGTTCTATAATCCTCACATCCTCACCCTTCATGGCTTCAAGCCCTCCCTCTACACATGAATCATTGCTAGGAGAAGGCAAGTTTGTTTGGCCTCTAGGTAATTGGAGTGAGCTTCAGCGGTGGCTACACTGCCCACCCCGCCTTGGTCCTTAGGACCTAAGCACGCCCCACATCTAACCAGCGGCCGGTGGCAGTGTGGTCACTTAGTTTCCCTCCAATCCCCTACCACTTCACATTGTGGTTCCACCGACACAGGTCAGAGCACCCTCACCAGTCACGGCAATCGATTTTCGGGTGAGCAAACTTCTCCCTGGTTTCTAACCTAAGTTCCGATACCATATGTAACAGGATCTCCTACCTCTCAGAAAATCCCATTACTACAAACAATTCCAACCACACATTCCACACATTGGAAAACACACATCCACATTTGACAACACTCACATAAGGATAAACTTTAAATTAGAAGAAGCTTCTGTCCACATAACATTAGCTTGGTCTCTTGCCCTCGTGGCTCAACCCTTCTTTTTAAAGTATTTTCCACTACTCTCCACTCTTAATAATTCTATCTCTTAATTACTAAAACACTATTTAGTTAGTAAGAGATTTCAATGCAAAATGCCTTTTCTCCAATTTGGTATTAATCGCTCAGGACCAAGATCAGCCGGAATTTCCACAAACTTTTCCAAAGGAAAAGATGTCTACTCTCCTCTTACACTTCACTATTTATCCATCATCGCCCTGGACTCGCCAGGCCAGAGCTCCGTTTTAACAGGCTTTTACCTGGGCCAATCATTGATCAGCAAAGACTCAGACTGACCAATGCAAAAACGTGCGAAATCTCTTACTAACTACTTAGCGCTTTACTAACCAATCAAACGTTACGTTTCACTACGTAACATTTACGTGCAAAATTGCGCGCCAAACGAAACGCGACTTCGCACGATCGTGCATAACAAATTTCCACGCGAAACTTCCTACGAAATTCCCTTAAGTGAAAGTGACGTTTCGTACTAAAATTTGTACGAAACGAAGCACCGTGCATACTAAACGTTTCATTAGAACTTTATGAAACGTATGCGCGTAATTTCGTACTAATTTGACCCTTAACCCGTTTCAATGATACCCACTTGTTATGTAGACCCCACGCTGTCACCTAAATACACCCGTCGCTATAACTTTTAAAATATAACTCCAAATAGCGTGATTCTTTCGCGGACATCTACCAATTTTAGTACTCTATAATCATAACACCTAAATACCCATTTATAAACAATTTCGATCCGCTATTACTGTTACAGAAACCCTACTCTCTAGTACAGTGACAGTGACAAAGTGATCGCGACAGTTGACCCGCGGCCGACGATTTCAAGGTGGCCTCGACAGGTACCTGGATGTTGTTGATGCGAGTTTACCTTACATGTAAGTGAAACGATATTGAAGCGACGAGGACGATAGATTCTTTGTACCCTTGATAGGACGGTTAGAAATCGCTACACTACACCGCGAATCGTAATTAGAGTAAATGACGCTAATTCGGTCACTCGAAATTTCGACTCTATCACGTCAAATAAAGTAAATGATTATATTTTTTCATTGTTCTAATTTAGGTGAGGTTTAATAAGTGTCAAAAATTATAATATAGGCTCGTTTTAAATAGTGTGGAGTACGGACGACGTCCGACCGTGCATAATTGTACATTTGTAAGTAAAAAGGTACAAATATTGATTTAATAGAATCGCGCTCGTTTGTGAAATCGCACTAAACAAAAAATCAATCACATCGAAAAAAAGGCGTTCGCATAACTCTCGTCCCTTGACAGCATCGTCGTCAGTGTGAACATTACTGACATTCAGCGTGACAAATGTTAATAACGTCATAATGACGTCAAAGCTATATGGAGTGATAGATTCTATACGTATACGTAATTTAGTGTTTATAATTTCAGCGCGGATAATTATTGCAGACATAACCTAATATAGAGTACTTAAATAAATTAGAGTAAACTTCCTCTGTGAAAAAGTTCTATCACATAAATTAGAGTTTATTACTCTAATTGTTTTTTTTGTTTTTTTTTGTTTTTTTACTCTAATTTCTCATTACTCTAATTACAATTCGCGGTGTACAGTACACCGCGAATCGCTATTAGTAGTGTTGGGTATCGGGTAATTTCATATCGCGATAATTTAAATATTCGATATATTGAATATCGATCGAGCAAAGTCCTCAATATATCGTACCCAGACCAACATAACTTATTGTGATATATATCGCGATATATTGTATTTTATAAATTTAATATTTTATATTATTATGTTGTTTTAGCGATAAAGACAAAATTCCTGATACGCGACGTACGACATGATTCTCGTTCCGTGACTTAAAGGTTACGCCGCAAATTGTAACCGACAAAAAAGTACTAAGGCGCCAATCAGGGGCCACATGGAGGTTGAAAGGGCGAGGGGGGAGTGGGAGGGGGAGTGGGAGGGGGAGGGGGAGGGGGGAGGGGGATGGGGAAGGGGGAGGGGGAGGGGGAGGGGGGGAGAGGGGGGCTGGGAGAGGGGGGGTGGAGGGGAGGGGGGAGGGGTGGGGGGGGGGAGAGAGGCGTGGAATAACGGGCACTTGGGGAAGAGGGAGACGCAACAGGCGTAGGGTAGGGGAAGGAGGAGGAGTGGGGAAGAGCACCAAAGGAAAGTGGAGGATAGCGTAGTGTGTGTACTACTACTCCATCCATCGCGGCGGCTCACGTACCCTCCCTCTCTCTTCCCTTTCTCTGCCCCATACCTCTGCCCCTTTCCCTCTCTTCAACTACTTACTTTCCTCCCTCCCTCTCTCGCGCCTCCTTCTTTCCTCTCCCCCATCCCCTCTCTCTTTCTGTTACCCCCCCCCCCGCCCCCACCCCCCCCCCCTCTTAAAATCCCCTCCCTAAGACCCCTCCCTCCCCTTCCTTGCCTACCTCCCAGCCCCTCTCTGGCTCCCCTCTTTGCCCGAAAGACCCCCTGCCCCCCCCCTAAGACCCTCTTAACCCGAAGCTGTCGCGGGGGGACAAACTGTCGCACAGGGAAACAAAGCCTGATCGCAGTATGATAAACTGTGACAAATGTCACGAGAAACCAACGGTAACGTGTTGTTTTGCACTGTGACAAAGTGTCACGATGAGAGAAACAATGATGGGATTTTTCGGCGCCATGTAGAAGAAGGAGAAAAGAACTTCGCCCCTGCCTTCACGATGACCGATAGCACTCAGCAATCGGGAATCCTCATATCAACCGTACAAAAACCCTAAAAACCCTACAAAAGGTGAGTAGCGGAGTATTATGTTGTTCATTTTTGGGTGCTTTGCCTTCCTCCTATTCCCCATTGGAAACTATCACATGGCGTGACGCACTACAGATGCGTCACGCTTTGTCACAACATTTGTGTGTTGTGTGACATGCGAGCCATCCAATAGCGCGGGGGGTTTTGGCCTCGACATGGCCCTCTCTCAGACAAGGGATGAGTGGGAAGGAGCGACCAAGCCATCGGAGCCGGAGAATGGACAACTTTTTAATAAACTTTGTATGTTTTTCATCGTTTTTGGTATTAGGTGCTCGGAATTTCAGATGTGTGGCTCTATTGTACCATGCTGAAGATGTTTACAGTTTCCGTGTCTCGCAGAGGGTGATTCTTGTAGAGAATGTGTATTTGTAGAGGGTTTCTTTTTATTTCTTTTTTCAATTGATGAGTTTGTCCAATCCGTTGTACACTGCAAGCATGTGCGATTTACAACCTAGTGATTTTTTTGATGTTGCTTTCTGAAATATTTTAGATTGGGAGGATGTATACGAGTTTTTGCATCAGAGATACAGACAAACAACGCAACATCAATTCCTATATCGAGTGAGTTTTAATAAACTAATTTGAAGTTGCAGGAAGAATAACAAAACGGAGTTTCTGTCAATTGTTTAGGACGCAGCTGATTTGAAATCAGGTCTTCTGTCTGTCATTCGATCTCCTCTGTGCCACGTGGCATCTTTTCTAAGAACAGGGCAAGAGAGGGAGATGAGAGGCAAGAGGCACGAAGACAAGTTGAACATACAAAGTATGAATGGACAAGAAGAAAACCACACCTCCATATTTATTACAGTTAATAACACTGATTTGGTCACTTCTTGCTCTGGCCGAAAATCACAAAATAGTGTTGAAAATGCTAGTTGGAAGGGGCTAAAATAGGGCGTGTTCCCTTGCATTAAATTAGTATTACCTGCTCCTCGTAACATGTACCTGCGGATCTTTTGTTTTCCTCTATCGCTACGCGACAGCACCTGCTCACGGTAACATGTACCTCCTCATCCGGCCTTGTGCCGTTGCCAACCGCACGCACATTGGCGAAACCAGTAGCAAGGAGTCCTTCGAGAACTGTTTATGAGTTATTTCGCGACGTTTTGCCTCCCGAATCTGGTGCTCGGGGTTTTGATATGTTTTTTCAAGTATGTTCCCTTATTGCAGTTGGCACTGTCCCTTCCTCACAGCCTCCCGCCTTGTGGCTTTCACCGAACCCAATGGAATCCGTCCTATTGCACTAGGCGAGGTATTGTATCGATTGGTGGCCCGTGCAATCTACATCTAGCTCCAACCCGCTTTCCATGATTATTTCTCTTCTCATCGGTTCGGAGTGGCAACCCAAGGGGGTGTTGAGGCCGTGGTCCACGGGATCCGGGCTTTGCTAGATGCCCATCCGGATTGGTTAGTCCTCCAGGTGGATGTTTCTAATGCCTTTAATACAATAGATCGGAATGCCATTTTTTCGGAGCTTTTGGCTGCACCCTCCTTGATTGTCCAAATATTTCCTTTTGTGAGAGCATTTTATTCTCTGAGCAGTAGCCTCTCTTTCTCCACTAATGATGATTTGGTCCCACTTTCCTCCATGACTGGCACTCGTCATGGTGATCCTCTTGGGGGCCTTTTATTTGCCCTAGCCCATTACCGCGCCCTTCGAGCTTCCGTAGCTGCTTACCGTTCTTGCATCTTCCCTTCAGTTGCAGACGACACACACATTATTAGTCCTTCGGGACGAAGTTAAACCGGCCTATAACTTTTTCAAGGCTTGCTTGGCCGAAAAGCTTTTGATTGCGAATCTTAGCTTGCAGCACGCATCCAAGCCTCTCTTCGTGTCTCGGCTGGCGGTTTGGGTTTACTCTCGACGGCGCGTGTTGCTCCAGGGGCCTATTCGGGAAGTTGGTGCCTTGTTGCTTCCACTATTGTCTATCGTTTTCTTGCTCGGGACACTCCTATTCTTGCGGCTGTGGTTCCCCGTACTTCAGATGGTGTGCTCGCCTTTCGGCGATCCCTTTTGGATGCATCACGTTCTCTCAACCCGGCTACTATCGAAGACATGCCGATGTTTTCTACTCTTGTTACGACATCAGTTGCGCTAACTATTTTGATTGTTGTCGCCGCTATTAATTGAGCCAGGCGCTTCTGGATTTCGCGTACGCTTTTATTGTAGACCTGGCTTGGAGCAGAGCTGTTTCTTTTCCACTCTCGTTTCACCCCGGCCACATGATGGCCCTTAGGTTCCGGCTTGGCCTCCCTCACCCGCCTTTGCTTGGCTCACTTGTTTGCTCCTGTGACCACGTTCTCGAGCCCGACTGGGTCCATTTGCTTCGTTGCTCCCACGGGGGCGAGTTGATCCAGGCGCACGACATGATTCGAGACACCATCGCTACTATTTCTTCTGTGGGGGGATTTTCTGTTCGTCGGGAGGTCTCTCACATTATTCCTTCGCGTCGGATTGACCTTGTTTTACTTGATGGTGCGCGTCATACATTTGGTGACATTGTTTTGGCGAACCCTACCTCAACTACAGTCGTCAACCAAGCGGCTCGGCATGTGGGAGTGGCCGCTCGTGACGCGGCTAAGAGGAAGGAACGTGATTTTGCCCGTCGCGACGTTATGGATGGCTTCATTCCGATGGCGGTCGAGATATTTGGTTGTTTGGGTGTGACTTTGGACGAGTTTTTCCGTACTTGTGGTTTGCGCTCGTTCGAGAAACGGGGACCTGGGAGCCCTTCTATTTCTGTCCTTACTTTTTTTTATCGTCAACGTTTTTCCGTGGCCCTACAACGGGTGTTGGCTTCTATATTACTTCGATCGTCTATTGCCGTTATGGATCAACGGCGTGTTCCGGAACTTACTCCTCGTGCTCCTACGGGGTTCGGGGACTTATATGGTTGCTTTCCGTAGATGTTTAGTTATGCCGAGGGTTTATTTTTATACCTCTTGGTTTTTTCCTTTGATGTTTTACTTGCTGGGTTTTGCTTTTTTGGGTGGTTTTGATTTCCTGGCCATCCTTTCGTATTTTCGTCGTTTTTGCCTTGATTTTTCTTTTTGTTTATTCCCTTGTCGTGTGGCTTTTTCAGTTTTAGCAATGCTACTTCCTTTTGTTCCTATGGACTCAGATGGTTTACCATCGCGCTTTTAATAAAGTCGGCCCCTTTTTTTTTTTTTTTTTATCTACTCTCATTTCTCTTCGACATTTCTCTCAAAAAAACACTAAGAACGATGGGCAGTGTAGTTATTATCAAAGTAAGTTATTGTTCAATCATATCGTCGTAGTCAATCAAAGTACTCGTTCAATCATATTGTCGTAGCCGATCAAATTTGTTATCTGATCCTCTCGTCAAAGTCAAACTTCTATAATTTGTCTGTGCAGCTTCATAGATCAGCCAGAAGAGTTACGGAAATTGAATCCTCCTGAACTTCTCGACCTCAAAGAGATTCTTCACCTCCGTGCCTTCAATCAAGATACAACCAACGACACTGAGCAGTTACAACTTTTATGTAAAATATTTCTTCAATGACAAGTTCCAACTGAAGGAATAAAATTGATGCATGATGATACTGTTTGGAATTCTATTCTTTTGTAGTGAAAGAAAGTGAGGGAGGAAAAATAAAAAGAGCAAGGTCCTGTCTATTGAAGAATGTGCATTCCTTGTATAATTCAAAAGGTTCTACTTCTCTCATTGTGTGTGTCAATTACTTTTTTCAGATGAGCTTGTTTTTCTTCTTTCAAATTTCTGATTTTGAGATTGCTTTTAATATTACAAAAGTTTTTCTTTTATCCTGAATATTCGCCTCCTCGGTCATTATTTTCACAAGCGTGTAGCTGCGCACCTAGACGTGGTTAAACTTTTCTAGTGTGCAACAGCAATTACTTCGGTTCAAACTGCAATTTCACACAGATGACAAGTAGAAAGCTGCTCTATCTATCTTTTACCTGTAGGGTGCTGAGGATCCGCATGTCAATAAAATTTGGCAGCAGGCACTGTTTGGCTTTTCTGTCACCCATAATCAACCTTCACCACGCACGAGTCTAGACACTTCAACTTACAGAAAGTAGCGATAGATGTTCGAGTACTGTTAGATACGCACAACTTTGGATGCTGGCATAAATACTACAAACATAGAATATCAGCCCAAATTGAAAATAAGACATAAAAGACACCAACCTCACATGTCCAATCTCCCAAGTGCTGCAAATTTTTATGTAAAACTCACCATTTACTGGGAAGAGTACATTACTGCTCAGAGCAAAAAGGAGAATATTTTCCAACTTCCATTTGAAGGGAGATACCCAAATAGAAAGTGATTGTTTTGCAGTTAGTATTTTCTAATCCGTATTTTCAGCAATGATAGCAACAAAGAGAATTTTTATGTGCTAAGGCAGAGTTGGTGATCACTTTCATTAAAACTTTTCCAACATGTCAAAAAACTGGTACAGGACCAAATTGCAAAAAGTAACATGACTACTCCCTTGACCATGAATGCGAACTTTATACATTGTAACACCCGTTGCCAAAAAGTAACATGCCTAGTCCATCAACCACATAACAGAGTCCAGCATGTAACATCGACGGTGGAAAATATGGCTAATTCCTCCGCACATAGGCAAACTAACCCATATAGTTTTATTTCCGTGCAATGATTCCGCTGCAAAAAAAACTCTTTACGCTCATTTTTAAACATCGAATTGTTCTACAGTACACTTTTTTCTTCTAATTTCCTTTTCTGTTGTCACATATTGAGATGATAACAACGATGGTGATGTGGTCAATCATTATTCCTACGCTCATTTCTCTCTTGGTCATGCTCTCACATTGGTCAGGCTCTTCATACAAAAAAAAATCCGATCCCAGCTAAGGCACACAACAAGACTATTGCGATTCCATGAAATTGCTTGACATGTAAGCCTTTCTGAGACAGAAAGTCGCGCTCTCCAGCAACTAGGTTGAAATGAAAAAAAAGAACTACTGCTCTTCCTCTCTAGCTGTCTAGAAGCTCGTCCTCTTCGTCTGGGAGTGGCTGGCTCGCTGCCGCCGCCAATTCTGCCTCAATCCTGCAAAAAGAAAAGTTTGTCAGTAAAAGACAAATTATCTGCAAAATCACCAATACCAAAACTGAATGAATAGCAACGGGCTGTAAAGCAATATAAAAAGTGAATAAAAACCGGCAATACAAGCAATAAAATTGGAATAAGAGCCGCAATCAACAATTTAAGCAATAAGATCAGAACAGAAACAGGCAATAACAGCACTGTTCAACAGGGTAAGAACGGAAATCAGCAAAAAGCAACAAAAAAGACATGTTAACAGCAATGGGGAGTAGAGTGATAGAAAGCAATCCGCACTGCACCAATGTAAAAACAAGATGAGAAAATCAGTAAAATAGCAATAAAACAAATTATTAACACCAATACTTACTGGTTGCGTTGCTCAGCACCAAGCTGAATCTCAGGTGGTGCAAGTGCAGGAGATTCCACAAAGTGTAAAGTTGCATCTCTGCACAGAGAACAATCAAAGGTTAGGGCTTCACTCTAAATGCCTGTTCTCCCATCTTAAACTTGAAAATCAACCACCAACAAAATTTCGAGTGATTAATGGCGAAAGGAAAAAAACATAGGGGATAAGACAAATTACCCAGCAAGCTTGCGAGCCAAATAGAGAAATGGCTTCTCAAAGTTGTAATTACTCTTTGCCGAGATTTCATAATATTGCAGATTCTTCTTCCGATGAAAAGTGACTTGCTTTGCCTTCACCTGCCTGTTCTTCACGTCTACCTTGTTGCCACATAAAACGATGGGGATGTTTTCACAAACTCTGCAAACAAGAACGCGTTCAAGCAAGCACTGTCAGGAAAGTTGACAAAATCATGAACAGATTCTCACCACAGTGGACTACTGAAAACAAACTTCAAAAAAGACAAAAAAAAAAAAAAGTAAATGGTTCAAGGAACTGCAGAACAAACCTGCATAGATCTCGATGCCATGTTGGTACGTTCTTGTACGTCAGTCGCGAAGTCACATCAAACATGATTATCGCACACTGACCGTGAATACTGCATAAGAGGAAAAAGCCATGGCCACTGTAAGACAAAGAGGGAGAACATCTACTACAATTTTTTTGCTTCACTAAACCTAAATAAACCAAATTGCATCATAATGACAATGATTGCCAGACAAAAAAAAAAGATACTGAAGTCTTACTTGACATACAAATTCACACATAAGAAACTTGACCCTAACAGCCCATGAACCCTGACAGAAAACATATATATAGACATGCAAAAAAAAAAAAAAAGGCACACTTGCTTGCTCAGTAGGAATGAAACGAACTTACTAGTAACCCTTACGAGGAAAAACACTCTTCCACAAACTTGCTGCGTTACTAAACCCTAAGTAAGCCAAATTGCATCAGAATGACACTTATTTGTCGGAAAATAAAAGTTACTGGGGCCTTTTGTCTGGCGCGAGGTTTACACATAAAAGGATCCCATGAATTTCAGGGCAAGAAACCTGATATACATGTACGAGAACAAAAAAGGTTGCACACCTGTTTGCTAAGTAAGTGTGAAACGAACTTACTAATAACCATCACGCAATCCACCAAACTTCTCCTGCCCCGCAGTATCCCAGCAATAAAATCTGATTCGTCCGCAGTTGGTGAAGAAGTCGAGAGGATGTACTTCGACACCAATTGTTGCTGCAAAAGGTGAGGTACAAAAAGATCGTCAGAACGAGAAGTATGATAGAGCAAATACCGCCCAGAAAATGAGAACATACAGCAGCAGGATTCCAGATAGACTTAAAAATACATGAAAAAAACGTAATCAACCAATCAAAACACAAATCTGGGAAAATTAACAGGATGAAGAAGATGGATGAAAACATCTTACGCTCGTAACGCTTCTCGAATTCACCAGACAAATGTCTTTTCACAAAGGTCGTCTTTCCTGCACATTCAAAAAGCGCGACAATTGACTTTTATATTCCAATATAATTCGCCATAGAAGTTACTTCACGCTTAAGGTCTTCCAGTATCACACCAAATGCAGACAGATAAGCCAAACAACATACCAATAAATCAAGAAAGTATACATACTGGAAAGGACGTGCTGGCATAAAAGCCAGAACTTTTTGGCCTGAGCACCATCATAAGAGATAGAAGGCATGAGTAAACAAGGAAGGCCCCAACATCTATTAAAAAAAAAGGACTGCAGATTTGACTGTATAAACAAGAAGAAAGGAAATATATACGTAGAGCAAAAAGGAAATATATACGTAGAGCAAACGCCAAACGACTTACCAGTTCCACCGTCGCCGACAAGGATAAGTTTAAAACTGGGCGTGTTATCAGGAGTCTGATGGCCTGGCAGAGCCTGTAAACACAACAAAAGTACAGAGACGTACACACCAGTAAGAGAACAATATCACACAGCCAAAACTTAAAGAAGATACGACAGAGCCAAAAAGACCTACATGTTCCAAGAAGCAGGCATAAAACCCTGGTATAGCTTGACAAAGTCCATCAGCAACAAAAATTGAGAAACTATTCATCAGCTAAACAAAAGAAGGAACAGAAACATTACCATAATGAAAGATGAGCTTGAACACACTCGGAGTTTCTGATAATATGTACAGTGTAGTGTAGCTTGGCTTTCCAACACCTTCCGAAAGCTTGTAAAACCTAGTAAGAGCTATGTCTAGAAGACAACGGTAATAAACATTTATTGACTAGAAAGTCAGTATTAATGTACGGCGTAAAACGGGCACTGCAAGTACATACCTTCGGGTAAAAGTTGACATCTCCAATGCTATTCGGCCGTTCGATGAGCGTGAAATACGGCCGATTCCAGAGTACATAAACTAGATACTGGAGCACTCTTAATCCATTGATGTATTTCTAATTTGGTGTATTAATTTCGACATTTTTCTCTTCATAAAACGTCAAAAGACAATTATGCCGTCCAATCAGGGATATCTAGAAAGAGCTTGCTTTGAAGAAACGCAGAGCTTTAAACCGTTCGATCAGAGTGGTCCATTAGGTTTGATAGTAATTTTGAATGAAGTACTCAAACGCCAATCAGGGACAGCCGGGACGAGCTAGCTTTGAAAAAACGCACAACAGCGGACCGTACGATCAGAAACAAGTCTAAATTTTCCCGATCGTTGACTCGCGGCCGATTTCCTCAACCACAGTACACTGAGTACAGTACACCGCCAATCGCTATTAGCGTAGAAGTTTCTTTAGCGTATACGAATAATTAGCGTGGTTTACGCTAATTGGGAATTTGGAAATTTTGGAAGAAATCGATTACTCTAATTAGGAATTAGGGTCTGTTTTAAATAGTGTGGATAAGTATATTTGAGAGAAGAAAAAAAAAAAGTGGGACGGGATTAGCGTACACAACGCTAATAGCGATTGGCGGTGTACTATAGTGTCGTGCACGATTTTAGGGTACTTTCGCATGTGCTAAAGTTACAGTTATTTTCTGTCGTTTTCCTCTGTAACTTAGAAAAAAACGAGAAAATCTGCAGCCGTACCAAAAAAACGAAATTAATACCGTACAAGTTGCATTACCGTGAAACTTTAAATGTACTGTAGTTTGTCGTTTAGGTCGATGCAGTTTGTCGTCTAGCGCGTTTCGACACTTTTTCACGTCCTTCCAGCTCATCTTCAAACTTGAAATCAAATCACCTCGCGAGGTGATTTTAAATAAAGTTCCAGGATTCGAGCGAATAGGAAGACGTTGTAACATGTGCCGGGCGTTTTTTACTATTCCCGAGCGCGGAGTACCAAAAAAAATACCCCAAAAGCACGTTTACGGCCTGTACGAACCGTATTCCGTGCGCTGTTTTCCGTACAGGGGCCGTGGAGGGGTCACAACCAACGGACGCCATTTCGCAAAAGCGTGAAGGCGCCTCCTTCCTTCCCCTCATATCCTTCCTCAACGCTCTCTGTCATAACATTCCTTTCTCAAACACACGTGCCTTCACATATACGGCGTAGGAAAAACATTGGGCACCTTTCGACAAGCGGGAAGACGAAAAAAAAACCACATTTCTGTGCAACAGCGTAAGGTATTTTATGGTTTCTTCATAATGAATAGCAAATGCCATATTCTTCATTGTTGTACCTTCTTTATATGTTTTGTAGTAGCTTTTTGGTGTTTCTGATTCTGAGATCCATGCGTTCCGAACGCGAAGAAGTTTTTATTTTAATTTTGTGGTGGGAGAGGAGTAAACTTTTTTGAAAAGATGTTTGTGGATGCTTCTATTTTTCATACCTTTGTATCTTTGGAAAACTCAAAGCTACAGTCGAACAATTGTGTAATATTCAAAAATATCAAAAAGAAATTTAATATATTTTCTCAATTTTCTCTCGTCTTTTGTTAACCTCTGTGTCTCTATATATCTGACATTGGCTCCATCTCTCTCTATGTCTCTCCGTGTTTTTTTTGTCTTTGTATCTTGTCTCTTTGTGAGTTTGACTCTGTCACTTATCTTGTCTATGTCTCTATTTCCTTCTCTATCTTTGTCTCTTATCTTGTCTGTCTCTATCTCTGTTGAGTGTGAGTCCGACTCTGACTCTGTCTCTTTCTGTCTCTGTCCATGTCTCTGTGTCTATGTCTCTCGGTCTATGTCTGTCTGTGTCTCCGTCTCTGTCTCTTTTTATGTCTTTGTCGTTGTATCTGTCTTTGTCTTGTCTCCGTCTTTGTCTCTTTTTTTGTATTTGTCGTTGTATTTTTCTTTGTCTTTGTCTCTGTTGTTGTCGTTGTCTATGTCGTTGTCTTGTCTTTTTCTCTGTTGATGTCGTTGTCTCTGTCGTTGTCTCTATCTCTTTTGGTGACTTTGTCTCTATGAGTGTATCTGTGAATGTGTCTCTGTCTTGTATCATGTTCTCTATATTGTCTATTGTTGTACCAAATGTCTCTCTGTCTGTTTGTCTTTCTGTTTGTCTATGTGTTCTGTGTATTGTCTCCTGTTATAGTAAATCTCTGTCTCTCAGTCTGTCGATATGTTCTGTGTTTTGTCTCCTTTTATAGTATATGTGTTTTGTCTCCTTTTATAGTATATGTCTATGTGTTTGTCTGTCTCTGTCTATCTCTGTCTTTGTTTATTGTGTGTCTCTATCTATCTCTGTCTTTGTGTCTTGTTTGTCTGTCTCTATATATTGTCTCCTGTGTACTGAAAGAAGTAGTATTTAGTTACTTTTTTAAGACCCTCTAACTTTTTTCTGTATTTAAACATGCATGTGTAACTGAGAACTGTCATCAATTGTCATCAATTGACATAAGGCAGAGAAAAAAAGACACACATACACAAAAAGACACACAAGACAAAAAGACAGAAACAAATAGATAGATACAGAGACAAAGAGACAGAAACGGAGCATATTAAAGAGACGAAAACAGAGAGGCAATGATAGTCGAAAAACAAACAGAGAGAGACAACGAAACAGAGACAAAGAGACAGAAAGACAAGACAGATAGATTGGAGAGCATATTAAAGAAACGAAGACAGAGAGGCAAAGACAGTCAAAAGACAGATAGGGAGATAGAGAGACAAAGACACAAGACAGAGGAAGACAACGAGACACAAAGAAAGATACAGCGACAGAAAGACAAAACAGATAGATAAGAGAGCATATTAAAGAGACGAAGACAAAGAGGCAAAGACAGTCAGAATACAGACAAAGAGATAGAGGCAGAAGACAGACAAAGAGATAGAGGCAACGACAGAGAGCGATAGGGGAGGATTGTAACAAGAGGCCGGACATAGCCATGGCCATTAAGTACAAATTAGAATAGAAACACTAAAAATTCCAAGCCAAATGTAAAAAAACATAAAACAAAACTGTTGGGTATGCTATTAAACTGAAATTAGAATGTAATAGATCACACTAAACTTCTGTGGTGTAAGTTATTTTGCTAAGCCCATAATCGATAATATTGTACAAAAAAGTTTAATATAAAGAAAAAAGTTGACAAATTGTCATCACCGCACATGTCGTCACCGTACATGCAACAGATCAAAACCGCTACTCATCAAGGTCCATGTCATCGGTAATATCTTCGGTACTGCTATGATCAAGCTTTTGCTCAACGTCATCAATTTCAATATCCAAATCTATCATTTATACGGGGTGTATACAGCGTCATCGTTATGCTCCCCCGTCCATGTCCTAGTAATAAAGTCACATAAAAATATCTCTTATTTCACTACCTTGGATTCTGGTGGATGTAGGACCACCCATTCGTCTTTCTTCATCTTCACCTCGTTGTACCCGTTGTCTTCGTTGTTCTGAGCCCTTGCAATTCGAGCGGCTCTTTCTCGAATGGCACTTTCATTCTTTGCTTGCTCGTTTCGAAACTCGAGCTCCCAATCGATATCAGTTTCATTTCGTGCAATAGAGATATTGTGCAAAATACATGCAGCCAAAATGAATGTCACCAACGATTCTTTTTGAGGATGCAATATTTGTAAGAGGAATCTCCATTGACATTTCAACTTCCCGAATGCTCTCTCCACTACCATCCTAAGTGATGAATGCTGAAAATTAAACTTCTTTTGCAATGGAGTTAGTCGTGTACCAAGGTACGGCACTATCAGATTGGGGTGTAAAGCGTAGTCAGCATCCCCTACAAGGTATGGAAAAACGTTACTACTTCCCCATTGGAAAACACTACCGCTTGCATGCATTTTTTCTTTGAAATTTTCCCCCAATTTTGATCTTCTAAAAACTCTAGAATCATGAATCGATCCCGGTGATACCAAATTTATGTTTATAAACCTCATTCGGTGGTCTACAACAGCCTGCACTACTGTTGAATAATTTTTTTTTGCATCGAAATAGTCTATCGGTAACATGTCGTCCCCAGGTGTAATTTCAATGTGTGTGCAATCAATAGCACCAACACAATTCGACAACCCATTTTTTTCCCCAAAAAAATCCTTCGTGTCTTGCAATTCGTCCTCCGTCGGCCATCGAATCCAATGTCGTAACTTTTCAACAATTGCCTCCATAACCTTCCGGAAAACTTCACACGCAATTGAGATTCCTACACCAAAGTCTTATGAAGTACGTATCAATCCTCCCTGGTGCCCTAATCTCATCAATGCAATTGAAACATGTTTTTCCACAACAACTATCTATTAGGTATGTTTTGGAGGCCTGGGGGAGGGTTGGTGTTCAACTCATTTTGTAGTTCACTAACGAAGAAATGCACAGTATCCTTTTTAAGGCGGAAAAGTTGACGGAATAGTTCGTCCCTATAACGTTGCAGCTCCTCATCTGCCCAATGTGTTGACCTTGGTTCAATGTAATACAAACCATTTGAATGAGGTTGGGCACTTGTTTGTCGAATGAATGTCCTTGTTGTAACGTCGACCACCAATTTCGTTATAGCCGTTTGAGTTATTTGTCGGATTTGTCGGTCATCAAATATGGACGCCAAGAACGTTTGCATGACAATTTGGATGGACGTCATCAAGACAAGTGTCAATTTTTGGATTATCATCAGCAAATATTTTTTCTTTTGTTCTTGATTCGCCCCAAAAAATATTGGCCACTTTTAATGTTAAAATCCATACATTGTTTTAAACATTGAGTAGACCTTTTTGAATGTTATATTCCAATTCCACCTTTTTAATTTATCTTTGTTAATTTCACTTGCGTTTCATATAGATGTTGAGATGACTATAATAAGTCGAAAACAACCCAAAAATAGTGTAAACACTATGCAGTGAACTGTAAAAAACAATACAGTTCAGATTGTTTGTTGTATAAACAATTATATTAAGTCGAAAAACAACCCAAAAATAGTGTAAACACTGTGTAGTGAACTGAAAAAAACAATACAGTTCATATTGTTGGCGGTATAAACAATTATAATAAGGCGAAAACAACCCAAAATAGTGTAAACACTGTGCAGAGAACTGAAAAAAAAAAGTTCAGATTGTTGGTTTGTAGAAACAATTATCATAGTCGAAAACAACCCAAAAAAAATGTAAACACTATGTAGTGAATTAAAAAAAACAATACAGTTCAGTTTGCTGGCTGTAGAAACAATTATAATAAGTCGAAAACAACCCAAAAATAGTGTAAACATTGTGTAGTGAACTGGAAAAAAAAAGTTCAGATTGTTGGCTCTATAAACAATTATAATAAGTGGAAAACAACCCAAAATAGTGTAAACACTGTATAGTGAACTGAAAAAAACAATACAGATCCGATTGTTGGCTGTAGAAACAATTATCATAAGTCGAAACAACCCAAAAATAGTGTAAACACTGTGTAGTGAACTGAAAAAAAAAGTTCAGATTGTTGGTTGTAGAAACAATTATAATAAGTTGATTACAACATAGAAATAGTGCGTTAAACTGAATATAAGAAAATACTTAACATTGCAAATTGTTTTGCAGTTAAAATGAACTATTAAAATACCCAACAACATTTGGCAATGTCACATGCAATTTTGAACTTACATGGCTGTATAGAAGTCTGTAAATGTTTGTCCTCCTTCCCTATTTGAATACACTGTGTTAATATGCTTTGTACCCGTTTTTGCAAGAATGGCGAAGAAGGGTGGTGAAAAGTACAAAGACACGACACGGCAGAGAAAAGAGGGGCGTTTTGTGGAATAGCTGAGCGCAAGTAAGGCAGTGTGTTGAAAGCCTCCACGTCGACAATATCGCGAAGTCACAAAGATTGTACAGCGTGCGGTTGGACGTCTCAATTTGCAGCCGAGTTGAAGTTTCGCATCATTTTGGGTACCACATCACCTGTCACATTGTTTCGTTCAAGTCTACGTGAGTCACAATTTTAAAGTAACACGTTATTTGGGTTTACATCCGAATGCTCTGAAAGTAGTACTGAGAATCTTCGCTAAAAAAAAAGTTACAAGATTAAAGTTTCAGTTACATGCAAAAGTACCATTACTTGTACGGATAACTCGCATCGACGACAAAGTGGTACCTGTCGTGGCCACCTTGATGTCGTCGGCCGCGGGTTAACTGTCACGATCACTTTGTCGCCGTCGCTGTACTGGAGAGTAGCGGTTTCGAACCGTTTTGTCAAGCGTACAAAGAATCTAGGTCCATAATTTTCGTAAAAAGATTTCTATTACTTCCCATCTTTTTTATTTTTTCCTTTGAATTTGATCCTATTCCTCGTCTATTTATAATTTTCTTTATACTTTACGAATTGTCACTCTCTCCATTCATTTGCGAAGGCTTGAAATATTTAGTAAGTGGTTTTTTACATATTAAATGATTTATAGTGGTTTGTGTGAAGTTTATCTTATGTTTCCTTTTTTTTGTTTAATGTATGTTTTTTGTTTTACTTTTTAAATAAATCTTTTTTTGTTTGTCTGCTTCCTTATTTTTACATGTTTGGGAAAGTTTGGATTAAAATCACATTGTTTTGTTATTTCATTTGTTTATAAATGTTTATATTTTTTTTGTTATTCGGGTGTAAGTGTTTTTTTTTCGACTTTTGGGAGTTTTATTTTAGGTAGGCTCGTTATGAAATAAAAACCTATTTTTAGATTACGTGTTACAAGGTTTACGAATTGTTTGTTTTGTGCTATTTCTTTATTATTGTTTAGTTGTGAGTCTAAATATTCTTATGTAAAAAAGGTAATTATTAGTTATTTATTTTGTCATTGGGATGAGCATGTTATTTTTATTAGTTGTGGACATGGAAATCAATTTAGAGACTTTAATCATTATCAAACATATATGTATGTTGATAAAATTTGGGGCAGTTGTGGTGAAGTTCGTGTTGCTGCAATAATTTTTGATACCGTTTTTCATATTTGGAATGCTATTTTTTCTAGAGCTTTGTTTGCTCCTAGTGAAAGATGGGCTGATGATGATGATGATGATGATGATGATGATGATGATGATGATAATGATGATGATGATGATGTTATGATGATGATAATGGTGATGTAATGATGATGATGATGATGATGATGATGTTGACGATGGTGATGTTGACGACGATGATGATGATGATGATGATGATGATGATGATGATGACGACGATGATGATGTTGACCACGATGATGACGATGATGACGATGATGATGATGATGATGATGATGATGACGATGATGATGATGATGATGATGATGTAATAATGTTGATGATGATGTTGACGATGATGATGATGATGATGTTAACAATGATGATGATGATGATGATGACGATGATGATGTTGACGATGGTGATGATGATGATGATATGATGATGATGATGTTAACGATGATGATGATGATGATGATGATGTTGACGATGATGATGATGATGATGATGATGATAATGTAATCAAAGTATCATCGAAACAAAGTATTCAAAGTATTTCTATTGTATTTAAAAAAAAAGAAAAAAACAATGTCTTTAATATTGGTCATATAAAAAAAAAACAAAGTAATCAACTACACCTTGAATCTTTATTAACGTATATAAATTATTAGTGTTAAGAAAAATTTAGCGTCATTCATTCTAATTTAGTGTTAGGAGACGTGGCAGATTATGGTCCACGTCCTTAAATAGTGTATTTTATTATATTTAAGGTATCAATGTCAAAATTTTGGGGTGCCGATATAGCGTACACAATGCTAATAACGATTCGCGGTGTACCACCGAAACAAAGCAGTCAAAGTATTTGTGTTGTATTTTAAAAATATATTTATACCAATGTTTGTAATGTTGGTCAGCCTTTGAGCTAATAATGATGTTCAACAACTATCGTGGTCTTTAGACTAAGTTGGTTGATCGAAAAAACAAAAAAACAATATTCAAAGTAACAATGTAATCTAACAAACACATATTATGAATGAAAACAAGTGTTTGTAGTGTTGGTCAGCCTCGGAGTTGATAATGATATTTATGCAACCTTCTAAGTCTTAGGACTAAGTTGGTTCATCACTAAAAAAGAAAAAGAAAAACAAAGTACTCAAAGTAATCAATTTACAATAATAAACAACGAAAATTAATAAATAAGTGATTGTAATGTTAGTCAGCCTTTGAGGTGATAATGATGTTTATGCAACCATCTGGGTCTTCGAATAAGGTGCTTGATCGAAAACAAAAAAAGTACTTAAAGTAATCAACATATTCTAACTATCAAAAAATATATAAAAAAATACGTGTTTGTGGTGTTAGTCAGCCATCGAGCTGATAATGATGTTGTTCCAACCTTTTGGGTCTTTGGACTAAGTTGGTTGCATCCTAGTTAAGTCTGATGCTATTTCTTTTTTTCTTATTATTTTCTTTGTTATGTTTACATTTGTTTATTTCGTTTTTGTTATGTGATCAGGGTTGTATTGTGGTTATTTATTTTGTTTGTCTTTTTTTATGTTTTCTTCTTTTGTAATATTTTGTGTTGATAAAAAAAATATAAAAAATATACATGCAACACCTTAATATAAAATAAACAAAAACCATTAGTATTCTGTTTAAACGAATAATGGTTGAATAGGGCTAATGGTTTAATGTGTATTATAGATTTAACATTAAAGTATTTAATACTACATGATATATTCAATCCATTCATTCATATCGTTCATTAGATTGAGATCGAACGCTCAAATTAATGTGAAACTTTTACGCATAATCATACCCCCCACATGAACGAAACGCGAATTAAACCATCCACTTGACTTCGTCATCTTCTTCTACATACATGAACCTTTACGCCATGGATTTTGATAGCAAATAATTAATAAACTCTAACATACCGGTATTTAGCGTAAAATTTGGTCTTTTTCATGAAATATATTAATTAGATGTTAATTTCTGTCGCATGATACGATGTAGTCAATCGTTTCAGTTCTTCGTGTCATTTTAGTGGACGATTGTGACCCCACGTGGTTTTTATTTATTATACATTTATTTTGTTTCAATTGACATAAACTGTTTACAATGATTTATTTCTGACAAAGGATTGAAAGTTAACAGTCGCGACGTTTAATAGTGTCGGTCGTAAAGCAAAAAACATCAGCATTAATAGAGTAATAACGACTCACGGTGTACTGCACAATAATTAATATTTAATAACTGCCCAAATTTGTAGCATCAATACTATTTAAACCGTACCTACATTAACGTAAAGGAAAAAATAGAAATACTAATCATATTTTAGGTTTGAGTTTCAAAATTTATGGGTACTGAATTAATAATATAAACACTTAAAACGATTCGTGGTGTTCTTACACAAAAATAAGTACGGGCACGCTGGAAATAGTCGGTTCGGTTCCCCTGTTGACGGTCACGTCCATGCTGAAAAAATCAGCACGGCGCGACGCACGGCGGCCGACCATATTGAAAATCTATACTTTTTGGCTTTCACCAATTGGCATATTCTCTACGAGCGACATTGGTACTGTACCGTACAGTACTGCGAATCGTTACCATTACAACCACGCGAAACAACAAACAGGATTGTACCACGTGTCTCTTTTTATTACATCAAAATTGGAACATGACAAAGCCAATCAAAACTCAAATCACCCAACGGCTCACGATCTTACACAAAAACAATCGACGATCAATTATCGTTGTCACCAAAGACGAATGCGACTACAATGCTTTGCCCTTTTAGAAAAAGGGCAAAGCAAAAACAAACGTGTGTCGTCACAGATTGTAGACATTGATAAAAGTCACGGGCATTGTCAACGTATACAATCGTCACACCCTTAAGTAACTATGTCGTTGTTATTGTGTTTGGGTATGGCCCCATGTAGTTGTAACTTAGCGTAGTTACTTTGGATTTTAGCGCGGATCCGGCGGACCCGGATTTCAAGTGTCTCTATGTATTCTCTCGAGATTGCTACTTAAGTTTGTGACTTCTGTATACGTCAACAATATCCGTGACGGTTGTCACCGTATACAATTTGTCTTTGCCGCACTGTATTTTTTCGAAACTTTTTGAAGCGTCGCAAGACAAATCGTAATTTTTGAAACGATTTGGTACGTCGCATGTCATTGCGTGACATCGTAAACGTCCAACCTTACAGCCGTGGCTGTACGACATGCCTTTGCGTAAACCTTGCCTCTCCGGCCGCCATGACTTCCCAAAATTTTCACCTTCGCAAATTTTTCAACTTTGCGAGAAATGACACTGCAGCATCGAGACCCTTGCAAAAAAATACCGTACAATGTGCCACCGGACATAACCCAACAACCCTATACTTTTTTTTTCGTCGAAAAATTTTGAAAAAAAATCACACGTGAAAAATTGTTTTTTAACGAATTTTACTTAGCTTAAAACACATTGCCGACGTGTTTTATCAAAAGTTTGACGATGACGTGACAGTGGGTCGAAAAAACGCAAGACAATAAATTTTAGTACATCTTAAGTTAGAGAATGACGCAAATTGTACTATACAAATTTGCAATTTCTTCGTACAGTCGCAGCTTAGGCAGTAAGGCGCTAAGTTTGAAAGGAAAACGACAGAAAAAATCTCGAACTTAGCCACATGGGGCCATTCCCTTACACATAGGGACGCCTGAAATCCGGGTCCGCCGGATCTGCGCTAAAAAACAAAGGTTTTTCACTAAGTTCCAAGTACATGCGCACCCTAAGTTTCGGTTACATGAGGGGAAATTGCCCTAAGTTTCCCGTCAATTGTACTTCGCATCTATGATGTGTCAGACTACGTACCAGGTCATCAGTCCTTGACCTACCATTTTTAATTTTTGGCTTAAACTATTTTATCTCTACATTTGTTTCTATTCCAGCCTACTGTACCTTGTTCACGTACTTTTCTAGCCGAATTAATTGCACTTCAAAACCGAACATCGAAAAGTGTCGGTGCTCGTACGCAAACTCCCATATGGTAGGAACTTGGAAGCGAGATGCGAAGCGAGATGCGAAGCGAGATGCGAAGCGAGATCTCCACAAAGCGAGATGCGAAGATTCTTTGAAGTATTTGTCGGTGTCGAGGCATGGTCAGCACGAGCCGCGACACTCAATGATTGCGATGCCTCCTGAAATTGATTGAGCCACATTTATGCAACGCGTCTAAGGGTGCGTCTCCATGAACTTGAAACTTAGAGAATTTACTTTGTTTTTTAGCGCAGATCCGGCGGAACCGGATTTCGGGTGTCTCTATGTGTACCAAACGAAAGTTGTCACTTAAAGGGCGTGACGACTGTATACGTCGACAATGCCCGTGACGGATGTCGACAGTGTACAATCTGTGATGACGCACGTTATATTTCATTATTTTGTAACTGCTTGTGACGTCGCATGACTTTTCGTGACATTGTAGACGTACCGCCATCCAGCCTGTGCCGTTTCACGGTTGAAGAAGATGCACTTTGCCTTTGCGTCTCTTGTCAGCTCGACGTGAAATGGCATCGGATCTGGAGACCCCTGGTGAAAAAAAGTCCGTACCAGGCGCAAACGGTCAAAACCAAACAAATTGTGTACTTTGCTTTGTCTTATTTGAACGCAAACGGACAAAACATAACGGATCGTGCACTTTTCGTCGTCGCTTGAATTCTTTTGAAATTTTTTGAATTTTTTTACACGTGCGACTACGTGTTTCTATTTGTTTTTCGAAAATTCTTTGTTTTAAAACACATCTTCCCTGTGTTTTAAAGAAAAGTTTGAAGATGACGTTTTTTGGCGTGGCCGTGGGTCGAAGAACACAAAACGACAACATTTTAGTACATCTTAAGTTAGAGAATGACGCAAATTGTACTATACAAATTTGCAATTTCTTCGTACAGTCGCAGCTTAGGCAGTAAGGCGCTAAGTTTGAAAGGAAAACGACAGAAAAAATCTCGAACTTAGCCACATGGGGCCATTCCCTTACACATAGGGACGCCTGAAATCCGGGTCCGCCGGATCTGCGCTAAAAAACAAAGGTTTTTCACTAAGTTCCAAGTACATGCGCACCCTAAGTTTCGGTTACATGAGGGGAAATTGCCCTAAGTTTCCCGTCAATTGTACTTCGCATCTATGATGTGTCAGACTACGTACCAGGTCATCAGTCCTTGACCTACCATTTTTAATTTTTGGCTTAAACTTCAATTTTATCTCTACATTTGTTTCTATTCCAGCTTACACCGCCAATCATTATTAGCGTTGTGTACGCTAATTCCGTCCCGTTTTTTTTTTTTTATTCTCCATTAGCGTAGTTCATTCTATTTTTTTCTTTACTCTATTTAGGGTTAATTTTTTAGTACCGTACAAAATAGAAGTACGCCATCAGTCAATTGGTGTGGTGTACGGACAGTGTCAGACCGTACAAAATTGTACCTTTTTAAGTGAAAAAATATAATTAATGAGTTTTAGTAGCCGCGGACGCATGAGAATGTGCGCTCTAAAAAGGGGGTCTAATCGAGTTGTCAAATATCACGTTCACACATATTCGTCCAACAACCACGTTTCGACTATGTGAACGCACGATTTGTCAGATTTTGTACGAATACCTATATTAGTGTAAGCATGTTTGCGATCGACATTTTTTTTTTCAAAGACCCAAATTAGAATTATTAAACAATTAGAATGTATGTTTTTTTTCAAAATTTTCAAATTCTTAATTAGCGTAAACCACGTTAATTTTTCATGTACGCTAAAGAAACTTCTACGCTAACAACGATTGGCGGTGTACTGTACC
Source organism: Zygnema cylindricum (assembly GCA_037447655.1). Classification (NCBI taxonomy): domain Eukaryota; kingdom Viridiplantae; phylum Streptophyta; class Zygnematophyceae; order Zygnematales; family Zygnemataceae; genus Zygnema; species Zygnema cylindricum. Next base: position 43,385 of record JBBHKE010002145.1, on the reverse strand, counting down.
TTGTTCACGTACTTTTCTAGCCGAATTAATTGCACTTCAATACCGAACATCGAAAAGTGTCGGTGCTTGTACGCAAAGTCCCATATGGAAGGAACTAGGAAGCGAGATGCGAAGCGAGATCTCCACAAGGCGAGATGCAAAGATTTTTTGAAGTATTTGTCGGTGTCGAGGCATGGTCTGCACGAGCCCCGACACTCAATGATTGCGATGCCCTCCTGAAACTGATCGAGACACATTTATGCAACGTGTCTAACTTACGGAATGGAAACAAAAAAGACAAGATCAACGAAAATTTCCCGCAAAATTTGTTAATTACCCTTTACGAAGTCGTAAACAGTAAATAATGCGTCCATATTGGGAAATTGGCTACCAAAAACTTATGACACGCGTAAAGTATAAGACAAATGTTATTCTCAAATGTTTTTGTTATCCCGTTCATCTTCCGTTTTAGAATTTTATTTCACGTTGTTAGCAATGGTTGGGACAGTTTTTGGTCTGGGCCATACCATTTGGCCTACTTTATGCACTGAAAGTAGTAAGGAGAATCTTCGATAAAAAACAAAGCACAAGACTAAGTTTCGGCTACATGGGAAAGTGCCCTTAGTCTGTCGTGCTCTACGAACCTGACGCTGGTCCGGAAGCGCTCAGATGGAGCTAAGGGTGAAGTTCCATTAGACGAAAAGTGGGGTTCGTTACTGGACGCCGTACGTTTTTGTACAGCGCCGTACAGAGCCGTACCAGATTTATTTTTTTGTTGGACAAAACATCGTTACTGGAATGCTGTCGGGATGCTCCAATGATGTAGGCGTAATTCTTGACCGTTGGATGTTTCACTTTTTGAGATCCACGAAGCAATCGAGCACATCATCCAGAATGAGAGTTTGGGCCCACTAGATGATTTCCATTCATTACCATTGGTACACGTGAAAAGGAAAAAAAATATCTACGTTGTACAAGCGATCACAGGCGTGCACGTCGTACATGCCATGTGCCTCCTGCCACGTTGAATGCAAGTCAGGTGAAAATATCCTCGCATGCCACGTTGAATGCAGGTCAGGTGAAAATATCCTCGCACGCTCCGTGTGACATCCACCGACATTCAAAGTTTGCCGCGACCTTCAAAGTTTGTCGCGTCTTTTTGCCATTCTGTTTCGAAAATTTGATTTCCATTTTCAAAATCAAAATCTAACCAAAAAACTTTATGTACGAATCATTAACTACCTCCGGTGGTACACAAATTTCGTACAGATATTATTGTTTTGTAGATTTTTTCAAGATTCTTAGAATATATACTCTAACCTACCTGGCCCCAATCATAATTGTGGAAGGTTTGTTACTGGCCCGACAAAATGGAGCGGACTTCCAGTAAAAGCTGCCAGTAAACTTGTCCGTACATTTACTGGGACCACCTAATGGAACGTCACCCTAAGGGTGCGAAAAAGTGGGGTTTTTTACTGACGGTCGTGCCGTTTCGCACAAGTTCGTACAGAAATTAATTTTTTTCAACGAAAACAACATTACAGAAAATTGTCCAGGGTTGTAAGCGTAAATTAGGACCGTCGGATTCAATTACATTTTTTATCCGTGACGCTATGTCACCAACCCTTGAGTTTGTTAAGACCGTGCACAGGGACGACAATTCTCGAATACAGAACGTGTAAAAATTGGCCGCGTGGAAAAGGTAAAAGCAATCCACGATGAGCGCGCGCATATGTGCGTACAAGTCGCAAGGGCCATGTGCCTTCCGCTAGGGTGGCTGCGAATCATTGATGTCCAATTCGTACGGAATTCAACTTTTTTACGAAAACTACGTAGTATTCGTCTTTTTTATATTTTTCGTAAAATTCGTGTAAATTTCGCTGTACGGCCATGTACAAAAACGTACGGAAAGCGCAATCTTAAAAAATCCTTAAAAATCTTAAAAAGTACGGAAATTTAACAGAAATGTACGAAATTGTATGAAAGTGGAACCTAAAAAACCCAATAGTACGAAATATCTACGGCAGCTGTACTGAAATATAAAGGAACTTACGGCAATGTACCTTGGAAACCCTAAAAATATCCTAAAAAACCCTAAAATGTACGAATATAGACGGACACTGTACGTAATTGTAAAAATAATGTACGGGTACAAAGCAAGGTACACATTTTATTAACTTTTCAAATGCGTTTGATGCGTACCGTATGTAGTATTCGTTAGTTTATAACGTGCGTAATATGCGCACGGGACATCTATGCTGCGAATCCGCCGAATTTATCTCGTCACGTTGCCACCATCAAAGTTTGTCGCCGCCTTTTTGTCGTTGCGTTTTGAAATTTCGGGTAGTACATTTAATGCGCTTTGAACGAATCATTAATTACCTCCGCTGGTACAGATATTATCTCCGCTGGTACAGGTATTATCTCCGCTGGTACAGATATTACCTCCGCTCGTACAGATATTGCGTTCTGACATTGCGTTCGAAGATTCTTTCAAGATTTTAAGCATCGAATATTAACCTACGTGTTACCAACCAGAATAAGCCATGCAAATAAAAAGTGATTTACAAATGCGACCTAATGGAAGGCACGCCCTTCAGTAATATTTTCCGTACAATTACGGAGACGCATAATGGTAGTCCACCCTAAGATTCTTTCAAGATTTTCACCATCTAATATAAACCTACGTGTTACCAACCAGAATGAGCCACGCAGGTTTACTAGACGCGACCTAATGGAAGACACGCCCTTCAGTAAAATTTTCAGTACAATTAGGGTACGTTTCCATTAGAGGAAAATTGGGGTTTGCTAGTGGACGCCGTACGTAATCGTACAGCATCGTACATATCCGTACCATCAATTTTTTTTTGTAAGACGAAACACCGCTACTGGAAAGCTGTCGAGAAGCTCCAATGATGTAGGAGTGATTCCTAACCGTTGGATGTTTCACTATTATAGATCTGCGAAGCAATCGGGCACATCATCTCGTGGGCCCCAACTCTCCTCGCGAGGAGAGTTGGGGCCCACGAGATGATAGCCATTGGTACACGTCAAAAATCAAATACATATTTACTTTGATCAAGGGATCACGGGCGTGCACGTCGTTCAGGCCATGTGCCGTCTGCCACGCTGGATGGATGCAGGTCAACCGGCCGGCCACCAACGGACAACCGACCGGCAACACTCCGTCCCACCAACCGACCGGCAACACTCCGTCCCACCAAAAGTACAGTACTCTCCTCATGATATTCAATGACCATAGTTTGACCATATTTTGCCGCGCCTTTATCTGTATTCAAATTATCATTCCCAAAATCAAAATTACTTTTTCTGTGCCAAAATTTCAAATCCAAATTCAGAATTCAAATTTCGTGGCAAGCATTTTGGCGAACTCAAAATTTAAAAACAAAAGATAAGGTTACGTTTCCAAGACACTCTACCTATATAAGGCAACCAAAATGAACCACATTATAGAACTAAACAGGTGGTGCAATTCCACTGTATATTTCAAAATACTTGTTTGCATTTTTTTTTTTTAATACTAGGATGGCTTTCCCTGGTGGGAGCTATAACCCTTATGCTTACTACCCAGGCATTCTACCTCGCACAATACCTACTCTTCCTGTAAACATACCTCTGTGTGTTCGGACAGTACATGTACGACAACATACCATCTTTGAAGCGAATGAAAATGGCCGCAGGGGGGACCCTACAAACATTGAAGGAGGATGCATCAGCGACAAAGACATCAATGGACCAGGTGCTATATTTTAGGTTTACATTTTTTTATGTATGTTTGTGGTTGTGTTTATTCTTTTATGTTTTTATTTTATTTGTTTCTATTTTTGTGTTTGCTTTAATTTTGTTTTTGGTTTTCTTTTGTTTTTGTTCTGTTTTGCTTTATATGTTTTCATTTTTGGTATCTGTTTTGAATGTTTTCCGCACATTCTCCTTCTCCTTCTCCTTCTCTTCATGTCTCACCTTCTCTTTCATCTTCTCTTCTAACATCACTTTCTCCTTCTCCTTCAATTCGTGTTCTCAACTCTTCTTCTATACATACTGTTGTAATTTACGTGTACTCACCTTCTAATCTTCATCGTGTATTCTTCTTGTAGGAGGAGGCATCATAAACAAATACCCTAATGCAGCAGGTGCTATTTGTAGGGTTTATTTTTGGTTTATGTTTGCTTTTTTGTTTTTTTTATTTTTGTTTTGCTTCATATGTTTATATTTTTTTTTCCAATAATTTATGATTTCCTCTCCTTCTCCCACTTTTTGTTCTTATATATCTCCTTTTATTCATCCTTCTGCTTATTTCTTGCTTTCACCCCTTCTTTTTCCTTTTCCTTCGATTCATCTTCTTCGACCCTTCTCCTACGCGTATTTTCTTAATTTACGACTTACTCTCTTTTCGAATCTTCATCGTCTATTTTTATTGAAGGAGGAGGCAACCGCAACGAAAATCCTAATACAACAGGTGCTATTTTTATGGTTTGTGTTTTAATTATTTTTTTTTTTTTTTTTTTTTTTTTTTTAGGGTTTGTGTTTTGGTTTATGGCTGTTTTTGTTTAATTGTTTTATTTTTGTTTTGCTTCAATTGTTACTATTTTTGTTTGTGTTTTACCATTTTACTGTCCCACTCCTTCCCTTTCTATACATTTTCCTCTACTTCAGGTCTACAATCCTTCTAATCTTCTTCGTCTATTTTTTTTCCGTTATTCTTCTGTATTTTTTTATTCCTCTTTTCCTACCCTCCTCAAAATATATCTGTGTATATATACATTTTTATTTAATGGTTTTTCTTATCATTTTCATGTATTTCTCGGTTTCGCTTCTTGGTCTTGTAGGTGGTCGTAAGAAAAAAAAATCACCGAACAAGGGTGGAAAATCCAAACACACCCGTATAGCCAAAAAACAAACCTCCGAGATCTGTAGCCAAGGAGTGGGGAAAAGGGGCACAAAAAAAAGGGCCCAAACTAAGGGTAACGATGAGGAAGAAGAGGGGAATTGTATTTAAATTAGTGCAACCCCTCCATCAACTAACATTCGATGGACAGAGAACGAGGTGTAGAAGCTGATCTCGGCCAAAGCCAAAGAAATGCAACAAGAGAAGACATACGGCCTACAGGCCACGCATCGACCTGCTGAACAAAAATGGAGACGCATCAGCCTCCAGTTGGAAAAAGAAGGTGTTTTTAGACAATATCTCCGCTGCTGGCAAAAATGGGAAAATCTCACTAGGGATTATAAAAAAGGTTAAAGACTACCAATCAAATATCTCTAGTGGCAATCTAGATTACTGGTCAATGCCCATGCCTGAGAGGTCTGAGAAAAAATTGCAGGTAGTTTTTTTGAGCGATTTTATTCAGCGATAGATGAAGGTATAGGGGGAAATGAAAACATAACACCAACTCACGTTAGGGATACGTTTACACTTCGTCAAGGAGGGACTACCATGGCTGAGGGAAAAGGTAGTTCTTCTAAAAGTAACCTTTTTGATGATACACCAACTTCCTCACCAACATCCCAGAACATCTACAAGAATACTAGTGGGAAACGTAAAAGACATGCAAATGACGCTAGCGCAGTACGATAATTGGAGCTTACTGGGTTTCGAAAAAGAGCACAAGAAATACATGAAATGTCCGTAAAGGAAACGAAAGAGACGATAAACACATTTGGTGAATTGCTCAAGGCAAATTGGGAAACGAAAGAGACGATAAACACATTTGGTGAATTGCTCAAGGCAAATTGGGAGAGGAACGAACGTCGTTTTCAAGAAGAAGCTGAAGGAAGACTTTGTTTAATCGATGCCGTATGTAAGATGGCCGAAAGGAAGGGTGTTGAGGACAACAACTCATCTCGTCAAGCATGATATTACCAACGTATGAGTGAATATGTTGCATTTATAGCGAGTCTTCCATTGAGATTTTCCCCCTGTCCACTTTTCCACCGGTACATTTATAGCGAGTCTTCCATTGAGCTTTCTCATTCTACGGTACATTAGGTCAATTTTTCCTTCATCCTTATAGCGAGTCTTCCATTGAGCTTTCTCATTCTACGGTACATTAGGTCAATTTTTCCTTCATCCTCTTACGTCTGTGTGACTTCTGTGACCTTTTCAACACCACACCGGTACATTTATAGCGAGTCTTCCATTGAGCTTTTTCATTCTACGGTACATTGAGTCAATTTTTCCTTCATCCTCTTACGTTTGTGTGACTTCTGTGACCTTTTCAACACCACAGGTAAGATAAAAAAAATCACAAGACAGGAACAGAAGAGAAGAGAGAGAATAGAGAGAAAGAAAAAGTTAAAAAAAGTTTCAAAAAATGAGAGAGGAAAAGGAAGAGAAGTTTTGAGGTAGAGTTACCTTTTCCGTTTTAGTGTTGACTTATTAAGATTTAGTGCTTGAAATAAATGAGTTTGTGAAAAACGAAAAAAGACAAAATCAAAGCAAAATCCTAGGAAAAAAAATTGGAATTATGGTTTTTTACCTCTCGATAGCAAAACTGCAGTTTTTCACACTTCCATTTTCCTAAGCTTGAGTTATGGCCACCGAGGTAACCCAGGTTGAAGAACAAAAAATAAGTGAACCATGACAAGAAATCGGGGCTTGTGAAGCACAGTAGAAGCATAAAAATAGAAACAGAAGTATAAAAATACGCGATCACAATACCAAGACAATGTTAATTCAATGTAAAAAAAAAAAACATGTTTCAAACCTCTTTGTCATCTCTGATGATGCTCTTCATCGCCAGTAATTCAACACCTCCCCCAGAATTTAAGCCTGAATACTTTTTTAAAAAAATACAAAAAGGCTCTACCGAATTGTCAATTATATTCAAGCACCAAACGCTATTACGGTTGCCCTAATTTAAGTAGTAAGATTGTTGTTTCTGCTGGTTTGTGCTAGTTTCTTTCTGACCCTAGAGACTAACACTTTCGCTGTCTAAAAAGAAGCATGCCATAAAAACAAGCATTACACAAATGCCATTACTTTTCAGAAAATGCTACATACTTGCAAGCCTACAATAAACTTAAAGGCATGCGCATAAATATCTTTGTCCTATTGCATTAATGGAGGCGCAGAAGATCTGCGAAATCACAGCTGACTGCACATTATATAGCAAAAAAAACAGAAGAAATAAAAAAAATGAAGGAAAACACAGAGAAAAAAAATTCACCACGTTTGGAGCCTCATGAAATATATGCTAACCTTCAATGGAGCATCATACCCCACGATTATATTATTCTTCCCTCAATTCCTCTGAACAGTTGTAGCTCCAACCCCAGTGCTTTCTAATCATCTCTGAAGAAGAAAATTGTGAGTTATATCCTTTGCTTGCAATACACCTCACAAACCTAATATAGATGAGAATACATGTTCGTTAAACATTAACAACAGGGAAGTTTTGTGCTGCTGAAGAAGTATGGCATTATGTAATGTAAAACAACCTCATACAAGATATAGGATAATATACAATTGACAGAAATTTCATTAAAGTTTCTCATCATTTTAACAAAAAAATCATTGCAGGGTTATTCTTTACGAAAATTCAATAAGCATTAACTTTTTTGTTCCCGCTTTGTATATTTCACTAGCCCACCCACAACAATAACTCCTTTTACAACAAAATCATTGTCTTCAACTAAAACTATCCAGAGTAGGTAACGTTTTCTACATCTATCCGTGCATTTCATAAAGATATTCAGCTAGCAAGTCACGTATAACTTTGCCTTCTTCGTCGTTGTATGCATCCCTCTCTGCTGCGTTCACATTATTTTCCTCGTTTGGAGGTGTGGTACATGGAGAATCCTCATTTAAGTAACGTATGTCTTCATCCAACAACAAATTGTGTAGTGTACATACCGTTATAATTGTGTCCACTAAATGCTCCATGTTTGGCAACACAGTTTTTTTGCTTAAGTTTCCCCATTGTCGTTTTAAAATCCTAAATAATCGCTCTACACACATTCGTCTACTACTGTGAAAGTAGTTGAAAGACTTTTCTGGTTCTTCTAAATCACACCCACGAAACGGAGTGATTAAGTGCTTACTCAACGGGTATCCTGCGTCACCCAAAATAAAGGGTGGCACCTCCTCCCAATCTACATCAACAGATGGCCCTTGAAGCCCCCCACCAAACAAAATAGCGTTCCCTATACCAGAATTTTGGAACACCCTTGAATCGTGGACACTACCTGCCCATCCAACACACGCATCTAGAATGCGTGTATTAGGAGCTACTACCGCCTGTAATATCGTTCTATAGTTCCGTTCCCTATCATACCAATCTGACGCCCTCATTCCAGCCCCTAACCCTATATTTATATAGGTGGCGTCGATAGCTCCACGGCAGTTCGGAAACTGGAATTTGTAGTTTTTGAAAGCATATACAAGTTGATTGAACCTTGTTCCGGTTAGCCAGTATATCAACCGCGGGGTAAGGATTTCCCATACGGCTCTGCAAAATAATGCTTGTTTCCTTGACACCGTGGTTTTACTGACCCCGAAGAGCTCTCCGACTGACGTGGTTGTGTTTCCCGTGGCCAATCTATAAAGAACCATTTCTATTTGTCGTTTGACCGAAAGCTTCCTGTTCGGAATGTTTAGAAAACAGGGGGCGGGGGCTGTCTCCATTCGATGACCTATTTTCTCCACCAAATAATAGACAAGGTACCATGGAAGCCGAAACAGTTCCATATACCTTTCGTCGTCAAAAGTATCAACAAGTGTCATTGAGGAGTGTAAACTGCGAGGGACAATATAGTATTCTCCGCGCAACCTACGTCGTCTAAGAATGTCCATCGATCTTGCGAAACCCTCAACCAGATGTACGAGGGTTTCAGAAGCAGACATGATATTGTTTTGGATAAAGAACATCATGATCATTAAAAGAACACATTCATCTTCCGTCTGATTACCATTGCTCATATTAAGAAAGATAAATATAAGAAGTATCAGTTCCATTTTGGATAAATACACGGCAGAAAATGACATGTGTAACCTCAGACGACAGTAAAGGTTTAGAATGCGTTCAGAAAGTAGCCATGGCAGCACTTGTGAGGAGGTTAGGGTTTCTTTACAGATGTTCATGAAGTTTCGTTGTATAATGTGAATGTACATATACTACAGCAGAGTACACTCGTACGGATGTGCAAGTACATAACGCTGGTACAAACATTTCGTTTTGACTTTCCGTTTGATGATTTCTGTAAGATTTTCAGAATCTGGAATTCTAATCTACGTGGCGCCAATCATAATTGAGGAAGGTTTGCTACTGGGTCGACAAAATGGAGCGGACTTCCAGTAAACGCTCCAGTAAACTTGTCCGTACATTTACTGGGACCGCCCCTTACTGGGACGCCTAATGGAAGTCCACCCTAAGCCGTTACAGTATGTACATGTCACCGTCTGCATTGACTATGCCACGCTGGATGCGTGAGATTTATCGCGAACAAATTAAGGATAATACAGCTGTTAGATATGAATAGAATCTCCCGCAGGCTGTGACGTACAGACCGTAAGATTTAGACTCATACCGCCGTCAACAGATCTTTTTGTGTTCCGTAACATTAAGGCTGCATAGGAACACCGACGCTTTTCAATCCTCGCTAAGCCCCACCGCGTACAGAATCACGTATACATAAGGCCGAAATTAGCTCCCGCATAAAAATTATCTGCCGCGACGGGCATTTAGTAACACAACATATGCACGTTGACCACTCTATTATATTTTTCCCACTCCTGTCTGTGTGCAGAGTACATAGCTTTTTGGACTGCGCCCCTCTACGCCCCTTCTCCGCCAATACTACACCGCCAATCGTTATTAGCGTTGTGGACACTAATTCCGTCCCGTTTTTTTATTTTTATTCTCCATTAGTGTAGTTCATTCTATTTTTTTCTTTATTCTATTTAGGGTTGTTTTCAGTGCGTTGTCTCTTAAATAGAGTTATGTACGGTCAGTGTCAGACCGTACATAAATGTACCTTTTCAAGTTAAAAATTACAATAAATTAGTTTTAGTAACCGCAGACGCTTGAGAATGTGCGTTCTAAAAAGGAAAAAAAAACAAGGTCGTGAAAAATCCCGTTCCCACATATTCGTCCGACAGCCGCGTTTCGACCGTGTGAATGTACGATTTGTGTACGATTTGTCAGATTTTGTACGGAGACCTATATAAGTGTAAGCATGTTTGCGACCGACATTTTTTTTTTCAAAGATCCAAATTACCATAATCAAACCATAGTTCAAAAGTAGGCGTTTTTTGGTAGGCCTTTTGTAGGCCGCCTTTAGCTTAAGTTGTGTTACGGGCTTTCCATGTGATCTTCTTAGATCGCTACTTTCATCAGCGACCGTCCGATCGTCCGAATCTGACGATAGTTCTATCGTGAGTTGTGTTATGGGCTTTTCATGTGATCTTCTTAGATCGTTACTTTCATCAACGACCGTCAGATCGTCCAAATCTGACGGTTTAAATAAAAAGTCGCTCAAAACTCACAGAAAAAGATTTTTTTGTCCGATTTTTTTTTCAAATTTAGACATGACGGTTAATTCTCTATCGATCCATGTGCAACTCAACCCTCTGTTACTATTTTATTTCATTTTGCGGCCAATACATATGGGTCTTAAGGCCATATTGTATGTTTTACATACAATAGGCATATTGTATGGGCGTACGGTCACCTACTTTTGAACTATGAATCAAACAATTAGAATGTATGATTTTTTCCAAAATTTTCAAATTCTTAAATAGCGTACACCACTGTAATTATTATTATACGCTAATCAAACTCCCACGCTAATAACGATTGGCGGTGTACAGTACAAGTAAGTACCGAACACGGTGTACGGCACTACAGTACAATACAATACGGTACCGAAAATTTCTATACCATTTCCGCATTGCGGTACTTATTACCTATACAGTACACCGCGAATCGTAATTAGAGTAATGAAAAAATTAGAGTAAAAAAACCAAAAAAAATCAATTAGAGTAATGAACTCTAATTTATGTGATAGAACTTTTTCACAGAGGAAGTTTACTCTAATTTATTTATGTACTCTATATTGGGTTATGTCGGCAATAAATTTCCGCGCTGAAATTATGAACACTAAATTACGTAGATGTACAGAATCTGTCAGTCCGTATAGTTTTGACGTCATTATGACGTTAGTATTATTTGTCGCGCTGAATGTCAGCTGATGTTCACACTGACGACGATGTTGTAGACGGACGAGAGTTATGCGAACGGCTTTTTTTCGATGTGATTAATTTTTCGTTTAGTGCGATTTCACGTGCGAGCGCGATTGTATTAAATCATTATTTGTACCTTTTTACTTAAAAAATTACAATTTTGCACGGTCGAACATCGTCCGTACTCCACACTATTTAAAACGAACCTATATACAATTTTGTTACGCTAATTAAACTTACCTAAATTAGAATAATGAAAAAATTAGAATCATTTACTCTATTTGATGTAATAGAGTCGAAATTTCGAGCGACCGAATTAGATTAATTTACTCTAATTACGATTCGCGGTGTAGCTTAGGGTGCGTCTCTGTGTGCTTAAGTAAGTTTTTTTTCTGTCGTTTTCCTGTAAAACTTAGAGCCGTACCGCGTAAGTTTCATTCGTACAATAAAATAGAAAAAAAGAGAAGTACATTTTGCGTCATCATCGAATTTAAAATGTACTACATGTTGTCGTCTTGTGTTTTTCGACCCACTTCGACGACAAAAAACGTCATCTTCAACCTTATCTTTAAAATACAGGGCCGATGTGTTTTAAAATTAGGTATTTTCTATAAACAAATAGGAACACGTATTCGCACGTGTAATGTTTTGTTCAAAAACTTCAAACGAATTCAAGCGACGTGGAAGTGTACACGATTCGCTATGTTTTGTCCGTTTTTGTCTAATACGACAAAGAGAAGTACACAGTTTGTTTTGTTTTGTCAGTTTCCATCCGGTACGGATTTTTTTTTTGCAGGGGTCTCTAAGGTTCCTATGCCATTTCACGTCGAGCCGACAATAGACGCAAAGGCAAAAACCATCTTCTTCAACCATGAAACAACACAGGCTGGAGGGCGGTAGGTCTACAATGTCACGAAAAGTCATGCGACGTCACAAGCAGTTACGAAAAATAACGTGCGTCATCATAGATTGTAGACGTTGACAGCCGTCACGGGCTTTGACGACGTATACAATCGTCACGCCGTTAAGTGACAATTTCGTTTGGTACACATAGGGACACCCGGAATCCGGGTCCGCCGGATCTGCGCTAAAAAACAAAAAAAAAATCTTTAAGTTTGAAATACATAGAGACGCACCCTTACCGTGATTCTTCATAGGATTCATGTTCAACAGAACACGGACTGCAAACCATAAAATCAAAGTACCAAAACGACAAAGTGCTCCTGGACCTTTTGCCGGCTTTCTTTGTCACTCCGGTACTGTCCTTTCCGCATGCCGAATTTGAATATCCCACGTTACAGGCGGTTAGGTATACGTCGTACGGAGTTACAGTATTGGCTACTCCGTATTCGTCCACAACCAGCAGACCTAATAAGATCCGCCGCTCTACTTTTACCGACCCTAAAATGATTCCATTCGCTATCTAAACTTCCTGCCGAACAAAGCAACAAACTCTCTCCGCCATTGTCATCCTACAGCTTCGTGAGCCGGAGCCATTTTCTTTCCTCTCGCAGCACCCTCCGCACGTGCGACCGTCTGCCCCCGCACGTGCGACCGTCTGCCCGCGCACATGTCCCAGCCGCCCCGCACGCGGCATGAAGCGCAATGATTGGGCCAGCGTTCCGCCGCCGCCTGAAGCGGCCGTTTGTGCTGCTGGCGCTGCTCGTAGGCGTGGGCGCGGGCCTCGTGGCGGCGGCGCTGCTCGCGGCGCAAACCCACGACTCGCATAAGAACCGTACGGACGGCAAGGCTGTCGCCACGCCTTCCGGAGACGTGCAAGTAAATGGCAAGTTCACAAGGCCTGGCTGGTTAGCAACAGGGCTGGCCGCATGGACGGGAGGGAGGAAGAGTGGAGTAGATATAGGAGATGGTACGGATTCAGGGTACGGTTTGGATCTAGGAGCGGACAGGGTCGGGGCAGGAAATTTGACGGATGATTTTGGTCGTATGGGTTTCGATAACAGTACGGATCCGGATAATGGTACGGATTCTGAGAATGCTCCCAGTTTGGACATGGATGTCATATCTTCGATTCTGAGAGGGGAAACGACTCATGACGTCAGCGACGTGTGGCACAATATGACTGATGCCGAGCTTTTTGAGAAAGCGATACGTGTGTCAAGGGAGGAGAGAGCAGGAAGTAGGAAACTAGCATTTTTATTTTTGACACGTGGCAGGCTACCGTTGGCTCCTTTTTGGTGGAGGTTTTTGAAAGGGTACAGGAGATGGTATGCCATTTATATACACACTATGCCCGGATTTCAGTATACAAAGAACCTTCCGAGACCGTTCCGAAGACGACAGATCCCCAGTCAGGTCAGTTGAGATTATAAACCCTAAAATTACCCTAAATTTATACCTAGAGGTTTTTTTATGGTAATGTCTTTTGGTATTCTAGGTTTTGTGTTCTTTTCTGGGGGCTGGGACCTTCTGCCCGTTTATATTTTTTTTAGGGTTTGCTACAGTTGGCATGCTCTGCATTCTAGGTTTACACTATGATACGGTTTCACTGTTAATTGGTATGCTGGTTAAGGGTTTAAAATCAGTTTGTGAGGCCTTTTACGGTTATTGGATTTGCAGTTTGAGTTCTATTGGGTTAGGCTTAGGCTTAGGCTTAGGCTTAGGATTAGGGTTAGGGTTATTCTGCTGCTTTAGGTCCATCCTTGTCTACTAAAAGTTTACAGTCCGTTTTTCCTGGTTTCCGGTTTTTCTGGTTTTCCAATTTTCCCATTTTTTCCGATTTTTTATTGGAGTTGAAGTTCCATAAGGTTTTCCAAGCAAATCCCTGGACATAGTTGTAATGCTTGATTCGGACAAAGAATCGGGTTTTGAAAGCGTCTAGAATTGAAGATTCGAAAATAGGAGTTTCCAAATGTTTAGCTGAAAAGCTGGCTAAAATAAGCACATTCAACCCTTAAAAGTTGTTATTTGTGTAAAAGTTACATAATTTTGTCATAACTTTTGGGTTATGATATTAGTAAAATACTGGGATTTATTGCTTGAATACTAGATACACTTCACAATAGTTCGATAACGGCCAAACGAGCCCATTGAATTCACCTTAAAAGCCTCTTCGTAGACTTCGTTAACAAATAATATGGACCACCATTTTGTTGGTCGGTGATGTATTTTTGTGATGAATTGCATAAATGGTATGTACTTCCCACCTCCCAAAGTATACCTCTCAACGTAAGTACTCTGGACTGTCCCCGTTTTAACGCCTTTTATTTTGGACCATTATAGTTTTGGGAGATAAAGTATGTGAAGTGCCGTTGTTTTTACGGCGGCTTTCCTTTTTGTTGGACCGACTATATACCCAACCACTGTATTTCTCATCGGTTAACTGCTTATAAAACCATGGCTGGGAAGATAGATTATTGGTCGTGGACATTATTTGTTACCAACTATGGTATTTTGTGCGTGTTTAAATTAAATTAATTCCTCTTTGCAACGGAGGCATTAAACAACAGGGTAGCCTTGAATTCTCTCTCGCTCTCATTCTCTCTCTGAATATATATACATCCAGAGTTTTTTTTATGTGCATGCTTCTATTTTGTCACCAACTTTCTTTATTTTTTATGTATCACGAGTTAGCTATTTGCACTTCTTAGATTTTCATTTTTTTTATCGTGAATGCTTCAGTATCAAACCGATATCCTGTTTGATTGGTGTAGAGAAACTTTTCCTGTGGACATCAAATACCCAGTCACCCTTAATTCAGTGGGACCATTCAAATTATGATGGTTTGTTGAAATACCAAGTAGTCCGTTTTCCTCGAACAGTAAAGTTGAGGAAAACAGTGATTCACGAATATCATGGATTTCCCTTGTTTTAATGTCTATCTGTTGTAGACTTGTATTTCTAGTTTAGTATCGAATGACGTGGAGGACAAACGGCTCAAAGGCTGTGTGTTTTGAAAAAAGAAATAGTATTATTGAAGGTATTTTGCTGAGGTGGCTTTGTAAAATCTGCCCCGAATCAGTGCTATTAACCCCGATAGCTATTCACGGTGTAGTTATGCGTGAACAGAATATTTGTTTTGATCACTTGTTGGTCCACACTTGTGATGAACGGCAGTGCAAATTTGGCTTTTCTGGTCAAATTGCTATGTGTTTCCGGTCATGAATCCCCACAAATTGATGAAGAGATTTGCTGTTTAATTTTTGTAATACAAGTAAATTATATGGTCTAAGTGGTGTTGATTTTGGACTCACTTAGTGTGGTTTGTTCATATACCTTAGAAGGAAATCGGTTTATGTACTTTATCACTAGTGTTTGCAAGGACTAACACTATATTACGCATAGAGGAGCAGTTTAAGCCACACTTTGGGACGCTAACCGGATCCTAACAAATTGTAGCCTTTATAAACCACAGAGTCAGGACGTATGTTGTCGAAGACTTGACTTTTAGCGTGACAAACTGTAGACTGTAAATCACACTGTTTTATGGGTGTACGGTTTTTTTTAACCCAAATTACTTTAATGAAAAATTTATTCTATGGAACAGTTCGAATACAGTGTGGTTCATGCTATGGTATTCTTACACGAAACAGTTTGGATTCAAACTTAGATTGGTGCACACTGTTATTTACAAGGAAGTTAAATTTTGAGTGTGGACAAGACTGATGATTGTAAACAGTGGTGTGAGGAACACCGTTTAGGGTTAGTAATGCGTTCCGCTGTCCTTTGATTTGGTTTTACCCAAAATCTTCAAATAGTGTTAAGAACAGTTATAGAAAGAAGGAAGAACATTCCCCTGCCAGCCAATGCAAATTAGTGTTATTGATTTTAATTTCTCGGTGGTAGTACTAGTTCTTGTACCCCAGTAGTGACAAAGTGTATATTTGCCGAGGTCTGGAAAAAGCAGCATAAAATCAATCCTCATTACTTTGAGAGTGGTGCATAGTGTACACTGTGAATTGCTATTAGCGTGAAGAAATCATTAGTATGAGGACTGTTTTAGTGTTATGATTCTATTTCCGGGCCTTATCACGCAGAAGATTTTCAACCGTAAAAGAACCAGCGATAAGAAAAAAATATTTCGTGTCATTAATGTTATTTTGTGTTTAGAGGGCAGAAAAGAAAGGGACGGAATTAGTATTCTTGACGCCAGCAGTGATTCACGGTGAAGTGATTTTTGTAAGCTGTAACACTAAGTTTTTTAGTTATCAGCAACCTTGGCGGTATGCTATTTTCACCTTGGACAGGTCCTTGGTATGGAACAAAAATGTGTGGATTGCCGCATCGGTATATCAATAAAATCTTGTAAGTAAAATCTTAGAAAAATGGACATTTTCGACCAACAGTGGGCTTTTGTACTATTACTTAGTGAGAAACTCCAAACCTACTGTTCGGTTAGTTTAAAACAGCTTTTCTGAAAATATTGCGAAATTGGGACTACCGACAATGTTTTTACAGCAAGTTCCATTAAAGCTAAGCAGTATACGTGACGACTTTTTAGCACGCCAACTCATAGATTACGAGGAAAAATGTGTATGACTTTATGTGAAAAAACATATTTCAATGACAATGTCAAATTTATCACACAACGGGCTGTAGTTTTTTCCATCGGTCATATGGAGGGTAATTTACCTTTTCCTTGATTGCTGTAAATGTATCCTTCATTTCTTTCGTCATTAGATTTCAACAATTGTTTGATTTCCTGAATCGAATCTGTTTTAATGAATGGATTATATGGAGTTTCACCCTAATCCAAACTAAGCGTATTAGGGACACTGTCTACCACCATATAGTCATCTGAAATTGTCACACCACACTAATCATTAAACTCTATATCAGGAACTTCTCACTTATCCACATTCTCACCACCAGTAACGTGCGTCACACTATTTTCTTTTTCACACTTATGGTGGTAGACAATTTACTGTAGGTGTGTAGATACAAACTGTGTGGACCGCGGTTTGTATCTTGGGAAAGTGTTTATGAGCTGCAAGCATCTATACTGGACCAAGATTTATTGTGCACACTGTTGGGCTGATTAAATAGTGTGAATTCTACAGTGTTTTCATCCACTCTAACGGTTATTTTGTACTATTTCCTTTGCGGAATGTTTTTGGATAGGATCCGTATGCATAGAATAGTGTGGTTGTGTCAAATATTGAATCCACATAAGTTATGTCAAAGGACAGTCTTACCTTCAATCTGAAGGAATTTTCTGTGTCACGTGTCATTATCATAAAATGTCTTATTATTTTTCTGTTTTTCGTTATAGTACTCTCATTAAGTGTAATGCTAATGAAAGTATGGAAATTCAGTCACTCAGGCTGTCAATGATGGTATGTTACTTCATATTTCTTACCTGTTGCAAGTAAAGGAGTGGTGACTCCTTTCAATTTTTACTTCCATTGTGAAACTCGATACAATCTCCTGTATCCAGTTCTGTCTTTTCTCTTTGTTTTCCTCCCTTTCCACAGGTGGCGTACCCATGTTCTGGTAGAATGAGTGCTATTTAAAGACATACCAACTACCATAGTTAGCGTTGATGGAACAGTATACCGTAGAGCGTTATGGATGCAAAAAGTAATAGTGGAAAGACCTGATTGGTGTCAACCCTGGGAATATAGTGACATGTGACATGTCCACAAATTGTAGTTGAATAATGAATAAAAAAGATGTGAGTTGTTCACACTGTTTTTTGTGCCCAGTACCAACATTGGAATTAGAGTTGTTATGGATGCAAAAAGTAATAGTGGAAAGACCTGATTGGTGTCAACCCTGGGAATATAGTGACATGTGACATGTCCACAAATTGTAGTTGAATAATGAATAAAAAAGATGTGAGTTGTTCACACTGTTTTTTGTGCCCAGTACCAACATTGGAATTAGAGTTGTTATGGATGCAAAAAGTAATAGTGGAATGAACTGATTGGTGTCAACCCTGGGAATATAGTGACATGTGACATGTCCACAAATTGTAGTTGAATAATGAATAAAAAAGATGTGAGTTGTTCACACTGTTTTTTGTGCCCCAGTACCAACATTGGAATTAGAGTTATTTAATCTCTTTCCGAGTATTGTGAGCGAGAAAATGTTACCTATTTTCTTCAGCTGACTTTTCCGCTGGTAGTTACAAGAAAAGCAACCGTAAGTTATCACGTGTCCGAGTTTCTTCAGTATCAACGTTATTTGTGCTATTTCTATTTTTTATGTGTGTGTGAAATTCTTAGTTTGCATCACACTGGTTTCATGCAATAACTTTTGTGTACTTTTTTTTTTTTTCTTATCTGTCAGATTGGAACACATTCATTTGAAATAGTCATTAGTATGCCAGCCACAGTTTTAAAGTCAAACGGGCAGTTGATAAGGTTAAACATTTGTCAGCATGTTGATTTTGCTGACGTGTTTTGTTTCACTGCAGTTTGCATTGTTGACTTAGCTTAATGAAATTCAAAGTCGACATTTTCATAACCATAACCATATCTACTACTATCGTCATCATGGTTGTCATCATCATCATCATCATCATCATCGTCATAATCCTCATCATCATCGATGATGTCATCAACATCACTCCCCATTGCTGATATCATTCTGAACCCCAGCTATATATTACAAGTTGTCACAAGCATCCTAACTTTCAACATTCTCATCAGTACGATCCTATTATTGGAACTGTGGTGCATGTATCAGGAGGTGGGTTGGGGCAAAATGTCGATGGTGGACGCCGAGAGACGACTGCTGGCGAATGCTCTTCTCGACCCGATGAACGATCGATTTATACTGGTATCCGAATCTTGTATTCCCATTTTTAACTTCACTTTTGTTTATAATTACCTTATGAACACAAACATAAGTTTCCTCGCGAGCCGAGATGCTCCTGGACCTTGGGGGAGAGGTCGGTACAATAAAGGCTTCTTGCCGGAAGTCACGATTAAACAATGGAGGAAGGGATCACAATGGTTTGAATTCACTAGAGAATCAGCTCTTTTTGTCGTCTCCGATACATTCTACTACAAAAAGTTTAAAAAAAATTGTATCAAGACGTGTTATAACGATGAACATTACTTGCCAACACTCTTTTATATTGAACGCCCAGATACAATTGGGTATAGGACAGTTATGCATGTGGATTGGAGCCATGGAGGATGGCACCCAAGGTCATACAGTAGGAGGCTAGTGAACCAGAAACTTATACAGAAAATGAAGGACGTGAGAACCTGCACTTGGAATAACATTACAGGATCGCACTGTTTCTTATTCGCTAGGAAGTTTAGGCCTGGGGCTATTGCGACTTTGTTGCAGTTAGCCCCATGGATGGGCATGTAGTGTCACAAATTGTAGGAAAGCTTGATATTCTTTCAATATTTTGATGTAGTTTTTGTCGTAGGATTCTCAATAGGAAGGAGATCTTTAGTATGTGACGTGTCTGTTTGTACAAACTTTGTACGTGCGTAGCTTATTTGCTTAAATAAAGATACATCAGTTGGTTATTACCGACTGCTGACATTGAAATAGTTCAAAAAATATTCCATCGCAATGAGGACTATATTTTTGACAAGTGGTCTATGTTTTTGACGAGTGGTCAATTTTTTTTTTTCAATTATTATTCCTGTAGCCTGTGGTTCTGGATGTAAAACCAGGTGATGAACAAATTGTAAATATGTGGGATTGAGAAGTTTGAACCGTGTTTTTATATTTACCGACGAAATGGGGATGTCGAATTGGTATTTGTATTGAAGGCTCCTCTCAATTTTATTGCCATCATTGGTCCACACACTTCCACGTGATGAATGATGGATGTTGTCTCTTATTACCTACTGCGGGATGTCGTCACTTAAGAGTTGTGAAAGGGGTTTTCACGTTTTTCTGTGGCAGTTATTTATTAAGCAGAAAGTGTTGGTTTTTAATCTGTATCTCTTACAGCAATGGCGATATCTAAACGTGCGAATGATCGAAAATTTGACTTCTGGGCCTCAGGAGGACAGTCGTCTTACAAAACATATGGACATCAACGTTTGTGATAGAATGGTGGTGGTGTACTGTGTATATTTTGTAGTGTTGTGCATCGGTAAGGATTTGTCGATAACCGATATGGGCCTTTTTTCGGGGACCCGATAATCGATATATTGGTACGATATATCGCTATCGGTCTTATCGCCAATAAGTAGCCGATAATATCGGCTACTTATCGGCGATAATGCCGATAACGATAACTATCGGCGATAACTGTACGAGCCGTACAGATAAATGTACGGCATGTACACTCAACTGTACGTCTTATTCCCCCGAAGCGCCCTACTCACAACCCCTGAGGTACCAACCAATCAGATCATTTGTACAAGCCGAAAGTACAGTAGCCGGCATAAGATGTGTACGGCTTTAGTACGGCTCCAGTTAAAACGATGAACCTTTCACATCCGACGCCGTGGCTTTGTCCCTTTATTTTTTGGGATCCACTGGAAACCTGCCACGTGTCAATCCGTCGGCTTTTTTGGCAAAAGCCGCCAAAAAAGCCATTCCGAGATGCCGGCGCTCAAGCTGACCGTCCGCTCGTATTTTCTCATTGAATGTCGTCCGTTCGATTCTGGCGGCGCGCATAATGTTATTTTGCATCCGTTGTAATTTGTGTCCGCCGTCTTTTTACCATTCCATGATAATCAGTTTATTCGTACAATTCCGTACGTTCCCGTAAAATTTATGTTCAGTTAACCGCCCAAAAAGTACTACAAAGTGCAACGTATTATTTCGTCAAATTCCGTACATTTCCCGTAAAAAACCGTACATTTCTAGTAAATTTACCGTTTAGTTTACCGGACAGAAAGCACTCCGGACAGAAAGTACAGAAAGTACAAATATATCGGTACCGCTGACCGTTCGATAACCGATAACTATCGGTATCGGTGTTATCACGATAATTTTTTTACCGATACACAACACTAATATTTTGAACTGATGGCAGTCATGCAAAACTTCAAAACAAGGAACAAAAGTGAAAGTTGGTGATTTTTCTCATGGATTCTGATATGTTGTTCCAAGCTTCTAGTATATATTGGCTTTAGGCGGTTTTTCCAGCAATGTAAATGGATGAAAATGCGTGAACCAGGGGATGAAGAATGTTCTGCAATGAAGTGTTTTCATTTTTAACTCCTCATAGGTATGCCATGTGTGAGAGATTAGGCATAAGTCTCTTTTAGGAGAAAAAAGAACGCTGATTTGAAATCAAGCGTAGGCCCCAAAAACATTTGTTTTGTATAACATGATGATAACCATTTTCCAATACACATCCAAAAGGATCAGATTCACATCCAAAAGGATCAGATACACATAAAAGCTGCAACAGTCATAAGAATATTTCCCTGTACATATTCCCTTGTAATGATTGGTCTGATAGCTGTTCTTCTATCTACCTTTCGATTGCTCAAATACGATGAGAACACTTTGTGTGTGTGTCTCCGATTGATGTTTTCAATGTACAATGGTCTTGGAAGTACAATTATGTACTCTATTTCAATTTTCACCCCACGTTAAAAAGTAATTATTTGACCCACATTCGATATCTATTACTTGTCTTGACTCTGTTACTATTTTTACAGTTGTTGGGAAATCATTTTTCTTCCTTACACAAAGTGTTTGGCTTTTTTTTGCATTTACACTGAATTGGCCGCCGTTATCATGAAATATACATCATTTTTTAAGCCAAAACGGGCTAATGAAGGTGTGTTAGTTTCATTTATTACCTGAGTACGACCGTTCACTAAGTTCATCCATATGATTCATAGATCAAAACTAGTATCGAAAACTATATCAAAAGCATTGTTGCAAAAACAAAACAAAAAAAGTAACCAACATATACAAACAAACAATGGTGCCTGGACTTTCCACATGCCGTTTGTTGCATAACCACTGCGTTACAGGTATTTTTTAGAATGAGAACGTACAAAAGGTGCACTGCTTCTTCTGCATAAATTTAAGAATTTGTACAAAACTTACAATAATGACATAAAGGGTTAAGGCAAAATTGCCATGCTTTAGCTATTTACAATGACAATTGTGGAATCTAAAAAAACATTGAAGTAATAAAACCCTGAATTCTCAAGTTCTAGGTTGGCACAAGTCTGTCATTATTCTTAATGTGGCAGGTTGGATGAAACCTTGACCTTGCCATTAAATTTGGAGATTATTATTGTTTACACTGCTCCCTTCCCCCCAGCAAGATACGTCATCTAGCACGAGCAAACATTTGTTTCATCCATATCACAAACTGTGAAGTCGCCTTGAAGGCTAGGAGCGTCTGCCAAAGAGATTCTTGCAACAAGGCTCTCGAATCTAGGTTTTTGTACCGAAACTCTGACAGTTTCTTGTCTAATCAATGGCGGTGAGTTCAAATTGATTGTCACATCAGATGTTGGAGCTGGCTCCCTTATAACCATGGAGGCAATGTAAGCAAGCATGGCCACTCTCTTCACATTTGTGAGGGGCTTCTTCATCTTTGCAGATTGACCAACCCCCGATGAACCATATTGATTTTCCTTTCCAGTGTAGAGCTTACCCTGGAAACAGTGGAGAGATGCATTCAGTAAAGTTATTAGCTTAAGAGTGAGGCACATGCGAGAGGTAGAGGTTATCCTCAGATTTTGACTGAAATTGTATCAATCAATGGAAAGAGTGTTTTAATACTTTTAGATATGCAATCCAGTAACTTTGAAAAAGCAGTTTTGGCAAATAATAACTCTCCCGACACAGTAAAAGTTCCAAACAGCTACCTGCTCACTTCCACGCGCCTGGCAAAGTATTGTCAAATCGTTTGCGGCAATTTTCCGATTGCCAGTTCTGCTCGAGAGAGAAACTCGTTTCTGAGGAGAATTTCCACTAGAGAGCAAATTCTCTTTGCCAAAGCAGGCAACAGAACTATTTCCACAGACAAAGGATGACGCCATAGCAGTAGCGAGAATGACAGGGTGAAGGTACAAAGGTTCAATCAAAGTTCTAATTTTACTGTCTATATTCAGCTTCAAGATTTCGACTTTTGTGTAGTTACGACTGGAAGTCAGAGGACGAATGGATATGAGAGAAATAAAATGTGTAAAGAGAAAAATGCTGATGCTATATTTATACTGAAGTCAGCCTTTTGTAGCCAGTACATCAGGCGCTTGACCGACGCTTCTGGTGTCCTGCCACGTAGCAACTGAAAGAGACACTGTGCAGGAAATGTGTTCTTGAGCCACACGGCAAATAGCCATGCGAGCCAGGTGGAAAGAGTTGACAACTGCGTGGCAGACACTAATTGGCTTTTGCTTATCAGTCCTATTTGGAATATGGGACGTGGCCAAAGACAGCGATAACGTTGTACATGTACATTTTCTTTCTACATGAGTTCTAGGCTTCTTAGGGCGTGTCCCCATGTAACCAAAACTTTGAAACGCTATTTTGGATTTTAGCGCAAATTGTACGGTGTACTTTTCAAAGTGTGCCTATGTCAATCGTTACTTGCGCGTTCATTACTTCAAATATGTGACAGTTGTAGACGTCTACAAAATGTGCGACAGTCTACGAAACGAAATGCAGACGACTACGAAACTACGAAACTTCCTAAAAACGGCGACGGTTGTAGACGTCGAGGTTTTTGTGACGTTGTAGATGTTTAGGGTTTTGTGACATAGCGAAGTCATGCTACCATGTGACGTCATCAGTACGTACATTTTCCGCCATGGCTTCCCTATTTCGTTTTCTTATCTTTTATCATTCGATATGCCATCAAACTTACACCAAAAATATTCAAAAAAAAGACAAAATATATATCTTTCATTTGATACTATTATTGTTGCATCTCGTGTAAATAAGAGAGAAAGAGGAGTGGTCGAGTGAGAAAGAATGGGAGAGACGAGGACGACCTAAAATTTTGCAAAGGACCCATGAAGGAAAGTGGAGGTCCGAGACCCCTGCCAATTTTTTTCCGTACATGTTTGTCATTTTCTTATGTGCATGCGTGTGACGAGCAGTGAAAAAAATAGCGTGTACTTTCTTTCGTGCAAAATTTTTCGAAAACGTTTGACGCGTACAATCCAGGTTTTCTATTCGTCAATAGGGTAGTATTTTGATTAAAATCAGATCGCGATTTGATTCCAGTGCAAGTGTGAAGATGAGTTGGAAGTGAGTCGCGATGATAATAACGCCAAATTGCTGTACCTTTCAAGTTCCAAAATGACGCAAAATGTACTTGTGTTTTTGCAAATTTTTCATACGGCGTAATATTTTCTCGTTGCAAGTCCCATTTTATGTGAAAACGACGGAAAAAAACCGTTACTTGAACACATTGGGACACACCCTAAGGTACAGTACAGTAATGTATAGTACAAAAATATAATACTCTATATCGGTAGCCTTTTATCGCTAATCAATGTGTACCTTTCTTTAACATACTAATAATGAATATACTGGTTCGACATATAAATAAAAAAGGGAATTGATCATGACAGTGACTGTTTTGGTTGCGCACAACTTACGTCATTTTGTCAAAAAACGTACGTTTGAAGTACACATTGGTACAAATAAAGTACCGTTGAGTATAAACTTGACGGTCAATCGGTTGGGCATCTTTGACTTTCATAATATTGTTTCAACCGCTTAAAATTTTGCCGCGCTTGCGAACGTCGACCGTCATAATAAAATTAGCAATTCACACGGCCAGCAAGCATTTACGGTAACAAAATAGCGGCGACCATATGTAAATAAAATGGTTGCAGACAGTCACTTTTTGTCGTTATGCGAGCTCCACGGTGAGAGCACTTAGCCGCAAAATTGAAATTTAATCGTCTAAGCGTTACATTGAACTTAGACGCAAAGTGAAACAAAACCTCTTGAAACTGAAGTACTATAAGTCTCGTACGGAAATATTATAACGCACGAAACAAATTAACTTTTATAATAAAACGAACCGGCGTAAAAATATCATTTGTCAATATTAAATGAAAAAGAATGCGCGTCGTGACACGCGACGAAATTGAGCGACACTATCTACGAATCAGTAGTCTTACATTGACAACGAAATGTTACGATATTGGGCGAATCGGCAATAGAATAATATCGATAGGATCGGCTTATCGGCGATTCATTTGTAATTTGGGCAAATGATATTTTTTCCGCACGTGTCGAAAGTTTTTGACAATTTTTGTGCGCGGAGTATAAATAAAAAAACCCACTGCACGTTTTCAGCCTGTGCGTGACTTTTTTTCTGGGCGCTTTTTTCCGTACAAGGGCCGTGGAGGGGTTTGGACAAACGGACGCCATTTCGCAAAAGCGAAGTCTGTGAAAGCGCCTCCCTCTCTCTCCCTCTCCCACTACCGCAATTATATTACAATTCTTTCAAGGAAAAACGTAAAAAATGGTATCAAATGAAATATCTTTAAAACCAATTTCTTTTTACTATATTTGGGCATATTTTGATGGCAAGTGGAGTGAGAAAGTACAATAAAACACAATCGGGAAACCATGGCGGAAAGTTTTAGAATTTGTGATGTCAGCGCTGTCATAGTTGAGCGTGATGTCATAATGTCACATACCCTAAATGTTGAAATTTAAGTATTTTTTAGTTTGTATTAGGATAGAAAAGAGCAAAGGCAATCTGCCTCTAAAGCTCCCACACTTGTTGTAGTCACCGAAGGCTGGATAGGGAGCTAGAGCCATGGCTGCCTAGGCCCTCTAGAGAAATAAGGAGTAGTTTTGGTAAATTTACCAAAAAAGGGATTGACGGACCCAAGATTTGATCATGGTACCTGTTGTCTGTAAATCAGCCTATAGCCGTTAGCTTTGGCCAATAGACTAGGACCTATGCTGAGATATGTAGGGTTCGATAAATATTTAAAGGTTAACACGTCGACTAATTCATTTAACGTAACAAATAAGATTCTCAGCACATACATACAGTTAAAGTTAGTGCGAATTAGGACACCGCACGAAACAAATGTGCGACATATTAATTTCGACGTCTAGAATTAAAAGCCAATCTTGATCGAACGGCCATGGTGGGAGCCGATATCGCGGAGTGGGCGTTTTGGCGTTTTGCGGTCACCGCCAATCCGGATGACACGTAGCAACATCTTACGGTTTGCAAAATCTCCAGAGCACACGATAACAAGTTCGGATGTGACAAATGCCACCGTCATGGCCATGCCGTACAAATGTCGTACAAAAAGTACTTCGGCACCTGTACTTTATGTACGGTACAAAGAGGGGTATAGGACTTAAAAAAATAGTAGGTAGCCGCCTCTCTATCAGAGAGATTCTGTACAAAAGGTCAACCTTGACCAGCCATAACTAACTGCTCTACGAAACAAATTCAATGATTCTTTTTGCTACGGACTCAAGGGAGCCCAGGCTACACAAGGGTGTAGTCGGTCAAAGACTTTGCTTGCCAATGTGGCTGAATTTGTAAAGGAAAGTCAAAGTGGGGGAATGTGTCCAGATACTCATATTATAACTTTGCATTCTGTTGAGGAACTGAGCACACAAATTGTCTTCTTTCACATGGGTCAAGCTCTATTGGGGTTGTGACTGTCAAGGTGTTTGTCATTTGTGTTTGTATCAACTTGGAGTCGGCACTATCTAGATAAGCTTCTTTGGATTTGCGAATTCTGTGGGGGAATGGACCCCATAGAGTTTCACTAAACATCTACAATGCCTCCACGTCGACAATGTGGCGTACAGACATTGCGAATTGACAAAAACTGTACGACGTGCGGGTGGACGTCTAAAATTCAAGCCGAGTGGAAGTTTCGCAACATTTTGTGTACCGTTTATCTGTCATTTGTTTTGTACATGTCTACGCTTGTCAAATTTTAAAGTATCAGTTGTTTGCGCTTACATCAGAATGCGCTGAAAGTAGTACGGAGAATCTTCGCTAGAAACAAAGTTACAAGATTAAAGTTTCGATTACATGGGAAAGTGCCCTAATAGCGATAAACGGTGTAGTGTTGTGTAACGGGTAAAACTCATCGCGATAAATTCACTATTCGATATAAACGGTCATAGGGCTCGATATATCGCTCCAAGTCCAATCAAAATATCGCGATATATTTGGTAGGTGGTAGGTGTCCGTATTATAGTAATGTACGGTAAGTCGTCTGAGTAATCCACTCCCCTCCCCTCTTCTCGTGCTTTGGGGCGTCAACGGGGGAGGCGGGGGAGGTGGGGAAATGGGGAGGCGACGTTTGAAAAAATTCGATCCTACTTCGCTTTTATCGCTGATAAATATATCGGCGATCGACCTACTTATCGTTTAAATATCCGAATATTAATTTTCAAAATGAATGGAAGTGTTATATTGATTTATCGATACCAATATTTAGTTTATGTTGAATATCAACAATGGGGCATGTGATACACAACATTAGTCGAAGAAGTTACTACGTATGATAGGGTAACACACTGCAGGTGTAACATGACAACATCTTTAACGCCTTCACGTTTATATGGAGATTGAACCATGTTTTCCGAGTCGAAACGTTGCCAAAGTTTTGGTGTTTCAACCGTCAAGGGTTTAATTATTTGCGCTCACGACATAAAGTTGGGCTTTACTACACTACAAATATTGTAATATGTTTTGCTGCGTACATATAATATTTACAAAAGCTTAATGGAGGACGCTTTTATTTCCAACGACACTTTTAGCTTCTATATGATGATTACAAAAATGATCCTTTGAAAATTTCAACACCGAAAATTTGTGCCAAATGCTTAAGCCAACTTGTGCAACTTTACATCGCCCGCATACCTCTTGAAAGCGTATCTGTTGGTTTTAAAGTTTAAAATATGCAGTAAAATCACAACAATCTTCATAATTTTGCCAGGGGTTAGGGGTTTGTTTATACAATTATAGTATTGCGTATTTTTTGTGTTTAATATCGTTTTTATTCGTTATCCAATTAATATTACGCATTATTTTTTATGTTACTTATCATTTTATATTAAATGTTTTAAAGCATGTTTTACAACGATCAACAATATATAAGATTTTCACCTGTTTGAGTATTGTCACGTCTAATGTTTATATTACTTTATGAGAAGTGAACGTGTATTTTTTCTTTCTGCGTCAATCAATATTTATATATTGAATATTTTCTTTGGTTTTATCAAGTTGTTTGGGTTTGTTAACTCTGATTTGACAAGGTAAGATACGAATCATCGTTCAAAAAATTGTTTCTGTTGTTTTATAAAACTTTAATAAAATAAGATACTTCTTTTTAATATAGTTCGTAAACATACAAACGATTTTGCGTCTTAATTTGTAATAAAGTTGAACGCACAATCATTATGCATACTTTAAATACTTTAACTATGATTTTGTTTACACGTCCTCTTACCATGTTTTATGTTGTATATCCGACGATGCCGTATGACCGTTTCTCATTCAATATAAGTTTTGATGAATGATATACCACACTATTTTTGCAAAATAAAGATGCGAGTTGTCGTTAATTTGTAACTTAACACATTAAAAACGATGACAAATATTAAATAGAACTTTCATTTTTGTAAAAATGTTTTAAAAATAAAACATTTTGTTTATTTAAATCAAACCAAATGACCGATTGTATAGTAAACACCGTACAACGACCCTTCTTTGAGGTACATTGATTCGCCCTTGTTTTCTTTATTTGTTTGTTTTATTTTAGGTGAAAACAATTTTTTTTCCAAAAACTAGTTTACAATTATATCTTGAGCTTTGATATTGTTTCATCTTAATATCTTTGGATTGAAAAAATATATTGTGTTTTTTCGTTTTCTTAATAACGTTTGTCTGTCTCGGTATTACAGGTAATTTTATACCTTTTGTTCTACATATATTAACTTTTTTTTCCATTCAATATTATGTTTGTTTCATAATTGTAGTTGATTTGCGCGGTTACGCTTATAGTTGATATACATACTTGTAAACGAATGGTGTATTTCACTTATGACTTATACGATGACGGTTAATGGAAAAAATATGTTGCTTGTTTTTGACAATAACAATGCGCTATAAGCAATTTCGTATATAACAATTAGTGTTGTAAGATAATTGAATAAAATGTTAAACCCAACTGAAATATATTTCATAATTCAATTTGGTTGATCATACTCTATATATTCTGGGTCTTTTCAGCAGATTGTTATTCATACCACACGATGATGTAAAACTCATCGTCGAATAATAAAAACTAATCTTGTGAAAAAACAAAAAACGATCGCGGTCACAACATAATTGATACGTGCAAAACTTTGTTGCTTCGCAAGTAAAAAGAACCATTTTTTTTCTTATCGATAAAACAAAGTTTGAGTCCTACACCCCAAAAAAAATGACGTGTTTAATATTTATATTGTACAAAGGATATAAAAGAATACAAAACAAAATAGGTTGTATTAGAATGTCATCATTAAACCAAGTAATCATTTTTTTGTCGTTTGAACTGTTAAGGTTTAAATGAAATTTAAACATATTTGAAAAAGTTGCCTCAAATATCGTAGTTTAAACTTTGTGCAATTTTAGACTATCCATACACCCAATGTCGTGTGTTCAAACAGCACATTACATGTACTTTATAAAGTAGAAAAACGTTGTCAATGTATGAGCATATGGAAAAAATCAAATACACGTGTTTTTGGAAATAAATTTCCAAATTTATTGGCCAAAAATATAAAAGATTAGATAAAAAAATAAAGAAAACATTTTACAGTACATCATTTCATTGTCACCACAATATATAACTGCAGTGGTTAAAAAAACGAAATTTTATACTATGCGCACAAAGTTTTTCACAATATGACTCGTTTTTGTAAAAGAATTGATGTTGACAAAAACGGAACATAAAATAGATAAAATAAGTTTTCCAAATAGTCTAGTAGATTTACTAGTGCCTATTCTGAAAGTAGTAAAAACAAAAAAATAGCTAACTTCGAAAAAAGTCAGAACTGGGGGTAAAAACTTATAAACTGTCATTAAACATTTTATGCATTTGGGGGTAAATGTTGTTATACTGAAACGATTTCAAATTTCGTGGAACTCTACACCAAAGGTCAACCGAAATCGTGACCGACCGTTAACCGACCGCCCGTGTCGGATCCGGAACGGATTCGGTTGCCAAATTTGGCGGACCGGGCGGATTCGGGCGGTTGATTCACGGAAAGAAAAGATCGATTACGGTCAGATAAACAAAAAAAACGAAAAAAATGAAAATGTTGTTCTGTCCGTACAATCCAACATTATTGTAGTTTGTACTCTTGGTATTGTGGAAGTACGTGACATCATGATTATTTTTTTTCTTTTAAATTTTGTACTTCTTCGGGTACGGGTGGGTAAGGGTAGTCGCGAGAAATCGAGTTTCGGTTAACTTTTTTTTTCGTAAACGCGTTTCGGTTAACGGTTAACAATTTTGGAGCGTGACATAACCCGGTGGGGCGTCGGGTACTCAGATTTGAAGAAAAAAAAACGGTCGGTTTCGGTTATCTAAAATTTTGACTTTTGCGACCTCTGCTCTGTACCCAAATAATATTGACGGCCGATATTATCATTCCGATACTGTGCGCGTCAAAGGCTCGCCCACCTTTTAGTTGGGGACGGAGATGTTGTCATATTGACTTTTCGGATAAGGTTAGCGAGCGAGTCCGTTAGGAGCATTAACCCGATTGGTTGCTGAGCAGCGTGGTGATCGCAAAAGTCCGCTCCAATGTGTCGAATACTGACCTAATTGTCCAAAACATTTGTGATTTACGACAGTTAGCCTTTCGACAGGAATATCAGATTCAGTACTCTCAACTCGAAAGGTAATTCCTGATATTCCCTGACCACTTATTATCACTACTAATTCTTAGTTTGATATATGTACGTTTTTTGGGCGTCTGGATTCCGTGCGTGATTACTTTAGCAGTAAATACACGGAGGTGGATACACGGTTCCCTCTCGACGTGTCTTTAGGAATCCATCAGTGCCCTCTACTCGTGTCAGAAGTCAGAAATTTGAACCAGATAAACATTTTAAACAATTTCTATCTTCCGATTGGATGGCGCGACACATAGTCTTCCATGAAAGATGTGATCAGGTCACCAATGCTCACTTCCACCGCATAACACCATAATAAATATTCCGGGCAGAAACGAATATATTACCAAATTAGAGCAAGCGGAAACCCACCATTGCTTCTTTGTACGACTTGAGCTGTACTGTTAAGCGTTCAGCTTGCGTCACCCTACGTGAGCCGTACGTCTAGGCTACAGCGTACGGGTGATTCAATTGCATTGTACTTTCACACTCGTTGTCTGTTCCTTTCCCAGTCTCCCGTAGATCAGTCACTGGATAAGGGAGGTAAACAAAAATATATCTACTCTCTATCTGTCGGCTGATTGCAAGTCAGCCATGGCGCTCCATATAGCCGCCATGGCTGGCGTAAGTTTATCGTCTAGCTCCTCGAGCGCCACGTTGACAGGTCTACTTCAGAGAGTGAAGCTCACCACTGGCGAATCACCAAGAAATGCGTCAACAGTATCCATGTCAGTCAGGAGTTCGACAAACACGAACTTGGTAAGCGTAGAGCTGTTCAGCACAATGTCGTTTTTGTGCTGTTCTAGTGTTTGTTAGGGCACTTCTGCACGCCAGTACTACGAGTTTCTGTAATATTTTTCTGTGCTATTGACTGCTTATCTGAATAGTTAGATAGATGCAGGTATAGCTATTTTTTTCTTCTCAAATTCACGCTTTGATGATTGAGCTAGCAGAAATGTGAGATACAAGTAGACTCCCTGTCATTATGTTTATGTATATAGATTCGAAGCAGTGGACATGGACTCGAATACAGTCTTAAAAGTTTTACCATTCCTTTTATTATGAAGGACGAAAGGTTGGTCGATATGTGTGCTCGCTTGGGCCTTGAAAGCTTTGAAGCTTGTTTTTCGTGTCACTTGCAGGTTTTCTTAAGTAAAAGAATGGTTTTTTATCATTTCGCGCACTACTCTCACTTATATCCTTTTCAATATCTTGCATCGTGGAGGAAGCCATTTTCCACAACTCTACAACTCTGCCTGGACGAGCCAAGTCTTCTCCAAATAGTTTGTTGTTATGATAATTCAGTCTGGTCGAATACGAATGTCAAGTTGTGTGAAAAGTATCAGAGAAATGGCAAAGTTATTGACAGTGCACATTTGGCTGAGCTTTGCAGGATAATAAATCTACAATGTTCACAGAGATGGCAGTAGATGAACCTTTTTCAGCTTCCCGTAGAGGTATGCTTTTGAGCATTTCTACGTTGGCACTCTCATTGGCTGCTTCTCAATCTGCAGCTGAAGCTTCTAGCAGAAGCGAGGGCCGATTGAAGGCGCTAGAGAAGCTGAAGAAGTTGAAGGAGTCTGCAAGCAAAGAGGTTGCAGAAGTGGGCGGCAGCGTTGAGGCGGCCGTTGAAGCGGCAGTTGCCAAACCTTCAGCAGTGGTGGAGGAAGCTGAACAGAAGGTGGAGGAAGCTCCTCAGAAGGTGGAGGCTGCTCTGGAGAAGGTGGAGGAAGCTCCTCAGAAGGTGGAGGAGACTCTTGAAAAGGTGGAGGAAGCTCCTCAGAAGGTGGAGGCTGCTCTGGAGAAGGTGGAGGAAGCTCCTCAGAAGGTGGAGGAGACTCTTGAAAAGGTGGAGGAAGCTCCTCAGAATTTAGAGGATGTGACAGCTAGCATAGTAAAAGATGTAGAAGAAGCTCCTACAGTGAGTGCTGTTGAAGAAGTTAAGGAATCCATTGCAGAGGCAAAAGAGAATGTAGAAGATTTCATTGAAAGACCTGTAGAGAAGGTTCAGGAAACTGTTGTTAGTGCTGTAGAGACGGTAGAGGAAACCCCAGCCACTGTTTCTGAAACACCAGCGGCTAGTAGTGAAAACGATGTTGCACAAGAGCCTGCCCCGCCTTCAGGGGTCTTGAACCTGAAAGCTCTTATAGAGAAAGGAAAAACTGGGGACGCGGGTGGCTTTACAGGCAAGCTCACCCTTTCAGATTTCAAATAATCTTACCACTAGTACATTTTGAAAAGACACAATTTTTGCTTTTGAGACTGACAGTTGATTTTGTTTAACCTCGACAAGTTTCATTTATTTAACTATTTGCTACAATGCCAGCCACTGATGCGTAAACACATCACCCGTCTGATGAAAATGAGCCAGGAAGGAGAATTGAATCTGGGGCAGATTACACTTGAATTTGTCTCACTTTGCTTTCCGTGTCAAGGAAGTACAGTTGATTTCTCAGTGACGAACTTCTTATTCCAAGTGCTGAGCCTCAACCTGGATCCTGGTACTATCTCATTTGTCTTTTCTCTCCTGTTACCATTGCTGGACAATTAGAGTCCTGTGACAACTGTCACTGCCATATGCAAGCCCATGATTCGCCAAAGTAACAGCTGTCTCATTCATGACACAATCACCACAAACATATCATATGAATAAGGCCACTGTACTTGAAAGGATACTGAGTAGAAACTGATGGATTATCAACATAGTCACTGTCGATGTTGTGCATTTCATAAATTTTGTCCTTAGTCCTTGGTTCCACTTTTGGCAGAGTCCATTGGCTTTTCTTGGCATATCTTTCATTATGGTTTTTGTCTCGTATTTCAAGATGTAGAAATCATCAAAATGATGGTCTGCCATATGGGACTCCCGTTTCGATTCTGCTTGAGTGTCTGAAACTTGAATTTTGGTCTGAGGTATCAGACTGTGTAAGCGGTTCATGAACCAGACTGCATAAAGCTGAACTGTAGAGTGAGAATTGTGCTTTAATTTGTGAACATGTCTATGTTGTGTTGAATTTGTGTAAGACTACTCCACTCTTGACTTTCTTCATTAAGAACTATCCCATACCTCGAAAATTAAAATCCTTAACTCCTTTGTTGACCCAAAGCTCAACTGTATGCAAGAGGAGCAATAAGGAGGGGGAAGGAGCGGGGGGGGCGGTAGGAGAGAGGGAGGGAGGTAGGTAGGGAGGGGGAAGGAGGGAGCGAAGGGGAGGGGGGAAGAGGGAGGGGCGCGGAGGGATGAGAGGAGGGAAAGTAAGGAGGGAAGGGAGGAGGAGGCAGGAAGGGAAGGGAAGAAAGATTTTCGAGAGAGTGAGAAAAGGATGAGGGAGAGAGGAAGGACAGGAGATGGGAAGGAGGGAGCAAATCAAGGGAGGGAAGAGGTGGGGGTAGGGAGGAAAAGAAAGGGAAAGCTGACTGGGAGGGGAAGGGGAAGGGGGAGGGGGAGGGGGAGAGGGAGAGGGCGATGGAGACGAAGGAAGAGTGGGAAAGGGAGATGGAGAGGGAGAGGGAGAGCGATTATGTTTCCGCTTATGTGAATATTATTTGCGGCTCACTGCAGAGGTCGCAAAAGTAAAAAATTTAGATACACGAAACCGACATTTTTTTTTTATAAATCTGAACACCCGATACCCGACAGGGTTATGTCACGCTCCTTCATTGTTATCTAGTACCCGACACGCGTTTACGAAAACAAAAGTTAACCGAAACTCGATTTCTCGCGACTACCCTTACCAGCCCGTACCCGAATATGTACAAAATTAATGGTACATTCCCTCATACCTTCCACGATACCAAGAGTAGAAAGTACAATAATGTTGGATAGTATGGACAGTACAAAACCTTCAATTTTTTTCGTTTTTTGCTTACCCGACCGCACCCGATTTTTTTGTTTTTGTTGTGAATCACCCGCCCGAATCCGACCGGCCCCCAAAATTTGGCACCTGAATCCGTTCCGGATCCGACGCGGGAGGTCGGGTAACGGTCGGTTACGGATTTGGGTACCCGATTGCGACCTCTGGCTCACTGTGTGAATTCTTTTGGGAGCGATCCTGTCAATCGCGACTTCGGAATCACATCGGGACATTGCAAATTTCCAGCACATCGCATCGGTGGTGTCCCAGCGCATTGGCACTGGCAAACCGTAGCGGAAATATTTGAAAATCGCCGTCGATAATTACATCTGGCTTCATGCGATATGCAGTGGATGTCGAACAATTGGGTAGGCGTCCGATGCGATATGCATCATCCCCTACTGTACGATGTGTTTGAAATTTCGCACTCGTCGATTGCTCCAAAAGTTCAGAATACATAGAAAGTACAAAAAATCATAACCTAAATCCCGGTATTACTTCTTTTGCTGCAGTGGCATGTATCCGACGACCTGGGGTTTCTTAGGCTCTCCACGTGGAGTTTGTAACGTCCAAGTCAACCGAAAGTATCATCGCACGCTTCGTCTGACATCCACCGACCTTCAAAGTTTGCGACGTCTTTTTGCCATTCCGTTTCGAAATTTTGATTTCCATTTTCAAAATTAAAATCTGGCCGCAAAATTTTCTTACGAATCATTAATCACCTCCGCTTGTAGTCTGGTAGTGATGTTATCCTTCAGATTTTCCGTTTGAAGAATATTTTTAGATTTTCAAAATGTGAACACTAACTACGTGGCATTAATCATAATTTCGAAAGGTTTTTCACTGGCCCGACATAATTGAGCGGACTTCCAGTAAACGCTGTCAGTAGACATCTCCATACACGATGTTGCTGTGAGACATCTCCGTACATTTACTGAGACCGCCTAAAGGAACGTGACCCTGAGAGTGAACTTCCATTAGAGGAAAAGTGGAGTTGTTTACTGGATGCCGTACGATTTCGTACAAATTCGTACCATTTGTTTTTTTTTGTTAGACGAAACATGTTAACTGAATGGCTCCAATATTATAGGCGTAAGCACCTTTCACTTTTTTAGATTCGCGAAGCAATCACGCACATCGTCCAGTGTGAAGAGACTCTCCTCGGTGAGGAGAAGTTCTTCACACTGGTCGTGTACCATGGTACACATGAAACTTAAAAAAAAAATCCACCACGAATAGGCGATGAGAAACGAACACGTCGTACATGCCATGTGCCTTCCGCCACTGTGTATGCAGGTCGACCGAAATATCCTCGCACTCTCCTTCTGACATCCGCTGACCTTCAAAGTTTGCGGCGTCATTTTGCCATTCCGTTTAGAAATTCTGATTTTCAATTTCGAAATTTAAATTTGGTCGCACAATTTTCGTACGAATCATTAATTAACTCCCCTCGTACAAATATTATGTACAGATTTTCAGTTTGAAGAATATTTTTGGATTTTAAGAATCTGAAAACTAGCCTAAGTGGCGCCAATCATAATTGAGAAACGATGTTTACTGGGACGACATAATGGAACGACGTGCCGGTAAACACTAGAAATAGATGTCTCCGCATGTTTACTGGGACCGCCTAATGGATAACAGGCCTCATTGTGTGAATTCTTTTGGGAGCGATCCAGTCAATCGCGACCTCGGAATCACATCGGGACATTGCAAATTTCCGGCACATCGCATCTGTGGTGTCCCAGCGCATAGGAATTTGCAAACCGTAGCGGTAAAACTTGAAAATCGCGTTCTAGAGTTACATCTGGTTTTATGCGATATGCAGCGGATGTCGATCAATCGGGTAGGCGTTCGATGCGATAAGCATCCCCTACTGTACGATGTATATGAAATTTCTCACTCGTCGATTGCTCGAAAAGTTTAGAAAACACAAAAAGTACAAAACACAGAAAATTACAAAAACTCAAAACCGGAATCCCGGAATTACTTCTTTTGCTGCAGTGGCATGT
The DNA here is from genome assembly GCA_037447655.1 of Zygnema cylindricum. NCBI lineage: Eukaryota > Viridiplantae > Streptophyta > Zygnematophyceae > Zygnematales > Zygnemataceae > Zygnema > Zygnema cylindricum. The sequence goes on along the minus strand of JBBHKE010002145.1, from coordinate 6,587 downwards.
ATCCGACGACCTGGGGTTTCTTAGGCTCTCCACGTGGAGTTTGTAACGTCTATGGCTACCACGTGTGACCCTTCAGACGTCCAGCATGGGTATTCCTGCAGATTTATCCCCCACAAAGGCAGTGACGTGTCAGGCAGATGCATGTATATACTGTAACGTCCTTTTGACACCGCCACGTCAAATTTTAGACTGCGCGCTTGTGTCTTATTGGCGCTGAACACGTATGCATTTGGTGCTGAGCATTCTCGAATGTCACCCTCAAACCTATAAGGAAGAGAAATTTTTTAATTTCCAATGAGATGGTCTTTGCTTCTTCTGCAGTATCAATCTTTCTGAAATCGGTCTTTACAGCCAGAGGACATCATTTTGTTTCCGAGCAAAACAGTGATATCTAATCATGGCGCGGACCGCCATGCTCACGTTTCTCGGGGCCGTCGTCATTTTACAACTTACTGGATTAACAGTGGGAGCTGAGAAATCGGCTACTCAGAAGGGAGCAGATATAGCGACTGATGCCTATTATTCTACAGAAAAGCAGGCAAAAGATGCTGCAGGTGCTGCCAGCGATACAGTCGGACAGGCATACAAGACAGTAACCGATGCTTCTGCAAGGGCTGCTGAACAAGCCAAGCAGGCGGTCGATTCTACATTTGGAGCGACCAAGCAGGCAGCTTCAGATACTGCTAAAACAGCACAGGACAAAACCGCAGCTGCCAAGGACGCTGCGGCAGACACTGGAAAGAGCTGGACAGGCTGGGCAAAGGAGACGGTTGGCTCTGCACAACAGGGAGCGTCTGACACAGCGAAGTCTGCGCAGGACACTGCAACATATGCAACAAAGGCTGCTCAGGATGAAGCTACTAAAACGGCGGAGGCTGCCAAGGAGTCAGGAAAGAGCTGGACAGAGTGGGCACGAGAGAAAGTTGGCATAGCCAGTGATTCTGCTACCAGGTACGTCGATTTTTGAATGATTTTTTTTCATTTTTTCAAGGCCGTAGCTAATTGTCTTTTTAGACTTCTTTTTGCTGTTTACAAAAAATGTGCTGTGTTTCTACTTTGTGCTCTTGGCCGCTATTGGTGATATTACAACTCATTGAGCTCTGATGTTTTTTGTGTTTCTCTCTAGAATATTTCTTACATTTTTCTATTTTAAAGTTCCTGTATTAACAGCGTCCTGTTTTAAGATTTTTTGGACCGCAGGCAAGGAACAGAGCTTAAGGATAGCACTATTCAGTCAACTCAACGAGCGACCGGGCAAGCGCAGGAGCAGGCTGATCTTGTCAAGTCAAAGGCGGAAGAGACTGGTGCAGGTAATTATATTGAGGAAAACTAATGTCGTAAATTTCCTTACATGTTGTTTGTCTGACATGGCATCAGTTAAATCTAACATTATTGGTATTACTTTAATGACGTTGATTGCAGGAGTCTCTGGCAAGGCAAGCGAGACTACAGAGGGTGTCAAGAGACAGGCAAGCAGTTTATATGACCAAGCAGTAGCTGCGGCTAATGAAGCTGTAAAGCAAGCTCAAAGCCTCTTTACCAAGTCCCAGGAAACAGTTGCAGAAAAGCAGGAATCTGTTAAGGAGACATCTGGTGATCTTTCCCAACAGGCAAAGGATCAGTACAACAGAGCTCAAGATACTGCAACAAAATCTGCGGAGGATGCAAAACTTGCCACAGGCGAGACAGCGCAACAGGCAAGTGACAGGTATGCAGAAGCAAAAGGAGCTGCTTCCAAGACAACAGGGGATATTGGAGAGAAGTTAAGATCTGCTGTAGACTATGGCGCTGATAAGGGCAAGGAGAATACAGTGTCTAGCAGTGAGCAGGTGAAGAAAGCTGCTGAATATGCAGCTGAAAAAATCAAGCAAGCCGCTGGTACATCAAATGAGAAAGTAGAACTTTGAGCTGTATAGTAATCTACATGTAAATTTTTGTAAAATCATCATTTTGAAAGTTGTAGCATAGATGGTAAGATTCAGCAGGATTTTGGAGGATCTGAGGAATTTTCCAGGTGTATGCCTCCTGTTGTAAAGCATTCTTGGTTTTTTTGAAGATAATTGTAAATGTGGAATGCCAGTTGCAACCGAGTTTTAAGGAACTTGATTTTGGTTTTATTCATCACTTTTTAATGTGCAGTCAAAATTTGTGGAGTATGACTTATTTATATTTTACTCTTTGATATGTTGAGAAACACTAAAGGATTCATCAATGTGTAACCATGATGAAAGAATTTTTCTGAAGACCTGCATGTTGGTGTTTTCATCGTTTTGTTTAATGCTCGAAATATAGCGAAGGTTTGTTCTTACCCCACAAGCGAGATCTGGCATTGAAATTTAAACCATTTAAAGTGAAATTTCCACCACACCTGATAACTAGGCAAACGACTTGGAAAATTTTTTTTTTCTGTACGCTGACATCTCTGCTCAACTGTTGAAGAAGGTTGAGGATTTTGGAAACAACATACTGTTTGACAGTTAACCGAAGGTAGATTTAATAATATCGAATCAACTGCCACCAAATCAGCAATGCATTTATATCTAATTCTACATAATTTCAAATAGGTGATTCATTCAATGTGGCCACCCCATCAATAGAAAAAAATAACAATTTGTATAATAATGAAAGTGATAAGAAAGCGAGATTGGATAGATTCCCATCTTATTCATAACGTGGTAAGGTTTTTTTCGGCAAATTATATGAGGGGAAAATTCCTGGCCTAACATATGAAATTATACCATATCTGAATTGAGATTATAATCTCTTTAAAACTTCCGAAGATGTAAAATGTGTTTGACAATTGGTCAAATATCTTGAAGGTTTAGCTTTAACATCTTTCAAGAATGTGTGTTGAACTAGTTCTCTATATAAATTTTTGCTTGTTTCGATTCTCACTCTTCCACATTTTGCTCTTTTCGTTCTTGTACCGTAAAATCAAACAATAGAACTTAGAAACTTGTCATGAGGAATGTACATGCATCAGAATTTTATACTTCAGTGTGAAAGTGGGAATGAATATTTCTGAGTCTTACATTTTGACATTATACTTTATTGTAAAAATAAATATTTATGGTGTACAATAGTTCTAGTTTTTGATCTGATTACACTGGTGGACAATGGCGAAGGGAATAGTTAAGTTCATGTTGGAAGTGAGACGGCATTGAATAATAAAGTAATATGAGTACTCTATTTTAATTTCATTGTCAAAAGAGAAAAACATTGGAAAATCTTATCAATAGTACAATACTTCCCCTATCTCAACTACGGAAAAATAAATGTTGTCCAAGTGTTCTACATGACATCTAATCTTCTTCGGTTATTTCCAGCCAATATTTAAAAACGATTTTATGCTAAGATACATTCATTAGCTTTCTGCAGTGTGGAAGGTGCACCTCCCAACTGTTTTTCGTATCCCGTTTGTGAGCAAAGGGAGCTTCATCCATTTTTTTAAATAACCGCTTGTGAGCTGAAGTGTAGGAACTAACAAGCTTTCTTTCAATAACCTCTCCGTATCTTTCAATAAGCTACAGTGTGAAAGAGGGCGGCGACAGTTGATTCACAAATTCTAATAGTGCGTTTGAACCTTCAGTTAATGATACGTAATCATTTTTTGTCCTTGATCTCATATATTTAGCAATTATGTTTCCTTTGTATGTTGAGAAGAAAATGAGGAACGGTGCGCCTTCACCACTTGGCTTACATGCTACAGTCGCAGGTTTCAAGATCACTTTCAGAACGGATGAAAGCGTCATGCATAGATATTTAAAAGCCCAGATGAACAGCTACGTGCCACATCCCAGTAGTTGGAAATAATCATCAAAATAGCCACAGCTAAACTGAACATTGAATTCATAAAGTTACAACGCTAAAAAAAACAGCACCAACATCTACAAACAGAACTATTTGCTGGACTTTTTGACATGCCACTTGTTGCAAACCACTGTACTAAAAATATTATAAAAAAAATGTGAATATACAAAAGCTGCACTGTTTTTTCTGCCAAAAATAGAAATTTGTACATTAACTTCCAATTGAAGGATCTTAAGCAAAAGAGTTTCTCTTAAAATAATTCATAAAACATAAATCATTACACAGCGGAAGCACATAAAAGACGAGGAATATTCAGCCAAAAAGATTTATAAGTGTTCTTGGCCGAAGCCTCTTTACATCATGTCTCTTCTCTCTTCTCTCTCTTCACTCTTCTCTTTAAATAATCTCTACTCCAATATAAATCCTCTATGATTAATTGGTTGATTAATTAATGTTTAACCAGCTCCACTCCTGCCCAGCAAGATCCATCGTCTAAGCAAGAAATATTAACAAAATAAATTTTTATTAACCAATATTAGAGCAAGCCGCTTTGAAGGCAAGGAGCATTTGCCAAAGAAATTCTTGCAATGAGGCTCTCGAATCTAGGTTTTTGTACGGAAATTTTGACAGTTTTTTGTCTAATCAATGGGGGGTGAGTTCAAACTGATTATCATATCAGATGTTGTAGCTAGCTCTCTTGTAACCATAGAGGCAATGTAAGCCAGCATAGCCACTCATTCACATTAGCGAGGGGCTTCTTCATTTTTTCTGATTGTCCAACCTTTGATGAACCAGACTGATCTCCCCTTCAATTATCCAATTTATCTTGAAAATAGAGATCAACATTCAGTAAAGTTATCATCTTAAGGGTGAAACACCATGAGAGGTAGGGCTATCCTCAAAGTTTGATTGCAACACATATAAAACTATGGAAAGAGTATTTAAACACTTTAAGTTGAAACAAATTATACTCTATAATCCTGTAAAACTTTTGTAAAACTTTTGTAAGAGGCAGTTAGTAACTCAAAAGTAAAAGGTTCAAACAGAATCCACGCGTTTACAAAGTATTGTCGAACCGTTTGCAGCAATACTTCGATTGTGGCTTCTCCTCGAAAGAGAAAATTGTTTTTGAGGAGAACTTCCACCACAAAGCATTTTCTCTTTGCCAAAGCAGGTAACAGTACGATTTCCATAGACCAAGGATGACGCCATAGCAGTCGCGAGAATGATTAGTTGAAAAAAAGTAAATTATTCGAGTGGGATTAACAGCAAGAGAGAGAGGCGCGACGATGATAGAGACACTGTGAAATGATTTTGGTTTTCAATTCCATCTCAAACGGTTAAAGAGCGTATAAAACGTGCAAAAAACTTTTCTTATTTGTTGGCAAATGACACTAGCTTTCGACGTGGTTCATAATCAAGATTGAAGACGAGTTTGCATGGACATGCCCAATGGGTTGATAAAGGGAAGATGAGATTCTACACATACTAAGTTTGTGAACGTGCCTAAAATACCCATTACTATTAGTATTATTCAATTAAGAGGTCCATGGTTGGAGACCTATGTTTAGCACGAGATAGGGAGAAAGAATTGAGAGGGTTGAGCTTCTATATGGGTCATCTCCCTGCCTCTTTTGTTCTCTCTTTTGCTCATCTCTTGTTGATTTTTATTTAGAGTGTTATTTTTGAAAATCAAATTTTCGTGCGCGCGCTTGTTTGCGAGCGTACATACCAACCGATAGTAGTGTGGTGGTACTAATGTAGGGTCGTATGGATTTATATGGGGAGAAGAAGGCATGATACATAGTTAACAAGTAGGCGTTTTTATGGTAGGCCTTTGGTAGGCGCACAAAACTTGGCACAAAACTCGCGTAGAGTAGGCATACTGTATGTGTGTGCGTTATGCACACACTTGTACGAACGTACAAATCTGACGTATGATCATAGTACAGCGCACGCCGCCAGACAAAAGTTTTTAGCGAACTGAGAGTATTTTCGCATGTGCTAAAGTTACAGTTGCTTTCTATCATTTTCCTTCATAACTTAGAAAAAAACGAGAAAATCCGCAGCCATACCAAAAAATTGAAATTACCACAGTACAAGTTACGTTTCCTTGAAACTTTATATGTACAATTGTTTGTCATTTAGCGCGATGCAATTTGTCGCCTAACACATTTCGACCCATTTTCGCGTTCTTCCAGCACATGTTCAAACTTTACATCAAGTCACCTCGCGAGATGATTTGAAATAAAATCCAATAAGGTGAGCGAATAGGAAGACAACGTCGCACTTGTCGAAAGTTTTTTACATTTTACATGTTCGTGGATGTGAACAGGTTCACGTTGTACTGGAATGCAAATTTTAGGCCTAATCAGCTCGTATATTTTGTTTAATTTTTCAATAGCTGGATGCCCTGATACGTGAACAAAGTGCTCTTTTGGTAATTACTTCAACCCCCATCCTGAAAAAAGTGTTAAACATTCTGAAAATCTTTTTGTTATTGCCGAGAATAATATTCGAAGAAAATATAACTATATCCTTTGGAGCTAATTTTACCGAGGGGTGGACTCTATTAGCCATTTTAGTGGTTGTTGCCATTGGTTCACCTTGACAACCGGTGGACTTTATTAGTCATTTTAGCGGTTGCTGCCATTGGTTCATCTTGACAACCGGTTGCAATGATTAACAGTTCTTCTCTTTTCTAATTTTCTATAGACCTTTCATCTATCAAAGTATCAATGTCATTTAAATATCCTCTTTCTTGAGCCGCAGCCAGC
>JBBHKE010002144.1:0-76947 GCA_037447655.1 Zygnema cylindricum | reverse complement strand
AAAAACAAAAGGTTTTAATGTGTTTTGGAACCTTGTGATTCTCTCTGTTTTTTTCACCTGGCTTGTTTGTACATAGAAAAACAGGTCACAAGATAGACAAGGAAAGTTGACTAAACATTTTCCGAAACTGATCGAAGATCAAAAAGCAGCATGTAAACCTACAAAAAAACTTTTAAAATTGAACTAAAAAAAAACAAAAACAGTAGCTACACAGAAAATTCTTTGCAGACTGAATGATAACTAGAAAAAAAACCACGAAAACCAACAATATAACTTCCTCTAATGGAATAAAAACTGAAAAGGAACATGAAATTTCCAGAATATCCACAACATCAACTTTCAAAACTGAAACAAAAACTGAAAACAGACGTGTAAAACCCCCAAAACTTCTTTACTAACTGAAGCGAATAGAGAAAACAAACCATGAAAACCCACAATACAGCTTCACAGTACTAAAAGTAAACTGAAAAGAAACATGAAGTCCGCCAAACTTCCTATTACACAAAATGAAAGGAAAAAAAAATAAAAAAATCCACCTTACAACTTCCCGAACTTTGACCATTATAAACTCCATAATCATTTTGTGTCGCAAGACCTCCCGAATGTGAAGACAACCAATCAAAATTATCTTCTGACCAACCTCCTTGACAAGATCCGAAACAATCTAAAATTTGTTGTTCCGAAAATACTGTAGGGTTCACATTTTTTCCCAACCAAATATTATATGCTCCTTCAATCGAACCAACAACGGCAAAAATAGAGCACGCACCTGTGAAAAAAGGGTTACAACGTGGAATTTATAAGTATGTTTGTACACCGATGCTTCCAATTGATGAGATAAAATTGGCATTCTCTCTTAATTATGTCTAAGATAATATTAACATCTATCATTTAGTCATTGGCTCACAATACAAAACGGTAAGTCTAGAATTTCGAAGTAAAATGTTGTATTGATAACAAACCTAGTGTGGAATTAACAAATTTTGTTGACTTTAGAAACAAATATATATAATAATCAAATCCTCTAGTTTGATTACCAACTATCAACCAAAAAGTAAAATTCATGGAACGATAAATTCATGGAAATTTGAGTGATATGGATGAAGATACTTAAACTCATTGCTGCGAAAATCAAAACAAATTCATGTTCAAAAGTAAAAAAAGGCCCCATATGGACGCCTTTGTTCAGTTATATTCCTGGTAAAAATTTCCATGGTTCACAATTAGTTGTGAAAGTCTTGTGATTATTGTCAAAGGGGCTAATTAAATCATAACTTCGAATATCGAGACACTTATGAATATCTCGTATCAACTAGTGCCATATTCTCTTTGATAAACAATACCAAAAAGGTATTTAAAGGAAAAAAACAGTCAGGATTCAAGCCATTTACCGCATGTGAATTGGTCCTTTACTGGTCCAAAATACGATGACCAATCAACAGAAGCCGGAAGATTTCTAATTTGACTCGCATGTCGAGAAAATTTATTTAAAGTTGAAAAACTCGCATTAAGATTTTTTGATGGAGAGAGACCCGAGGGTGCTGTCCATAAGAAAATGGAGAAAACCAATAGAAAAGCCAAAACATTGCACAAATGGTAAGAAAAATTTCATCAGGGGATTTTTCAGCAGTATTCTGGAGGGATTTGGATGATATTTAAGAAAATTTAAACTAACCAGAGAACTAAAAGATGCACACCCCAATGTAACCAATAAGCAAGTCTAAAAATCAAAAGATGAAAAAGCACACCAAGATGGAAAGTCTTTCAGAGTTTTCAATGTTTACTTTTTTACTATTTTTAATGGTTTGGTTTTTAAGATTTTGTCGACTTTGGTTTTTTTTTAAATTAAGTAGTAAGGTTGTTAGGATTTAAAATGTCTACTCACAAGAATCAGCGTTTACTAAAGAACGAGGGAGAGGTAACCATAGCTGATTCGTGATACTCCAATCATCGACCGATTTGCATGTCCAATGTATTACGTATTTTCCAATTTCCCCGGTTTGTGAGTCGATACAATTCCCTGAGAGTTTACTCTGCCATTGGATAGCAAAATCTATCGTTTTACGAGAATAAATCGGTGTCCAAAGTTGGTTATCTGTGCGCTTGCAAGCTGCAAAAAAGAATGGGAGAGTTAAATAGAAAGGAAAATAGGGGATGTATTTTACGCGATTTAGGAGAGAATTTTTTGAGATAGTTGGTGCAAAAAAGAATGGGGAAGGAAAAAGGGAAAATGGGGAATATTTACAGCGACTTAGGTGGTTTGTGAAGGGAAAAGGACAAGATACACCTGAATATTTTCAGCACAAAATTTGGTGTAAAGTGGCACTTTTTAAGTGTATTAACTATTAAGATTTAAAAAATAAAGAGACTAGTCTCATTTTAATAAATTCAGAAATAAAAAATCTTAAGATAAGCATAACAAAAAGAGAGTGATAGAGAGAGAGAGAAAGAGGAGAGAGAGGGGGGAAGAGAGGGAGAGAGGGGGGGAGGAAGAGAGAGGGGGAGAGAGAAAAAAGGGGAGAGAGAGAGAAAGCGTATATTCTCGTTTCTGAGAAAATGGGTTCATTAAGCAACAATTCCCCAGAAAAAATAACTAATAAAAAAAAGGACCATTTGAAGCATACGATTTGTGCATTTAGGAAAAAGGACATGTTTTTTAACATGTCAAAAACATGTTAAAACGTAACATGTTTTTGACATCCCAGAATCACCGTCTATTCGACATTTTTGGGGAAAACAAAAATGCATTTAGAAGGAAAGAATAATTCTCTATTGAAATAAAAACAAAATTTATGCATAACTTCAATCAAATTCAAAAATTTTGAGCTTATAAAATCCATGTATTTATTTATTATTCCAGACCTATGTTCAACCTTTTTTCTTGAAGGTTAGGTCACGGTAGGCAAAGGAGAGAGAAATCGGAGAAAGAGACCTAAGCGATGAGAAAGGAGAATCATGGCAAAAAATATTTTGGAAGCAAATAAAAAGACAAAAGTCAACAAGAAAAACATAAAAAGGGAAGGGAAGGGTAAAAAATGTATTCTCATTATAATCGGTGTACAAGTTGAACAATGCAAGTACTAAGTTTGCCTCTAAATTTACAAGGCACCAGTTACACTACGTCCAAAAGAGAATTGAAAGTCACAAAGGACAAAAAATATAGAACTTATGACAGCCAATGACGCATGGAATCTATAATGAAAGAATCAACTAATCAACAATAATTACAGTGAATGTACAGTACAACATTAAAAAGTGCAACGGGTGAAAGAGAGGAAATAATGATTCGCTAAGCTATGAGACAAAGAAGTAAAATGATTCTAAAGTGTGTACGGATAGTAGTAAGGGTATCCGTGCACGAAAAATACATTTACATGAATAATCGTAAAACAGACGTGACACCACAATACTGCATTGAAAATGGACGTTTTATTGTTTACACAACTATGAGTCCTTGAATGAAAACAGAAAAAAACTCGTCCTAAATTGTTGATATTGGATAGTCAAAAGAAAGCCGATAGGAAAAAAGGGACAAAAATCTTTTTTTTTCATTTGAAATTGGAAATTGGGAAATTCACAATTAGAAATTCACTTCAATAATCCCTCTCATTTTTAGTAGTGAAGAGGGGATAATGAAAGAGAAGGATAAACAAAGTGGAAACAATTAGAAAAGGTGATTTGTCCATCGTTGTAAATATATAAAAGTAAAATGGGTGGAAAAGACCTTATAATAAATGGTGTTCGAGGAAAGATGAGAAGAGAGAAAATAGTGGACGGAAAGTTTTGTCAATGTAGGCAAGATAAAAAAAGGGAAATTAATGACGAGGAATTAGGAGCAAATAAAAAAAAATGTCAAATAAGAATACAAAAAAAAAGGGAAATACAAAAGTCACAGTAGGTAATAAAGTAAAGGGGTTCCTGAAGAGAAAAAATAGAGGATCGAGGAAATTTCGAAAGGAAATGAGAAGTTCTTCCAGTGCTCCGATGAATCGAAAAAGTCTCCAAAAAGGTAGGATAGCGGAGGAAGGTCAAAATAGAATGTCGAGGATTTACGAAAACTAAAATTCAAGTACTAGACAATCCGGGAAGGCCTCCAAAAAATGGTGAATAGAGGTCAAAAATGGAATGAGGGATATACAACCTTCAGGTGGTCCAACAAACCGAGAAATCGTCCAAAACCGAAAAGGATGGAATTAGGAAGGAATCCGGCAAAGGTAGAAAGGAGAGAATAACCTTTTTAAAAAATCCGAATCCTAAAACAGAGGCCACTATAAAGCCAAATGGAAAAATGGGCTAAAATGGGACAACCGAATTTGTATTTTTCTATAAAATTTCTCAAAAAACTGGAAAATGGAAAATTGGATTTTACTTCCAATGGAAAATTGTTGCCAAAAAAGAAGAAGTATAGGAGAAAAGAAATAAAAAATTGCAAAGTTAATGAACGTGGTTTGGGGACTATAATCTCTTGAAGGTAAAGGCATGGTAGGCAAAAGAGAGAGAAATAGGAGAAAGAGATCAAAGAGGAAGAAAAGTAGAATTATGGCAAATAACAATATGAAAGCAAATAAAAACACAAAAGTCAAAAAAACGAAGACAAAAAAGTAAAGCAAAGGGGAGAAAATGTATATTAAATGTAATAAATTGAATGCACAAATTGAACAATGTAATTACAAATTACTAATTCCACCTCTAGGTTTACAATGGACTGGTTAATACAACGTCCACAAAAGAATCGTAGCAACAAAAAGGTATAACTAGTGACGGCCAACGTCAAGGTAGGTGGGCGGCAAAGTTTACCGTAGTAATCGATAATAAAAGAATCTAAGGGTGAAGTTCCATCATACGTTTCTGTAATCATACGGCCAACGGCCAACTCTACAGACCGGGTCGATTGAGTCGAAGTTCCATCACGAAGAGTCTGTAAACCACGTCTCTACAGACCGGGTCGATTGAGTCGAAGTTCCATCACGAAGAGTCTGTAAACCACGTGTTCTAAATTGACTGGCGCTACGCAAAGCTACGATCCCATAGGGAATATCTTTCAGATTTTTAGCACTGACAAACTTAACTCAAATCTTCACTTGCGAACCATATACCTGCGTATGAAGTAAGTATGAAGTAATCATGCGACAGAACTTTTATACTTTTTGCAGACGCCAGTCGGTACGCCACCTCATTTTATAGGGTTTATGTTTTCGAACATAACGAAAGTCTTTTGAGAGAAATAGTGTGACGAACAAAAGTTACCGAAAATAGTGTGACGAAGGAATATTACGAAATTTCGTTTTTATTTTCGGTTGTATTTTGGAAAGCGCATGTCATGTGCAAATCTTAAGATTTTTCGTTGGTTTTCCATCATGACAAGTAGCTAAATCGTCCAGCGTGTCATGAAATTTTTTTTTTGTATCTGCCAACCCACTTCCTTGAGGTGGGTTGAGAGTTACAGAAAAAAACGAAGCGAACTCCTCACAGATGAACATCCGACGGCCAGTATTACCTCCAAGACCTTCAGAGAGTATCGGCAAGATTCTCTGTAATGTTGTTTTTCGTATAAAAACAAAATAGGCGGTACAATTAACAAAATAGGCGGTACGATTTGGTACGGAGAGTCGTCGATTTCTGTAAACTACGCCATTTTTCTCCTGATGGAACTTCATCCTAAGTCTCGGGTTCCATCATGTGGTTTATGTAGTTGTACGGACCACTTTATCGTTTGTACGCACAACATTGCCGGCTGTACAGACAACATTACCTGTACGGACAACATTACCGGCTGTACGGACAACATTACCGGGTGTAACATTTAGGATTAGGTGCCAAACAAGCTTTCGCGTACGTGTTATGTTTTGAATGGTACCACTTATTTTAAATATTATATATTTAAAAAAGTCAAAGATTTAAAAAATAGACCAATTTCAATATAATTAAATAGCGCGAGGTCAAAATGTGACAAACCCTAAACATCTACAATGTCACAAGCAATTAATGTCACAAATCTTAAACATCTACAATGTCATAAGCAACTAGACATCTACAACAGTCAGTCTTTTGTAAACGTCATCAATTGTCGCAAAGTTTGTTAGTCGTCTACAACCGTCACGTCTACATCCGTCACAATCTAAAGTAACGATTTCATTTCATTTTATACAAATGCTTAGAAAGTAGTAGAGAGAATCTTTGCTAAAAACAAAGTTACAAGACTAAAGTTTTGGTTACATTGCGAAAGTGCTCTAAGAATCCGTAGTTCTAGAAAAATTGCGACCTTTGAAATGGTTTGTTAAGCCACGAGAAGAAGAATTAGGCCGGACTTCCATTACAGAAAAAGTGAGGTTGTTTACTAAATGTCGTACTTTTTCGTACCATCACATACCACTTTTTTTTTTTATGAAACATCTTAACCATAGGTCTTGCTGTAATCTACAAAGATATAGGCGTAAACCTTGACCGTCAGATGCTTTGCGTTTTAAAATCCGCGACGCAATGGCTCAAAGCATCAAGGTGTGGCTAATGTCCTCAAAAAATAAATACGCACACATTGAACGATAAAAAAATCCACGATGAACGTGCGACTACGTGTCTACATGTCGCATAAGCCATGTGCCTTGCGCCAGGGTGGATGCGAATCCAGCGAAAGCCGTGATAAAATCTTTGACAGAAGATATTCTTTGACGCTCATTTTGCCAATCCCATTACATTAGTGGAATAAATTTTGGGTTTTAAAACAATGTAACGAAGTTGACACAATTACATAGTACGCACGTTGAAAATTTGACATTTTAGAAAGTTTTTATAAATCTTAAGTTTCGTCCGGTAGGGCATTATTTTATTCATATTTTGCTGTTAATCTTAAAAGTCTGAAAATAAGCTACAAGTAAATGAAAGGTTGTTTCCCGGCACTTATCTGATATAGGTTTTTGCATGAATCACTGCCAATAGACGAATCCGTACGTTTATTTGTAACCGCATCAGAGAAGTCCAATTGATAGTTCAAAAATGTGTACGGCTATTAGTAAATATATCCGTACACAGGGAAAAGATTTCGATGAACCTACTTGAAACAAACGTGAAACAATAGTATTGTACTGGACCGTACGTATTTTGCTTTGCAGCAAAACAGGGACACTACCAAAAGCTGCAGAGTCACCCATTTAATTCAGCAAAAGGTAACCCAAAAGTACCACACAAATGGCCAACTTTGAACAGCTTACACTTAACCCTACAAAAAGCCACTTAGGTTTAAAACACAGCTCACTTAGAGCTCACACTAAACACAATATACTGACAGAGTTTCAAGCACAAACTCTGATCAGTCACAAAGTGACACAGAAAACATCCTTAAAAGTCACTTTCTTTAATGAACTTCTACAAGTTAATTCACCAAACGTCTGTGTCCTTATTTATACAAACACTCCGATCTTACTTCCTACCAATAGGATAACTGTAGGTCCACTAAGTACCACACAAATGGCCAACTTTGACCAGCTTACACTTAACACTACAAAAAGCCACTTAGGCTTACAACATAGCTCACTTAGAGCTCACACTTAACACAATATACTGACAGAGTTTCAAGCACAAACTCTGATCAGTCACAAAGTGACACAGAAAACATCCTTAAAAGTCACTTTCCTTAACTTCAACAAGTTAATTCACCAAACGTCTAATTCTTTATTTATACAAACACTCTTATCTTACTTCCTACCAATAGGATCACTGTAGGTCCACTATCTTATTGTCGGTTTTACTACCTGGTACAATTAATCCTAAGTACAATTCCATGCTTCGGATAACCCTGATTCGTCCCTAAACTATTCTAACTGATCGGTACTACATTAATTGTTACAACAGAATGTACCTGGTGATATATTTTCCACCGACTTTCTCCAACATCAATAAAATGCCTGTACGTCGACAATCGAATCTTCATGTGGTCTGTCCGTCTAATCCGCGCTGATTTCCGACCGTAGGATGTATCTTAATGTTTCATTTAGTTCGCACGGAATTCCTTTGTGTTATGCTTTCTCTATCTGACGCGTATCTGACGCGTGGAATACTGTGACGTCGCTTAAAAGTGATGCCGCTACTCCCCCTAAACTTTGGACTCTCAGTTACTTAGACCACAACCTTCTCTACAGTTCCCTAATTCCTTAGACCACAAGCTTCTCTACAGTACCCTAATTACTTAGACCACAAGCTTCTCTACAGTATTCTATTTTTAGAGCAAGTAAAGCTTTAGTGCGCATGTTTGCCACCATCTTCGAATCTGGTAAATATTGCAATTTTATAATTTTTGAAAAGACTTTTTCTCTAACGAAATGAAGCCTAATATCCATGTGTTTTGTGTGGAAATGATGACATGGATTGGAAGCAATTGAAATAGTTACCTGATCATCACACCAAACAATTTGTGGGCCTGTTTGCATACATCCAGTTCTTGTAGAATCGATTTCCCCATAATAATTCCTTTACTGCCGCGCATGCCGCCATATATTCTGCCTCCATCATTGATTGGGCAGTCACTTTTTTAAGTTTGTTGCTCCAACACCACGTTCCATTTCCAATCTACACCACATATCCGGTAGTTGACTTTCGACTGGGAATGTTTTCATAATGGTTTTTATAACTCGCATCACTCCAAGTGCCGATTGTTACACTTGATCCTCCTAAGTTAAGATGCAAATTTTTGGTCCCAACTAGGTATTGCATAACTCGCTTTGCAGCTTCCCAATTTATCTTCTTTGAATTCTGCAAACTCCTACTAAAAACCCCAACAGCAATATCGAGACTCGTACAATTCATAAAGTAGATAAGACTTCCACTACTTGTCTATAGGGAATTTCAGTCAAATTTCGAGACGCGTACAATTCATGAAGTAGATAAGACTTCCACTACTTGTCTATAGGGAATTCCAGTCAAATTTTGATTTTCTGTTATATCTCTGATTATAACTCCTGGGCTGATTTCTAGCTCTTCAGTTTTCTGTCTATTTTCCATAAGAGTTGCACTACTTTTTCCATCTCACATATCAAATCTATCTAGCATATTACCGATAGCCTCTTTTTGTGTTAATCTAGTTGTCCTATTTGGTCTATCTCTTTTTAATTGAATTCCTATAATATATTTTGCCTCTCCTAAATCCTTCATCTCAAATGTGGTGTTTAAGGATTTCTTGACTTTGTTAATTTCTGTCAGTGATTTGCTCATTATGCGGAGATCATCTACGTAAACTGCAATATAAATTACTCCATCTTCTCCTTCCATAATATAGACAGAATGATACTCTATCTTCTCCTTCCATAATATAGACAGAATGATCTGAGCTTATCCTAGTAAATCCTAACTTAGTAAGAAACTCATCTTATTTGATATTCCAATGACGAAGGGCCTTCTTTCCTTTTTATTCGTACATTTACGGTTGCTTCATATAGATAACCTCCTCTAATTCCCCATGTAAGAAGGTAGTTTTAAAGTCCATTTGATGGACTTCCATATCTTCTATGGCTGCCAGGGTAAGCAAGATTCTAATTGTTGGGAATCTCATTACTGGTGAAAAGGTTTCTTCAAAGTCAATTCTTTCCTTTTGATTATATCTCTTAGCTACTAGTCTAGCCTTACATCTCTCAACAGTATTGCCTGGGTTTAATTTACCTTGAATACCCACTTACTTCCGATGGCTTTCCGGTCTGGAAGGAGCTCAACCAATTCCCAAGTTTGGGCCGCCATATTCGATTTTATTTCGTCATTCACTACTTCTATCCAATGTTTTTCTGGTACAGAGAAGGCTCCTTTTGATTATATCCTTTAGCTACTAGTCTAGCTTTACATCTCTCAACAGTATTGTCTGGGTTTAATTTACCTTAAATACCCACTTACTTTCGATGGCTTTCCGGTCTGGAAGGAGCTCAACCAATTCCCAAGTTTGGGCCGCCATAATCGATTTCATTTCATCATTCACTACTTCTATCCAGTGTTTTTCTGGTACAGAGAAGGCTTCTTGTATGGTTAAAGGTGTTTTTTGGATGGTTAAAGGTTCTCCAGATGCAACCGAGTGTGCGTACATTGTTGTCGAATGCCTGAGTCTTAAACTGATAATTTTTTCTCTTGTGCTTAGTTTTTTCCCCCCAGGAAAATTTGACGCTAGAATCAAAGGATCTCTTCTTGATGTTCTTGTCAATAGGACAGAGTTATCTGTCACGTGTTTTGTGGATCCATTCGTTCCTATCTAAGGTGTCAGCGTCGGCGTCGGCGTCGACGTCGGCGTCGTTACCGTGAGGAGTTGTAGAATGTTGTATGAGTTGCAGAATGCACTTCAGTCATTTGTCTCACTTCTAAAAGGATAACGTATTCTATCTCTTTTTTGCTTCTCTGTTCAAGTTTTAGTGTGAATACATCCACTGAATCTGACTCATCTTTCACAAAGGTGTTTCTAGCAACTACAATTTGATTACTGTTTGGTATGTTGACTCTATATCTTTTGGCATTATTATCATATCCTAGTAGGATGCCAGGAATTTCTTTTGGCTCCATTTTCCATCTACTTGGATCATTGTTAAGTATAAACACTTTGTTGCCAAATACTCTAAAATGACTAACATCCAATTTCTCTTTTGTCCGAAGTTTATTAGGTATCTTTCCTAGAGTTGCTTTACTTTTTAGTCTTTTTTTAATATATATAGCACAATTTAAAGCCTCTGCCCAATATTTCACACTTTCTCCTGTTAACTTTGTCTCCTCTTTCCTCCAAGACATTCTCGTTTTCGACAGAAATAGCAGATGTTTTTTTTTATTGCTATAAGGTTTTTATTTGTTGGAAGAGTGTCGGTTGTTCCATCTTTTGCAAAAAAATTCTTGTCAAGGTGTCTTTTTTCAAAACTGGATATTCTCGTACCAAATGACCCTAGTTGAAACAGTAAAAACATGCCCATGGGTTGTTAGTTGATCGATCTGTCTATTACTGATTTCTATTCTGTCTAATACTGATTTCTGTTCTGAAACTGAGTGTTTAATACTACTTGTACTTCCTTTCATTGCTAGATTAGTAGATTTTTCTTCTAACACTAGCTGAATTGCCATTGTTAGATTCCAAGATGACTGATGTACTTTCTTTAGTGGATCAGAGGAGCCATTATATTCCTCAGGCAAACCTCTCATAAGCAACAAGCAACATGGCCCTCTCATAAGCAACAAGCAACATGGCTTGCTGTGCAGCTAGAAAAACACCTCTTGAGCATGCATTTTCTAAAAATAGCTTCCTAAGACCATAACAATAATCTAAGATGCGACCACTAAAGTACTAATACTCAAAAATACTTGTAGCAGTTATCATTTGTCGCTGAACATTCGTCTGTTGATACATATCTCCCAAGGATGTCCAAATTTATTTCGCCTTGTCCATCTGAATGTGTGCCATTCCGATTTCCAAAGATAGTGCCTGCATGAGCGCACTGACACACTGTGTATTCTTCTTGCTCCGTGTAGTTCTTGCTCCATGTAGGATTTGTTTCGGCAAGGGAACCGTCCACCACATTCATGAGTTCTCTTTCGACAAAGTAGAGCTTCATGATTCCTCTCCAATATAAGTAGTTGTCTCCATCAAACCTAAGTACTCTGGGCTGTGGGCCCATAACCTGTTGCTTTGCAACAACAGGGACACAGCAACAGGGGACACTACCAGGGGACACTACCAGAAGCTGCACTACCAGAAGCTGCAACTGCCAGAACCTTGCAACTGCCAGAAGCTACACTACCAGAAGCTGCTACACTACCAGAAGCTGCAGGGTCACCCATTTTATTCAGCAAAAGGCAACCCAAAAGTACCACACAAATGGCCAACTTTGACCAGCTTACACTTAACCCTACAAAAAGCCACTTAGGCTTACAATACAGCTCACTTAGAGCTCACACTTAACACAATATACTGACAGAGTTTCAAGCACAAACTCTGATCAGTCACAAAGTGACACACAAAACAGCCTTAAAAGTCACTTTCCTTAATGAACTTGTATTAATTCACCAAACGTCTAAGTCCTAATTTATACAAACACTCCTATCTAACTTCCTAACTACCAATAGGATCACTGTAGGTCCACTATCTTATTGTCGGTTTTACTAACTGGTATAATTAATCCTAAGTACAATTCTATGCTGCGGATAACCCTGATTTGTCCCTTAACTATTCAAACTGATCGGTACTACTTTAATTCAACAGAATATACCTGGTGATATATTTTCCACCGACTTTCTCCAACACCAATAAAATGTCTGTACGCCGACAATCGAATCTTCATGTGGTCTGTCCGTCTAATCCGCACTGATTTCCGACCGTAGGATGTAACTTAATGTTTTATTTAGTTCGCACGGAATTCCTTTTAGTGTTATGCTTTCTCCATCTGACGCGTGGAATACTGTGACGTCGTTTAAAAGTAATACCACTTCGTCGCTGGTCATCACTACTCCAGCGACGAGATTATCTCATCGCTCTGATGACTTCACTGAGAGTCCATAGCTTTCCAAAATCAATACCGTACTCAAAAATAACATTACTAAAGCACAACTTAGAAATGGACGTTCCACTATTAACAATTTTACACGAAAATTTGTACATTAACATTCCTCGACAAGGACCGTCATAACTTCCAAAAAGAAAAAAAAAAAAAACTTATAAAAGTGTGATTAATTTGCCGGTAAAAGCTGAACAGATACATCCATAAAAGTATAACCATATAGTAACATTTTCAGAAGTCCACACCAAACCCCAAAAGTAATAGATAAAAGAAAAGGGGAATATGGATGAACATAAGCCGATGAAAAAAAACTTACTCATAATGCAAAAAAGAGAAAATGCTTGAAAAAAAGAAAATTACAAAAACAAGTACCTGAAAGAATCAATGCTGTCCCCAAACCACCGGACAATGAGAGACATTTCCCTGAGTTTTGTTGAAAATAATAATAGTTGTTATAAAGTCTGAGAGTCCAAAGTCCTCCGACATTGTTATTGAAACCATCGGGATCTGTCCGAAGAACCAGAAAAAAAAAAAAAAAAAAACACTCCAGAAGTATCAGAAGAACCAAAAAAAAAACACAAAAGAAAATGGGCAACGTTAAAAATATACTCCGGATGTATCATCATTTTGATCGAATCACGATTAAAAAAAAAAAAACGCGTAGAAGATATTGGCGAATTCTCGATAGTGAAAGGCCAAATAAAGCAATGAAAGATGAAAAAGTTCCGAAAGAACATATTGCCCAATGAAATAACAAAAAATGCAGCGGAAAAAATGAATGAAACAGGACAAATGTCAAGCAACAGGAAATAAAAAAAATGTCGATGGGAAAAAACGTGAAAAAAATACAAATATGATAAAACAGTTTTTTATGAACCCAAAAAAAAGTTGTTATTTTGAAAATTCGAGAGAAAAGCACCAACGGAGATAATCACAAACAGAAGAATGTCAGGTAAAAAAATAAGTAATATCAAATGACATGTCGAAATAAGAAAAAAAAGTTGAAATATTTTCAAATGTATACAACTTGTAACAAAGGAAATGTTAGCAGAGGAGAAAAAAGATCAAACTTTACAAATGTATAAAGATTAATAACAGAAAAGTGTCAACAAAAGCGATAAAAAATGGAAATATTACAATCGTATAAAAAAATATTAGTCCCATCTTGACTCCCGTTGTTTTCCGCCGCCCAGGCGTTATAAGAAATGGAAGGAAACACTAAATATGGTCCAGAACGTGGAGATGTCCATGATGTCACATTCTCTCTCACTGCACAGAAAACGGAAGAGCGGGAGAGGGAGAGGGAGAGGGAGACGGCGGGGGGAGGGGGAAGTAGAGAGGGAGAAAGAGGGAGAGGTGAGCGGTAGAGGTGAGAGGGAAAGAGAGGCAGAGAAAGAGAGGGAGAAAAAGATCAAAGCTTATGGACCTTGTGTTGAATGATCGATTGAGCTCTTATAAAAACATAACGTAGCTATCACATTAGTTTTCTTTTAAATAAGACATTATTTGTATTGATAATCTATTTTATGTTTGGAAATGTATCCAATACAAAATGTGACTTGGAGTGAAAAAACATTTATTTTGCAGGAATTGCACAAAAATAGTGTTTATATGCTCGTTAACCAATTCACACTAGTTAGGAAAATAACACATTTTCAGAATTAATGAGATGAAAATTGGAAATCTCAACATTCAATGGCATTTGTTTAAGTCACAGAGGCGGTAACTGTTGATTTCTAACACCGTCCAGTGCTTGAACTCTTAGAATTGCTCAGATCTCCATTACTGTTTGAATTTTTTTTTTAGTGTGACATGGAGAAATTTTACGTAGGTTGGACAGTTTTCATGTTAGAAGCCTTGTCAAGCTACCATCGGAGCACAGTACTTGAGCTATAAACAATAAGTTTCTGGATAGTAGAACATCTGTTTTCAAGAGAATTTTGACATTAAAAAACAAAAGAACAAATGAAATGCTTCAAATGGGAAATTTTCTTGAGTCAGCGGTAATTTGAAATTGGTTAACGAACAAAGATATGATTTAGGATTTGTTGGCGATACATAAAAATACAATAAGTACCTTACGGTTCTATAATTTGTAGGTATATTGTGCGCGTTGTTTAATGTACACGTAGATTTTGGTATCCACATTCGCTACGTGTTTCACGTATACTTTACATATTCATTGCACAAAGTTGTTTTTTACTTCAACTTTATATTTTGTCCTTACACATACTTACATGTACTTTACGTATAATCAAAATTTAACTAGAATAATGCTTTTCATTTTGTTCATTTTTAATTAGTTGATTACTTGTCACTTCAAATCAACGAGCAAAAGAAAAGAAAATTGAATAGCCAATTGTCGATCATATACTGGGCTGTTACAAGTATTGTTGGGGGGAAAAGGTCCTCATGACGATGTCAACGTTTTGAATTCGAATGTGAATATTAGACAGAAGAGATTACCTCCATAGGCACAGAAATATCGAATTCCTCTCGCATAAAATTATAATTTATTTTAGTGGACGATACAAATAATTATTTATTGGTGATTTGTAGCTAGATATTGAACATTGAACGGAAATATTCTGGTCCATAAAGGTCAAAACCCCAAAAATTGTGGGAATTATTTGCCATTCGCCACACAAACTAGTGAGCGCGCCCAAAAACTCCCGAATACCGCCGACTATGCTAACTGCTATGGCTGTATCGTTGAATTTTGGATCCTTACAATGAAATTGAATTTTGGATCCGTACAATGAAATTGCAAAAACTACAAAACCCCTGGTTGTTGGGGCACTATCATGCATTGCGGTATCGCCGATACTTCTGATAACAGAGATACATTGGTTATCCGCAGACCCATGAAACCTACATATCGGTTATCAGTCAAGAGCCTCCACTATACATCACTATTTTGGACTCGTGAGAAAAATGGACATTGGATGATTGTGATATTAGACTTTGGGAATTGGAAATCGAAAACTAAAATTTAAAAATCGAAAATCGGAAATTAAATTAGAAATAGAAATTTAAAAATGAAAAAGACATTGGAAATGAGACGTTGGACATTGGATATTGGGCATTGAACCATGGATATCGCATACTTGATATTGGACGTTGGAGATTGACAGCAGAGAGCGTGACTTTTGACATTGACACTTGGGAAATGGACTGAGAAATGGAAACTGGACGTGAACAAAAAAATCACGGTATTGGACATTGAAATATCGATATTAAACATCGTACACTTGATACTAGACAGTAGATATTTGACATTGGACATTGCACACAGGATGTTTAATACTAAACGTTGAAGATTAGACATTGGACCATGAGGGAAATTGAATACTGGACATCGGACTTGGGAGGTGGAAAATTAAACATTGGATATTATTCGTGAGAAATTGGCATTGGACTTTGGAGGATTGGACGTTGAACATCGAAAACTAGATGTTGGATGTTGGATATCGGAATTTGGACACTGGATATTTGATTGGACACTAGGCATTGGACATCGGACGACATTGGACTTTGGAAATTGGAAATAAGGTAAAAGACACGAAACATTATTTTTTATACGTTGTGAATAGAGCGTCACTATGGACATGAAATAGTGAATTTCAGGCTATTTTAAAATTGAAACCGCATTCTACTTACTAGAAAGCAAAGATCCGACATCGACATCACACATTGAACATTTGACATAGGCATTGAACTTTGGATGTTGGACATTGAACATTGGCCATTGAGTTTGGACATCAGAGACTAGAAAATAGACATCAACCTTATATAGAATTGGATTCGATAATGATTGGTGGACATTAACACACTAGACATTTGATTTGAGCCATTAGACATAGAAAAATGGACATTGGGTGCTGGGCATTGGCATTGACATTGTCCATCGCATATCTGACATTAACATTTGACATAATTAGAGAGGAATACTAGACATTACCCACTAGACATAGAACACAAAACATTAGACATTGGAAATAAACATGAGACATACGAGACCCAACAATATGCAATGGATAATGAGAATTCACTACCATCCACCATCGGACGTCAGATACAGTCTGTTAGGCATATCTACATCATACTTCAAGAATAACTGGATCTTGGGCATCAAACATTTGACATAAGATATGAGAGAATAAATTGCAGGAGGTGCCAGCTCACCTGTCCCTCGAGCATATGCGTCCCATTGGTCAGATGACTTCCAATCAGAGGAGGCTGAGATTTGGCTTCTGAGAGTACATAAAAACCCGTTAACGTACGGCTGAAAAACAAACCCTAAGCAGGTACAATCCTCATTGCACCTAGAAATACACCAGTTAACTCCATCCTGCAATCCGTACGATGGCGAAGACCATGTAACTATGCCGTTTCCAAAAAAATCAGTTTTTTGGAACAAATTATAGTTGCTAAGGAGACCCGCACACGCCTGCGCACCTGTGGAGTCGACAAAAAACCACAGAAAAGACAAAATAACGATTTCAATTCAGTTGTTTAGTCCTTATAACCCGACATTGCGACATATTTCCATGAAAATTCTGACCATTTATTACTTTTCATACCCTCTTCCTGTTCCGTATGGTCAAATAATTTTTTTCTTATTATTATTTTCTCGTCCAGTTTCACTTTTCATAAGCCGAAATTCCCATTCCGTGTATATTTCCCAGTTTCTCTGGTCAATATTTAGTGTGGACCGCGATTAGGTTTACCTGAGCCAATCCAGAGCGAGCTGAAAAAGACGAGAGCGACAAAGCACCGCAAAATTCCCATTATGCAAAATTAAAAATTTGAAAATGGCACGTCACGCTCCCACAATATTGATTTTGTTACGGTTGTCACACAAGTGGGGCAAAAAAGTACAATACAATGTTAATCGTCAAGAATATTAAACAATACTTTATTAATGTCCCTAAATTCTATTCCTTAGAACGTAGAAGAGTATTAATGGCATGGGTGCATAGAGGCAAAATTAGTATAGCAAATAGTACGGATAATGGTTGGGATTGAGAGTGCAAATTACGAGGAACGAAGATGGTAACCATCCCATCAAAATATGAACAAATTTTCGAAACAAAAGCAAATATCTATAGTTATACACTCGTTAAAGTCCGGATGATAGCGACAAAGTCGTCTTGATTTGTCGCTTATGGGTTAAATAGTACAGTTGTAACTGTCATGAAAATCAGCGAATGGTTGTCAATGAAATTGTCGCATAAAGAAATGTGTGGCGCTCCTTGAAGAGATAATATATCTGGCGAACTCGTACCTAACACGTGTCATCCTTTCGCACGATTAATTGAATTGGACTCGCTATCTTCCAAAAGTAATTGTACATTGTCCAAAAACTACCGCCGGCAATTGACGTGATCTGGCAGTTGACCTCGACAAATGACAATTGAGCGACGCGTGGCGAAATGATGTTGTGACGAATGGAACTGGAAACGAATTCGTTACGAAATGTTACGTCACGTACCATTCGTAACTTCTTAAAAGTACGATAACATGCACTTGGGGTGGGCCTCCATTAACGTAAAGGTGAGGTTGTTCATTGGATGCCGTACGTTTTCGTGGCAGTCCGTATTGTTTTTTTATTTCTTAAAAATAACACATTTTTTAGGGATCTGCCAAGCTTTTACAAATTTATTGGCGTAAACATTGACGGATTGACCGTCCAATTTTTTGCATTTTCGCATCCACGACGCAATTGCTCAACATGCAATTTCTGGCTATTATCTAGTCACCAAATGGACATTATTGGTCCGCTTTGTAAAAGTACGATACGCTCCACAATAGACGAGCGATGACAACCTCACATGTGTTATAAGCCATCTGTATTTGGACAAGTGGATGTAAATCCCAAAAGCTACTAAAAAAATCTTTAACCGAGAATATTCTTTGACGCTCCCTTTGCCATCCGTTGACCTTCGGGGAATGGATTTTGGGATATAAAACCGTTACAATAAAGTTCGTACAATGATAAAGTACGTACGTACAAATTTGACATTTATAAAATTCGTACCTTAGAGCGTTGTTCCATTAGGCGGTCTCTGTAAACGTCAAAAATTCGTTTACTGAAGCGACCGTTCCATTGTGTCGGGTCAGTAACCGACATTTATTTTGCGTGGCGCATGTTGGTTGGTTACACGTAAGCAGCTATTCCGATCTTGCTAATCCATATCGAATCTTTGGCAGCAAGTTGATAACGCAAAATTTGTAGTACTATGTGTAAAAAGGACGTCGTACGTAATGTACGATGATGTACGAAATGTACGATCATGTAACAGGGAACACAGCTTCTCTAAAATATTCCCATGGCTCTCTCCTAAACGCCTCTCTTTGACCTAAAACCTCCGCAGCAGCGGTGCTAGTCTTCATTCTCCTTCGATTTCTTCAAAATGGAACAGTTGCTGGCCATACTTATAGGCGTAAAATAGGACCGTCAGATTCAATTATACTTTTTAGCCGTGATGCCACGTCACCAACCCTACAGTTTTCTAAGACCGTGCACAGGGAGGACAATTCTCGAATACAGAACGTGTAAAAATGGGCCGCGTGGAAAAGGTTAAAAGAATCCAGGATGAGCGCGCGCGTATGTGCGTACACGTCGCAAGGGCCATGTGCCTTCCGCCAGGGTGGTTGGGAATCCGCCGAAGTTATCCCGTCAAGCTCCCACCATCAAAGTTTGCTGCCGCCTTTTTGTCGTTGCGTTTTGAAATTTTGGGTAGTACATTTGATGCCCTCTGTACGAGTCATTAATTACTTCGCATTAATTACTTCGCGCTGGTACAGATATTACCTCCACCCGTACAGATATTGCGTCCTGACATTGCATTCGAAGATTCTTTCAAGATTTTAAGCATCGAATACTTACCTACGTGTTACCATTCAGAATGAGCCACGCAGGTTTACAGATGCGACCTAATGGAAGGCACACCCTTCAGTAAAATAATCCGTACAATTACTGGGACGCCTAATGGAAGTCCACCCTAAAACGCACGGAGTAACCAGTTCAAAAGTAGGTGACCGTACGCCCATACAATATGCCTATTGTATGCAAAACATACAATATGGCCTTAAGATCCATATTGTATTGGCCGCAAAATGAAATAAAATAGTAACAGGGTTGAGTTGCACATGGATCAAAAGAGAATTAAATGTCTAAATTTGAAAAAAAAATCGGACAAAAAAAACTTTTTCTGTGAGTTTTGAGCGACTTTTTATTTAAACCGTCAGATTTGGACGATCTGACGGTCGTTGATGAAAGTAACGATCTAAGAAGATCACATGAAAAGCCCATAACACAACTTACGATAGGACTATCGTCAAATTCAGACGATTGGACGGTCGCCGATGAAAGCAGCGATCTAAGAAGATCACATGGAAAGCCCGTAACACAACTTACGCTAAAGGCGGCCTACAAAAGGCCTACCAAAAAACGCCTACTTTAGAACTATGGGAGTAACCAAACGATTACTACGTACAGTGCGGATCAAACAATCTTTAAATTTTAAAAAATTCGTACCTTTCTTAGCATTCGTACAGTGTTCGTACGATTTGGTACAGTCCGTATATGTCAACACATTCTAGGGTTTATTAAGGGTTTAGGGGATTTTATGGTTTTTAGGGTACATTTCATACTTCAAAAGAAGGCGTTTCTATTGTAGGCCATTTGTAGGCGCCTTTATCGTAAGTTTTGTTATGGGCTTTCCATGTGATCTTCTTAGATCGCTACTTTGATCAGCGACCGTCCGATCGTCCAAATATGATGGTTTAAATAAAAAATACCACAAAACTCACAACAAAATATTTTTTTGTCCGAATGTTTTTCAAAATTTAGACATGACGTTTAATTCTCTATCGATCGATGTGCAACTCAACCCTGCTACTATTCTTTTTCATTTTGCGGCCAATACAATATGGGTCTTAAGGCCATATTGTATGTTTTGCGTACAATAGGCATATTGTATGGGCCTACTTTCACCTACTTTTGAACCATGTTTTGTATGATACGTTATGAGGTCATTTGTTGACCTGAAAACAGGCATATGCATGTAGGTTTGTACTGTATGCTTGTCCGTACGATCTGCTAAGACAGATCATGTAGCCTGTTTGTGAGGTATTTTGTGGGTGCTTCCGAGGGTGGAATCATGGCTGAAGATGGGTATGAACAACATCTAATTTAACTAACCTTTTATAATAAAACATATAATAATATAAATATAATAATACCTTGGTATGAATTTATGTCATTTTGATATCTCAAATTTGAAGTCTTCGAATGTTTCCTAATTTTTTTTTTTAAGTTCCAGTTTCTTTTTAAACAAGCCCGAAAAGTCCCAAAAATTAAAGTGTCACTAAATTCTCTTTGTTGCTTTCATCCTGTAGACTGATTCACTTCAGCTATTTAGTTTAATCAGTTTTGGTGCTTTGTCAATTTTTAAGATGGCATCGCTATCAACAAAGAGAAACTTTAGCCAATATAATACAAAAATGCAGATAAAAGAGAAAAGTACTTGACGACATACTATTTAAAAATTTCTTGACGTTTTGATGATTTTAGTATGATGTGTTATTCCGAATATATATATATATATGTTAACCTCCAAAATTGTAACTATTGTAATTTATTAACATAATGTGATTATTGCTATTTATTAAATCTATATTTTCAACCATCCCTTCAGATCTTGTCATTTTAGAACCATCCATGAACAAGGCTGTCGCTGCTCAACAATACCAAAAACAATAAAATTTAAATAACTTTGGTCCAATAAATTACAAATAAGAAATTACATTGAATCCACCATCAAGTAATCTATTCATACAGTTGATTTATATTTACTCTAAAAGCTGATATTTCTATTCAACGGCGAGGCAATAAACTGTCAGTTTACAATTGCACAGTTGGCATAAACGAACCGGCTGCTTTTCTATGTTGCACACTATCAGTTATTATATCCTTTTCTATGCACACTAACAGTTCTCACATGCCTTTTCCTACAACTAGTTATCCATTTAGTAGAGTTTGCCATGTGATGTCGAAGAGTCATGCCTCAAATCTTACTGGCAACTTCGATGAATTTTTTCCTTATTTGAAATTGATTCCACGCGCCGTCACTTCAATACACGTTTTTCCAAAAGACATGCTGACCTCCACCTCCCTTTTCTTCCCAAGCCAGGTCTTACGCATGTCGACTGTAAATGTGCCATCCAATACCACTCCTCTCTCGTCCACAAAAGTGGGAGACTTCAATTCGGCACTATACACTGAGATTTCCATACTTTTTTGACTAGCCTCCAATGGATAAAATAATCGTTTTACGACCGAATCGGTCTCGATTGTTTCTCTATTTCTCACAAATACTTCAAACATATTGTTGCATAAAACTCATTTGTTGCGGAGGACAACCTGTTTGCTTTCTGGATCACCATTCTCATAGAGCCTGCATTTAGCGATTCCATACGTTTTTCGTGCGACTCTCGAAAGATTTTTTTCTGGATGCAGCAACTGTAGTATTGCTCCGTGACAGATGGCGGCACCGGGATTGGGCGCACCAGAAACAGTTCAACCGCAGTTGTACTTTCGAAATTCTCCTTCAGTCTCTTAATGAGATATGCGTTTTCTGAGAGCCCCCCCCACTGCGAGAATGGCTTCCCATTTCTTAGCCGCTAAGAGTTGTGCCCTCACAAGGTCGATAACTTTATTTACTTCGGGGTCAAAAATTGCCCTCATGTCCTCAAGCGAAAGCTCTATCACATAAAAATCCGGTTCATTCGCACCCGTCTTCTCCAGTCGCAAGCTTGCTCGGAACTTCAAAGGTTACCACTGTTGGAGGAATGTGCACTTCGGACTCCACACGTGTGTATCGCAGTATATGCTGGTTTCGCCAGTGCACCGTTCATTGCCGTAAATTCGGTTTCAGGCGCTTGCATGCACAATCGGCCGGGTAGCTCAGTTGGTAGAGCTAGTGTACGGCTGACACAAGGTCCCGGGTTTGATCTCGGCTTGGCCATTAACTAAATTTTTCACTTTGGTGCCCATGCGATATGTAGAATATCGCCGATCCTCAACATGGTATCGGAGCTAGGGGGCGTTGGCAAGCCACACGAGATGGAGTTCATCGTGAGGGGGTGCGTTGGAGGAAGATCCACTTCGGACTCCACACATGTGTATCGCAGTATATGCTGGTTCCGCTAGTGCACCGTTCATTGCCGTAAATTCGGTTTCAAGCGCTTGCATGCACAATCGGTCGGGTAGCTCAATTGGTAGAGCTAGTGTACGGCTGACACAAAGTCTCGGGTTCGATCCCGGCTTGGAAATTAACTAAATTTTTCACTTTGGTGCCCATGCGATATGTAGAGTATCGTCGATCCTCAACATGGTATCGGAGCTAGGGGGCGTCGGCAAGCCACACGAGATGGAGTTCATCGTGAGCGGGCGTGTTGGAGGAATATCCACATTTCGGACTCCACACATGTGTATCACAGTATATGCTGATCCGCTAGTGCACCGTTCATTGCCGTTCATTCGGTTTCAGGAGCTTGCATGCACAATTGGCCAGGTAGCTTAGTTGGTAGATGTAACAGCAATAGCGGATCGAACTTGTTTATAAAGGGGTATTTAGGTGTTATGATTATAGAGTACTAAATTTGGTAGACGCCCGCAAAAGAATCACGCTATTTGGAGTTATATTTTAAAAGTTATAGCGATGGGTGTATTTAGGTGACAGCGTGGGGTCTAAATAACAAGTGGGTATCATTGAAACGGGTTAAGGGTCAAATTAGTACCGAAATTACGCGCGTACGTTTCATAAAGTTCTAATGAAACGTTTAGTATGCACGGTACTTCGTTTCGTACAAATTTTGGTACGAAACGTCACTTTCACTTAAGGGAATTTCGTAGGAAGTTTCGCGTGCGAAATTTGTTATGCACGATCGTGCGAAGTCGCGTTTCGTTTGGCGCGCAATTTTGCACGTAAATGTTACGTAGTGAAACGTAACGTTTGATTGGTTAGTAAAGCGCTAAGTAGTTAGTAAGAGATTTCGCACGTTTTTGCATTGGTCAGTCTGAGTCTTTGCTGATCAATGATTGGCCCAGGTAAAAGCCTGTTAAAACGGAGCGTTGACTCTGGCCTGGCGAGTCCAGGGCGATGATGGATAAATAGTGAAGTGTAAGAGGAGAGTAGACATCTTTTCCTTTGGAAAAGTTTGTGGAAATTCCGGCTGATCTTGGTCCTGAGCGATTAATACCAAATTGGAGGAAAGGCATTTTGCATTGAAATCTCTTACTAACTAAATAGTGTTTTAGTAGTTAAGAGATATAATTATTAAGAGTGGAGGGTAGTGGAAAACACTTAAATAAGAAGGGTTGAGCCACGAGGGCAAGAGACCAAGCTAATGTTATGTGGACAAAAGCTTCTTCTAATTTAAAGTTGATCCTTATGTGAGTGTTGTCCAATGTGGATGTGTAATTTCCAATGTGTGGAATGTGTGGTTGGGAATATTTGTAGTAATGGGATTTTCTGAGAGGTAGGAGATCCTGTTACATATGGTATCGGAGCTTTGGTTAGAAACCAGGGAGAAGTTAGCTCACTCGAATATCGATTGCCGTGACCGGTGAGGGTGCTCTAACCTGTGTCGGTAGAACCACAATGTGAAGTGGTAGGGGATTGGAGGGAAACTGAGTGATCACACTGCCAGCGGCCGCTGGTTAGATGTGGGGCGTGCTCAGGTCCTAAGGACTAAGGCGGGGTGGGCAGTGTAGCCACCGCCGAAGCTCACTCCAATTACCTAGAGGCCAAACAAACTTGCCTTCTCCTAGCAATGATTCATGTGTAGAGGGAGGGCTTGAAGCCATGAAGGGTGAGGATGTGAGGATTATAGAACAAAAGATCCTGATGTAGTGGGAAATGGGGAATTTGCTAATGGAGGAGAAGGAAAGTGGAGTACTTTACTTCTTCAAGAGCAAAGGAGTCCAGAAATGACTCAAAACTTTTCAAACCCTAAATTGTTACCTTTGATTGATTTCAGTTTTGCTGTTGCAAAATTTATGGTGAAATCTTACCTTTGAGAGCTTTCAATTTTTGCTATTGCAAAATTGGTGGGGAAATTCTTACATTTCTGTTTCAATGTTGGGAAATTGAAAATTTGAATTTGTACTAACTTATTGTCAATGTCTTTTTAATTTCTCAGATCTTGATCTTTTCAAAGGATTTGTTAAGGAGAAAAGTTTTGGATTGGAGCAATCTAAGGACTTCAAATCTGCATCAAATTTCTTTGGGAAAGTATACTCTATCTTTCCTTTTGCTTGATTTAATTGTGTGATAATGGCAAATTCTGCATGGAAACGTGAAATGGAGAATGCTTTGAATGTGTTGAAGAAGCGAACTGTGAAATTGGTCAAAAGATTTAATAATCATGCTACCGCTGTGGATGAAACCATTTCCGAATTGAAAAGTGAATTGAAAGTTGTTAAAGAAAATGGAAATGTTTCAAATGAGAAATTAGATGAACTTATTAGCTTAATTCAGACCAACAATAATATGAATGACCAAAAGGGTGAGAGTAGTAAAAGAAATGCCAGTTTTAGGGAGGATGATCATGATAGACCTAAGAAGATAAGAGATCTGAAATTGTCTATTAGTGAGGCACCATCGTTTGATGGTAAGAAGATTGATGAGTTGGATGCTTGGATTTTTCATATGGAATATTATTTGGAGTCTAGAAATTGCGATCGTGATGATTACACTTCTTTTGCTGTTAACTGTCTGAAAGGCGATGCTCAGATTTGGTATTATACTCAGAGAAGGTCTAAATTGATTCCTGATAATGCTGATTGGGAAACTTTTAAAACCGCGATCAAATCGCGTTTCTTGTCTGTCACTTTTAAATCTAGAATGGAAGAAAAGTGGCTGAATTGTAAGCAGACTGGATCTGTGAAGGATTATATTGTGGAATTTGACTCATCTAGTATTCATGTCATAGGTTTGACTGATGAAATGGCTAAATTGCATTTCTTGAACTATTTGAATCCTATAATGAAATCTGAGCTAAAACATCAAAATTTTAATAATTTGAAGGAATTACAAGATAAGTCATTGGAATTAGAGGATCAGTTGGGGTATAATCGGGAAACTCGATCACTCAGGGGTAATTTAAATGAAGTATCACAGTGGGATGAGGAGGAATTTGTTGAAGAGGGAATGAATGCTGGACTGGTGAATAGGCAAAATATCTTCAGGGGAAATCAAAGGGGTGGACATAGCGTTAATGCAGGAAATAGATTTAACATTAGAGGGGGGTACATTAAAAGTCCTAAACCAAACATTAATGCCCAGAAGTCTAACCTTACCATTACCACATGCACTATTTGTCAGAAAAGGGGTCATAGAGCATTTGAGTGTGCACAATTGAAAAAGATTAACTGTTATAACTGTGGAGAGGAGGGACATTTTAGTAGAGAGTGCACAAAACCCAAAAAGAAAGTCACTTGTTTCAAATGTGGAGGTCCAGATCATTACGCTAAAGACTGTACAGATAAAGGTTCTCTCAAAACAGTCGATGTAAATGAAGGTCTCCAAGAGGATATTGCATTATATCTAGCTGAGCAGGAAGCCCAGGAGGTGGGAAACGGAAAGGACTAACTGAAAGTCCTCAGTTTAGTCAACTGGATCCAGAAGTTAAAGAGTTAACTTTGGAGGGCAAATTAATGAATGGAAAAGTTAGGATAGCTGAATTTATTATGATTCTCACTACACTGCATAGTTTAAAGAATCCTTCTGGTGAAATTCTCAACAACAGACCTATGTTAGGACAGCTAAGTAATGACGACACCAGACACAGTTTGATTAGATTCGAGTCATTAGTGGAAGGAAAGCCGTTGAAAGTAATGGTTGATTCAGGTGCCACACATAATTTTATTTCACATAAGTTTGTAGAGGAAAATAAAATTCCTACTGTCATAAGGGAAAAGCCTTTACATGTTCAAGTGGCAAATGGTAATAAGTCCACATTAGACTTACAAACTGACACGATAGAAGTTGATATCCAGGGTCATAAAATGAAAGTTGTGTGTGAAATAATGAATTTGGGAAGTGAAGAACTAATTCTGGGAAAGCCTTGGTTAACAGAACATAATCCTCAAATTAATTGGGAAATTAATACCTTAAAAGTGAAGTCTGAAAACGGTTGGAAGGTTTTGCAAGCATTATCTCCTAAGAAATTGCATAGGAATCATATAAATAACATAACCAGATTGGGAGTAGAAGGTTTGATTTCCGCTAAACAATTTAAAAAGCATTTAAAAGATAAAACAAATCATGCTTTCTTGTTATTAGTAACTGAGGCAGTTACTGATGAAGGGGGGGGAGAAAACACTAACATTCATGTTATTCCTGAATCAGACACCACTAAAAATCTTGAAAAACAAAAATATGATTTTGTAACTGACATTAATACACCTGATGCTACTATTAAGGATTTGATTTTTGAATTCCGGGATGTTTTTCCAAGTGATTTACCCTCAGGAAGGCCACCTTCCCGAGATGTAGAACATGTTATTAACTTGGAACCTGGATGTAACCCTCCTGTCACAGGAATTTATAAGCACAGTTTCTTTGAGCAAGAGGAGTTAAAGAAACAGATCAAAGAACTCCTAGAGAAAGGACATATTCAACCCAGCAAATCACCGTACGGAGCACCAGTTCTTTTCGTCAAAAAGAAGGACGGAACGTTGAGAATGTGCGTCGATTATCGTAGTCTGAACAAGATTACGGTGAAGGATAAGTATCCGTTACCTTTAATTTCTGATTTGATAGATCGTTTAAAAGGTGCTAAAGTATTTTCATTGATTGACCTGCGTAGTGGCTTTAATCAGGTGCCAATTAGAATTGAGGATGTTGATAAAACTGCTTTCAGAACTAGAGTGGGTCATTTTGAATGGATCGTGATGCCATTCGGCTTAACGAATGCACCGCCTACTTACCAAAGATTAATGAACCAAACCTTTTCAGATTACATAGATGAGTTTGTCCAAGTGGTTATAGACGATATTTTAGTCTATAGTGAATCTAAAGAACAACATGTAATTCATTTAAAAAGAGTGTTGGAAAGGTTAAGAGAAAGAAAATTATATGGAAAATTGTCAAAATCTAGTTTTCTTAAAAGTGAACAATTATTTTTGGGACATATAGTTAGTGGGGAAGGTGTTAAAACAGACCCATCCAAAATTTTAGCAATCCAAAACTGGAAACAACCTACTAATGTCACAGAAGTTAGATCGTTTTTGGGATTGGCCACTTACTACAGGAAATTTATAAAGAACTTCAGTATGATCGCTGCACCGTTGACGGATTTACTTCGGGAAAAAGAGACGTTTGTGTGGGGAGCTGATCAAGAGAGAGCATTCGAGGAACTAAAAGGGAAGTTGACCTCTGCCCCTACACTGGTGTATCCTGACCCTGCTGGAGAATTTGAAGTTCTGATCACTACAGATGCATTTGACAAAGGTCTAGGTGCAGTCATAAGTCAAAAAGTCGGCAAACACTTTCATCCAATTGCTTTTGAGTCCAGAAAATTCAATGATGCTGAAAAGAACTATACAGCACAAGAAAAAGAATTACTTGCAATTGTACATGCATTGGTGAAATGGCGATGTTATTTGCATAATAAAGAATTTACAGTTCACTGTGATAATAAAGCACTTTCTTATTTGCAAAGATTAAGTGATGCACAGATTATGACTGGCAGACAGGTTAGGTGGATGCAAAAATTAGCATATTTCAAATTTAATGTCAAACATATTCCTGGGAAGACAAATGTAGTTGCAGATCCTTTAAGTAGATGTTTTGAAATAAGTGTTATGGTTCAAGATGAATTGTTTTTAGATACAGTTAGATATGGTTATGATAAAGATCCTTATTTTGTTGTGATTTGCAAGAATATTTCGGGAGGGAATTCTGACCCACTGAATGAGAGGCATGTCAAAAACTTTAGAATAGAAGTGGTTTACTGTATTTGCGAACAGGGGATAGGTTATGCATTCCTGAAATGGGAGACTTGAGAAAACAACTTTTACAGGAAGCCCATGAGCATTTAGGACATCTTGGTCGAGATAAAACTCTTAGTCGGTTGCAGAGTAGATTGTTTTGGCCAGGGATGGCAAAGGAGGTGTCGAGACACGTGGAAAGTTGTGTCCCTTGCCAACAGAGTAAACCTAGTAACCAGAAACCTAGAGGTCTCTTAAAACCTTTAGATATCCCCGAAAAACCATGGGAATCTGTCAGTATGGATTTTATTGTCAGGTTACCAGCTACATCTAGAAGAAATGACAGTATCATGGTCGTAGTCGATAGGTTCAGTAAAATGGCAATCTTTATCCCTTGTAAAACTACTCATTCAGTTGTAGATATTGCAAAGTTATATTTTGACAACGTGGTCAGACATCATGGAGTTCCCCTGTCTATAGTCAGTGATAGAGATTCTAAATTTACATCTGCATTTTGGAAAGAATTGCAGCAAAACTTAGGCACTGAATTGAAGATGAGTACTGCTTATCATCCTCAGACAGATGGACAGACAGAAAGGATGAATCGTACACTAGAGGAAATGCTCAGGACTGTTTGCAGTGGAGTTCAGAACACATGGGAATCTAAACTGCCATTAATGGAATTTGCATACAATTCATGTAAACATGCTAGTACAGGATTCTCGCCATTTAAGGTTGCATACGGATACCAACCTAGAGAAGCATTGGACTTAATAACAGGGGTCACTCAAGAGAATAGGGGTTCTGGAACAGAGTTTTGGGAATACGTTCAAACAATTTGGAAAACTGTCCGGGATTCATTAGTGGAGGCACAAAGGAGGCAAGAATTAAATGCTAACCGTAAACGGGGTGATTGGGTGTTACGCACAGGTGACAAGGTTTGGCTTTCTACAACTCATTACAGGTGCAAGATTGAGGGACAATCGGATCCTACGGGGAAATTTGCCCCTAAGTACATTGGACCATTTACTGTAATCGAGATGATATCGTCAGTTGCTGCCAAATTGGATTTTCCGCCTTCAACAAAAATTCATCCAGTGATACACATCAGCCAACTGAAACCAGCGAATCTTCGACCAACAGAAAGAGAACTGGAATTGGATCCCTCAATAATTATAGAACCTGAAGTCCACAGATGGGTAATAGATTGGGTTGGTCAACGGTTCAAGGTTGGTGATACTATATTCTGGCAAGTGCATTATCTAGGAAGGCCTGAAGATGAGTTGACTTTAGAGGATAAAAATTCTGAGTTTTTACAAAGGTATTGGAGGGATAATAATATAGAAGTCCCGTCTTGAGAATTAAATGTGTTTAACTGAGGTCAGTTAAAAATAAGGAGGGGATGATGTAACAGCAATAGCGGATCGAACTTGTTTATAAAGGGGTATTTAGGTGTTATGATTATAGAGTACTAAATTTGGTAGACGCCCGCAAAAGAATCACGCTATTTGGAGTTATATTTTAAAAGTTATAGCGATGGGTGTATTTAGGTGACAGCGTGGGGTCTAAATAACAAGTGGGTATCATTGAAACGGGTTAAGGGTCAAATTAGTACCGAAATTACGCGCGTACGTTTCATAAAGTTCTAATGAAACGTTTAGTATGCACGGTACTTCGTTTCGTACAAATTTTGGTACGAAACGTCACTTTCACTTAAGGGAATTTCGTAGGAAGTTTCGCGTGCGAAATTTGTTATGCACGATCGTGCGAAGTCGCGTTTCGTTTGGCGCGCAATTTTGCACGTAAATGTTACGTAGTGAAACGTAACGTTTGATTGGTTAGTAAAGCGCTAAGTAGTTAGTAAGAGATTTCGCACGTTTTTGCATTGGTCAGTCTGAGTCTTTGCTGATCAATGATTGGCCCAGGTAAAAGCCTGTTAAAACGGAGCGTTGACTCTGGCCTGGCGAGTCCAGGGCGATGATGGATAAATAGTGAAGTGTAAGAGGAGAGTAGACATCTTTTCCTTTGGAAAAGTTTGTGGAAATTCCGGCTGATCTTGGTCCTGAGCGATTAATACCAAATTGGAGGAAAGGCATTTTGCATTGAAATCTCTTACTACAAATAGTTGTCTGTTGAACTAAGGCAGCCATGGATCAACCTCTCTCTCTTACCTTCAGTGACTACAACAAGTATGGGAGCTAGAGAGCGGAGGTGGAGGCACGTTGTCCGTCCTTTTTCCTTTCATTTTATAAAAACATATTTAAACTTAGAAAATACTCTAGAAATCTATAAATTTCAACAGACTTCACACATGTGTATCGCAGTATATGCAGGTTTCGCTAGTGCGCCGTTCATTGCCGTAAATTCGGGTTCAAGCGCTTGCATGCACAATCGGCCAGGTAGCTGAGTTGGTAGAGCTAGTGTACGGCTAACACAAGGTCCCGGGTTCGATCCCGGGCTTGGCCATTTAACCAAAGTTTTCCCTTTGGCGCCCATGCGATATGTAGAATATCGCCGATCCTCAGCAACCACAGCATCCTCACCAATGACAACATAAAAATGCAACACCATTTTTCAACAAAACTATGATTGTTCAGAAGAATCAAACAGTTGGATATTCGTGGGGGACATGAGTAAATCAGCATACAGACACAGTTATCTCACGACGAAGAAAAAAGAATTTCAAATGTGAAACTAAGAAAGACATGTACCTCGATTTCTGTCAAATTTTAGAGTTTTGAAAGGATCGATGCGATCTCACCTGAATGACCTCTTGATTTCATCCCATTGCTTCGTCAACTTTACTATCATGTCCAGATCTTGCTGCAAGAAGCTAGTTAAACAGCTTATCTTGTGGTTTCATCAAGGAAAGAAGACCCGCACAGTCCTCCACTGCTCCTTGTTACCTCTTTCAACTCCGCTCCATTTCCCACCTTCTCATGAACTACAATGTCCACTATGCCTCCTCCCGCGTCAAGAAACCAATATTTTGTCGTTTTGTAGCGGTGTGACGAACTGCTTGTGGTGACAATATGTGGAGGCCGCCTCTAGCTCCAGAATGACTTTGAGAGGAGGAGATCCTTCGACAGTCATCTCGGCTTCTCGGGTAAGATTTTCGCATTTTGGGTTTCTCTTTTTCTTCCCAGATTGCACTACTTCTTCATTTGCACGTGTGAGCCAAATCTTTTATGCAGATCTTACAAAACAAACTCACCCATGCGGCGCAAGTAGTCGGCAATCGCCATGTTAGCAGTAACACAAAGAGGAAGCATGCCCTGGATATCAAGCATGCCTTCACGTGACAATTGAAGCTTGAATCTCTTTAGAATATATCCTGCAGTTTTTTCTGCCTTTGTTCTACCGCTAGTGTCACATTTTGCAGCATTGGTTGCTTCGGTGTAACTGACGATGGCCGGCTAGCCCCACGCACGTGCGACCCAACAACCTCGCTCGTCCTGCATGTACCAATGTGCAGTTGGCGTTTTGCAGTTCGACATCGCAGCCGCTTTCTGCGCCGGCCAATCGTGGCTAAGCACGACATCGTCAAGAAATGACTTGCGAGAGTATGCGATGCCGGAGAACTTGGTTCCAAAGTCGAGAGCGACGACGTATCGTCCACCATGAGGCTGGGCGGACATGGCCGAAGGATTACACATTACTTTTATTTTCCCTTTGCAGAGGTGACAAAGAACTCATTCTTTATCACAAGGATGATAGAAATTAGCAATCAACCCAGGGAGTCCTTTCAAAAAATGAAGAACTTTCTCGGACTCTTTTTGTCTGTATCTCCTTTGTATAATCGTCTAAATAATTTTTCTTCACTTGTTGCTTGTCAATTTTGAGTGTTCAATGTATGTCACACCCTCAAAGATTACGACAACGCGTTATAAAAAAAATCAAAAATGTAATGAAAAAGGTTACCGTAAAAGCTACTTAAGTACATATTAACGGTTGGGGGACCATCGGGTCATAGAACGCTACTTTGTGAATCTCTACTACAGTACTGTAGTGCAAAGCAATTGTTAGTGTAGGGAAAAAATAGTACTTTTTAAGTTCTGTTGTAGGTTGAACGGTCGCGATTTAAGCGCGTTGATTGTAATCCACAGTAGCAGCAGTCCACATTGTTTGTAGTTTTCCGCTCGTAAAACAAGATTGAAGATTCTATTTCCACAAACTCGATGGTAGACCATCAAAGTAAATATATGATTGCAACTGAAAAGAGTCGATGCCCATCAAAGGTAAAAGACAAAAAACATAACAGACTAAAAGCACGAAAAGAAATCTACACCTTGAATCGTTATTAGCGTATAGAAATTATTAGTGTAAAGAAAAAAATAGCGTCATTCATTCTAATTTAGTGCCAGGAGACGTGGCAGATTATGGTCCATTATGGTCCATGTCCTTAAATAGTGTAATTTATTATGTTTAAGGTATTAATGTCAAAATTTTGGGGTGCCGATATAGCGTACATAAGGCTAATAACGATTCACGGTGTAGTACAACAAACATAAACGACAAAAACTAGACCGTACAAACATAACAAACTACACCGCCAATCGCTATTAGCGTAGAAGTTTTTTTAGCGTATACAAATAATTAGCGTGGTTTACGCTAATTGGGAATTTGGAAATTTTCGAAGAAATCGTTTACTCTAATTGAGTATTAGGGTTTTTTTAAATAGTGTGGATATCTCTATTTGAGAATAAATAATAATAAAAAGCGGGACGGAATTAGCGTACACAACGCTAATAGCGATTGGCGGTGTACTGTATTGTGTTGCACCCTAGCCTTACTCTGCCACACTAAAGGTCCAAACTACAAATATCGTCTATATGCGTCGGCGCAAATAACTGAACTGCGAAAGCTCAAATAACTTTGTTGTTCTGGCACTTTTGTTTTTTCTTTTCGTAATGGCCACGCGGCGAGTTATGAGCCACAATGGCGACGCGCAATGCGCTCACCAAACGTATTGTCGCGCAAAAAAACGCTTTTTCCTTACACTAAAAATGCGCGCTAATAGCGATTCACGGTGTACTGTAGCTTTTTATGAAACCGAAAGTCTGGGTTTCCATTCGCTCATAATATGCTAGTTTCGAGGTGACGCGCTACAAAAGTCGACTCTGACGAGTTCAATCGTTTGGCCCATAGTTCAAAAGTAGGCGTTTTTTGGTAGGCCGCCTTTAGCATAAGTTGTGTTACGAGCTTTCCATGTGATCTTCTTAAATCGCTACTTTCATCAAAGACCGTCCGATCGTCCGAATCTGACGATAGTCCTATCGTAAGTTGTGTTATGGGCTTTTCATGTGATCTTCTTAGATCGTTACTTTCATCAACGACCGTCAGATCGTAACTTGTTTGAGACACCCATTTTAGTAAAATGCTCTCTTCTTCAGTTTGCTACCTTCTGAATAAGGCGACAGCCATGGCGTATCTTTGATCCTCTCCCTCTCTCTTTAGAGTCTAACTAAAACAGAGAAGTGAACTATTAATTACCTCTACATCACCAAAGCTCTTCATCGCCCCCATTTTGAGCAGCATCGTTTCTCCTCGTTCGTCCTCCTCTTTCCTCCTAATTTTCAATTACCTTTATTTCGTAAATACTCCTTGTGGTTTTGAAAGGAGATTTAATGGTAATTCCATGTTATATTTTTATCTCCTGAATAAGTACGTCCACTTTAGCTTATTTTGTCCTAAAGTGTACTTGACCTTATTCCAGTTGTTAGTGTGTCGTCCACTTTAGTCTCTTTTGTCCTAAGTCAACATGACCGTACTCCACTTATTCAAGTGCGGTCTTGTAAATTGTACGTTTGGTCTTATTCTTTCTTTTTCTTTCGTTGGTCAACTTGACTAATAGA
Source organism: Zygnema cylindricum (assembly GCA_037447655.1). Taxonomy (NCBI): domain Eukaryota; kingdom Viridiplantae; phylum Streptophyta; class Zygnematophyceae; order Zygnematales; family Zygnemataceae; genus Zygnema; species Zygnema cylindricum. The sequence goes on along the minus strand of JBBHKE010002144.1, from coordinate 42,583 downwards.
TTTTGTCATTTTGTAACCGCCCAAATCTACTTTGTGTAGCGTAGTACAGGTACTATCCACAGTAATTAGCATTGTGATACTTTGTATAAAAGGATCTCGTCTCATGATGAAATTATCACTCGATCACACAATTCCCATATGCTTTGATTCTCTTTGTCTTTTATTATGGCGTCCAATAATCCTACTCCTATAAGCAACAAAGAGAATTTAGAGACACTTTAATTTCTGGGACTTTTCGGGCTTGTTTAAAAAAAAACTGGAACTTAAAAAAAATATCAGGAAACATTCAAAGACTTCAAATCTGAGAAATCAAAATGACATAAAATTCATGCCAATGCATTATTATATTAATATTAGTATATGTATTATTATAAAAGGTTAGTTGTACTAGATGTTGTTCATAGCCATCTTCAGCCATGATTCCACCCACAGAATACCTCACAGACAGGCTACTATGATCTGTCTCAGCAGGTCGTACAGACAAGCATACAGTACGAACCTACATGCACATGCCGTTTCCAGGTCAGCGACCTCACAACGTATCATACAAAACCATCAACAGGGTGATCGACTGCTCACACTATCCAGCAGTAGTTCCACAATAAAAGTCTGAACCGACTTCATATTCCAAAGAGTGGTGATTTTTAGAAAAGTTTTTACGTCCTAATGTACTCACAGGCTAACCAGCTGACAAGTTAGCCAATAGGAACACAGTGGCGTACATAAGGTACAGTACTGTACGTAGATATAATCAAATCCTAATGTTCTACCTGAATCAGATAATGCCACTGTACAATCTAAAATCTAATGCACAAAAGGCAATTTAGGTGTTATGCAAAGGTTTCACAGACACGCATGTTTGCCATCCGACAAGTTCAGTTGCGTAATTGTGGTCCAAGTGACGCGTCACTCTGCTTTTCGTTCGTCGGGTTCGTTTAACCTTGCGGTTCGGTTTGTCCCCTCCGTACAATGCTATTGTCTGTTATTAAGAGAGTACATACAACCCTTTTCGGTTGACGTCGGTTGACTTCTAGAAAAAATATGTTGATGACGTCATACCCGATTTGTCACAGACAGTAGACATTACACCGCCAATCGTTATTAGCGTGTAAGTTTTTTTAGCGAATACGAATAATTAGCGTGGTTTACGCTAATTGGGAAATTGAAAATTTTCGAAGAAATCGTCTTTTCTAATTAGGAATTAGGGTTTTTTTAAATAGTGTGGATAACTCTATTTGAGAATAAATATAAAAAAAAGCAGGACGGAATTAGCGTACACAACGCTAATAACGATTGGCGGTGTAGTGTTGGATATGGAAGACCACTTGCCGATATTCGATATGTACCAAACATTAGGTATCCGATAATCGATATATCGCCTCGATATATCGATTATCTAAATATCACGATATTTAACCGATATATCGTATCGGCGATATTTCGAGGCATTTAAAAACGTCTCCAAAGTCCTTGCCTGGACAGGTGACCGTAAAATCTTGCCGAAAAAAACAGTTTTTCTCGTCCGCGGCGAAGATCTGGAGGTACATTTTGCGTACACCCGCATGCGGCCGGTTTCATACGAAAATGGTCGGTTCTCAAATCTTTGACGATTTTAAGTTTGATCGACCTCCTAAGGAACCAAATCAAACACGTGTAAAAACTTCTTTTACAAAAGATATTGATGTTAATCGAGGCCCTGTAATACAGAAAGTTTGCTATCCGTACTATTACAAAGACCTTCTCATGTAACCATACCCCAAATAAGTAATTATATGAATTACAGAATTTGTACTTTTTTGTCGGTTAGATTTTGCGGCGTCTACCTTTAAGGGTGCGTCTCTATGTGCTTAAGTAAGGGTTTTTTTATGTCGTTTTCCTGTAAAACTTAGAGCCGTGCCGCGTAAGTTTCAACCGTACAATAAAATAGAAAAAAAGAGAAGTACATTTTGCGTCATCATCGAATTTAAAATGTACTACATCTTGTCGTTTTGTGTTCTTCGACCCACTTCGACGACAAAAAACGTCATCTTCAACCTTATCTTTAAAATACAGGGCCGATGTGTTTTAAAATTAAGGATATTATATAAACAAATAGTAACACGTATTCGCACGTGTAATTTTTTGTTCAAAAAATTCAAACGAATTCAAGCAACGTGGAAGTGTACACGATTCGCTATGTTTTGTTCGTTTTTGTTTATTACGACAAATAGAAGTACACAGTTTGTTTAGTTTTGTCCGTTTCCATCCGGTACGGATTTTTTTTTTGCAGGGGTCTCAAGGTTTCGATGCATTTCATTTTCAACCTTCTTGTTGACAAAGCTTAGTCTAACATCCATATGCTTAGCTTTGAAGTGATGTTTCGGATTAGCTGCAATAGAGATAGCAGCTTGATTATCACAAAAAACATTTTGGGTTCCAGACTTCATGAACCCAAGTTCTTCAAGAAGAGATTTCACCCACATTAACTCTTTGGTGGCAGCACAGGAAGCCATGTACTCAGCCTCCATAGTGGACTGAGAAACTACTTTCTGATTTTTGCTACTCCAACAGAATGCACCGGATCTAATTTGCAACACATATCCAATTGTACACCGCCTTAAAGGCACATCCCCATAACTGGCATCACTCCAAGTAGTGATGTCAGTGAGCTCCCCTCCCAAATGCAACCACAATTCCCTTGTTCCCACCAAATATCTCATCACCATTTTAGTTGTTTCCTAGTCTATCTTGCTGGGCTCATTTAGACTCCTACTGAGGACTCCTACAGCTGGAACTATGTCTGGACAAGTATTGTTCATAAAGTAAATTAAACTGCCAACAATCTGCTGATATGGAATTCTTTCCATAAACCTCTTTTCTTCCTCATCCATCTCATCATTTAATATCAATATTCCTCCCTCTTCCCTCCCCTCTGATATTTTCTTTAGATCCATGGGAGTAGTACATCCATTTGATTTGTCCATCTGAAACTTTTCTAGCATATTACCATTAGCTTCCTTCTGGGTGAGTCTTATAATTATGTTCCCTCTATCCCTCTCCATTTGAATGCCCAAAATGTACTTTGCTTCACCAAGGTCTTTCATGTCAAACCGGCTTCTTAGATCCTGTATAGTTTGTTAATCTTATCTAAAGACTTGCTTAAGACTAACTAATCATCCACATAAATAGCAATAAAAATCACTCTATTTTCATCCTCAAATAGATATATGGAGTGATCTGCACTATTTCTCATATACCCCAAACCGGTCCGAAATTCATCCAGCTTGATGTTCCATTGTCGCGGGGTCTGTTTAAGGCCATAAAGTGATTTTATCAGTTTGCATACCTTGCTTTCTTCTCCACTTTCCACAAAACCTTCCGGTTGCTTCATGTAGATTTCTTAATCTAACTCTCCGTGTAGGAAGGCCGTTTTAATATCCATGTGGCGTATTTCCATATCTTATGCTGCGGCTAAACTTAAAAGGATTCTGATAGAAGGGAATCTGACTACGAGTGCAAAGGTTTCTTTATAGTCTATTCCTTTTTTTTGAGTATAACCTTTAGCAACCAACCTAGCTTTGTATCTTTCAATTGTATTATCTGTTGTTCTGAGACAACAACCGGAACCGAAGACGATGAGGATGCCGGTGTAGTCATCTCGGAACCAAACCAAGCAAGAAACTTTCACAAAAACCGGTCTGAAAAACAGCAACTTCAACAGTTGATAAAACCCAAACCAGTGCCACAATAGCTCTGAAAATCTACCACAAAGTAGATAATATCAGGATGAAAACACACACAAAATGTAAAGTAATTCTGCCAACAGATCTATGAGATATCCACAGATGAAAATGCCAAAAACAGGCTGTACAGTTTCTGACTACAAAATGTTCATAACTTCAAAGTTATCTAAGTCATACTAATATACACTGAAGCCTATGCTGCTGAACGTACGGAGGCATACCAGCCGTACCTACGGCTCAAACCGAACAAGGTACGTCACACAAAAAGATTCCTTTACTAATCAACTAACCACACAAAGACAAAAATCTACTTAACTTGATTTTTACAAAGGAGTAGAATTCTATATGCCACGTCATTTGTCGTGTATGTGGTTCACACGGACCAGCATTTGTCGGTGGTCTCCCTCAGCCGCGTACATATCACATTCGGCACCGTAGACAAATCTCCATGTGCCATTTTGTCCTCAAGTATATCTATGCACAAACAATCGGATATTCTAGAGTGTCTTCTTTCTTGTAGTGACTTGTGTCTTGGGAGTGTATACAAAGGTGTACTCCCTACCGATCTAGTGGAACATCAATTTTGGTGTGTAATGAAACGAACTTACAACCAAACATATGCTAAGTCGTGAAACTCTCTCTCTCACACAATCGAGGCATAGAGAGGACTAAAGCTTTCCAAAACAACACTCCCCTAAAGCTTTAGACTCTGCTAGCCACTTAAGCCACATGCGTCTTTGCAAAACTTTAATTTAGGTGCAGGCAAGGGTTTAGTCATCATATCAGCAACCATCTCCTCATCTGGTAAATAACCGAGTTTCAGAACTCTTCCCATAACCTTCTCTCTCACAAAGTGTAGCTTGATATCAATGTATTTGCTCTTAAAGTGATGGCTAGGGTTAGATGCAATAGCAATGGCAGCCTGATTGTCACACCACACTACCTGAGGTCCAGATTGCATAAACAAAAGCTCTTGAAGGAGAGACTTTACCCAAAGTAGCTCTTTGACGGCTGCGCTAGCCGCCATGTACTCAGCCTCCATAGTAGACTGAGCTCTACGGCTCAAACCGAACAAGGTATGTCACACAAAAAGATTCCTTTACTAATCAACTAACCACACAAAGACAAAAATCTACTTAACTTGATTTTTACAAAGGAGTAGAATTCTATATGCCACGTCGTTTGTCGTGTATGTGGTTCACACGGACCAGCATTTGTCGGTGGTCTCCCTCAGCCGCATACAAATCACATTCAGCACCGTAGACAAATCTCCATGTGCCATTTTGTCCTCAAGTATATCTATGCACAAACAATCGGATATTCTGGAGTGTCTTCTTTCTTGTAGTGACTTGTGTCTTGGGAGTGTAAACAAAGGTGTACTCCCTACCGATATAGTGGAACATCAATTCTGGTGTGTAATGAAACGAACTTACAACCAAACATATGCTAAGTCGTGAAACTCTCTCTCTCTCTCACAATCAAGGCATAGAGAGGACTAAAGCTTTCCAAAACAACACTCCCCTAAAGCTTTAGACTCTACTAGCCACTTAAGCCACATGCCTCTCTGCAAAACTTTAATTTAGGTGCAAGCAAGGGTTTAGTCATCATGTCAGCAACCATCTCCTCATCTGGTAAATAACTGAGTTTCAGAACTCTTCCCATAACCTTCTCTCTCACAAAGTGTAGCTTGATATCAATGTGTTTGCTCTTAAAGTGATGGCTAGGGTTAGATGCAATAGCAATGGCAGCCTGATTGTCACACCACACTACCTGAGGTCCAGATTGCATAAACAAAAGCTCTTGAAGGAGAGACTTTACCCAAAGTAGCTCTTTGACGGCTGCGCTAGCCGCCATGTACTCAGCCTCCATAGTAGACTGAGCTGTCACCTTCTGAAGTTTGCTGCTCCAGCAGCATGTCCCACTTCCAATCTTGAGAATGTATCCACTAGTAGAGCGTCGGCTTGGCATATCTCCATAGCTCGCATCGCTCCATGTCTGAATTTTTACTTCCTCTCCATCGAGAGAGAGTCGGAGGTTTCGAGTTCCTGCAAGATATCGAAGAACTCTCTTTGCTGCCTCTCAATCTGACTTCTTTGGATTTTGCAAACTTCGGCTTAAGGCTCCAACAGCTGCAGCAATATCAGGACGGGTACAGTTCATGAAGTAGATGAGGCTTCCGACGATCTGCCTGTAAGGAATGGAGGACATAAAATCTGCCTCCCCTGACTCCAAAGAGTCATTAATGAAGGTAACAAGGTATTTTCTTCCACCAAGAGAAGGAACTTTGGCCGGTCCCCATACATCCGAGTGGATAAGGCCGAGAAGATCCTTTGCTCGATAATCTGAAGTCTGTGGTAGGGGAAGCTTATGAAGCTTTCCTAGAGCACAACCATCACAAACATGGGATTCCTTTTCACCAAGCTTGACACCATCTATCATATTTGTCTTCACCATCTTTTCAAGCCTCTCATTATGAACATGCCCAAGCCTTTTATGCCACAAAACATTTTCAGATAGGACACTGGAGTACACAAAATCAACTTTATTAACCAAGTCCATCCGATACAACATGTTTGGGCCTCTAGTTCCCACTAAGGCTACTCTCCCATCCTTGTTTACTATCTTTTTGCCTTTGCTCTGAAGAACATCAAAACCTTTACTCTCTGCAACTGAGGTAGAAAACAAATTTTTCTTAAATTTAGGAACATATAACACATCATGCAAAGTTCTTTTTACAGCTTTGCCATCTATCTCACAATTCAGATCTATGCTACCCTTAGCATTAGCTTCCACCGTGGCACCACATGCATAAAAGATTTGACGAGTAGGGATAGGTGTCATATCCTTGAAATAGGATTTGTTCCAACACATATGGGAGGAACTTCCGGAGTCCATAATCCACCCGAGATCTTTCTCTCCCTCCATCATCTTTGCCATTGCAAAGAACTCGGTGTCGTCAGTTTTAGGAAAACTAACAACCTCTGATTTCTCCTTCTCCATCTCCTTCACCGGTTCCTCTTCCTCCGCTGAAAAAGCTGCGGTTTTGCTCGGAGGTTTCGGTGTAAATGGAGGTCCTCTCACCTTCCATGCTTTGCGGTAAGAACCTGTTTCACACGCTTTTATATACAAAGGACAAAACTTGTACAAATGACCATTATTATTGCAATAGACACAGCGTTCATATTGCTGAAAGGACTGATTTCCTTGAAATCTATTATCCCTCTGAAACTGAGCATTGTAAGCTACAGCTGGCTTTCCAGAATTAAATGCCAACTGATTTGCTTCTTCTTCTAGCACATACTCTAGCTAGATTCCACTGTGTCTTATCCAATTTTTTCAGTTCATCATAGGCACCTTTATACTCACTAGGAAGCCCCCTCACTAAAATCATTGCTGGGTGATACTCAGGAAATGAACCACCTGAACATGCATTTTCTGCAACTAGAAGTCTGAATTTATTGCAATATTCTGCCATGCTTCCGCCTGTATACTTATATTCCCAGATCTGCCCAGCAGTTATAATCTCATGTTGTGCATTAGCCTTAGAATATGTCTTTTTCAAAGCATCCCAAATCTCTGATGCTTTAGAAGCCTGAATGTATGTCATATGCAGCTCCTTAGATATCATTAACTTTATCAAATGAAGAGCCTGCTCATTCTTTTGATCATAGTTTACATCAGTTTCTACCATAGATCCATTAACAACATCAAAAAGCTTCACTTGTACAAAATAAGACCTTACAAGATCTGCCCAATACAGATATTCTCTCCCATCAAAAACCGGAATTCGTGAAGGTGGGCCCATCAGGAAAAATTCGTAGACTTAGTGAAAACCGGAATCGGCCATTTCGGGTAACCAAGAGGATACTTCGGACCACGGATGTTCAATCCAGCAGAGGAAACTCAACTCCAACCTCAGATTTGTCACAAAGTGCAGAGAATTAAACAAGATAGGAAAGAGAGAGAGGAATAGAAATTCACATGCAAGACAGGGTAGGAAAGGTTTTTAGAAATCCATTATAGAAAGTAGGAAGAATACAAAATGTAAATCCGGACAAATTGCCCTTATCAATAACCCTTGTCTTTTCCTCGCCTTTGTGAAAGATGAATCTACGTTTGCAGGAAACAAACTACTTAAACCTAAGAGCAAGGAAAGAATCTAAGTGGCAGTCCAATGACAAAGTGCCACGTGCCTAATCTGACGGCCTACAATAATGCGCCTACAATAATGCGCCTACGATAATGCACCTCAGCCTGCAATAATGCGCCTACAATAATGCACTTGCAGAGGCGCTGACACACAAACCCACTCGAAATAGTGTACCCTAAATATCGCTGGTCAAAGTAGGCACTATTCGATTTCGCGTGAGGCCTAAATCGGTTAAGTACTGAATCGGAATAATTGCCCAGAGTCGCACGAAAAACAACACTCCTACTCGATTCTGTGTCGATTCTTCCGTAGCTTTGACTAAGACCATAGTTGACCGCTAACCTTCCTTGAAATGCGACGAAGACTTTAGCGATAAAATCCTAACGGCGAGTGATAGAATCGTCGCCGTACGTTTCCGCAACAACTTGTACTTTGACGTCATTTCTATAAAGGCAAGTTTCGTCGTGTTTCATAAACTTAGTCTGTACAGGGCCGTTTGAAAAACAGATGTGGCAATCCGTAAGTGCCACGATAGCGTGCAGAACCGATTTAAAAAAAAAAACACCTGCACAAATTTGATTGGTCAAAAAAACCAAGTCGCGTTAAGTGTGCCGCCGCCGACGTACCCCTTAGATGACACGCGAATGACTAAGTCCGGAAATTGCCCACCAATTAATGCGACGGTCGAAATCCGGACATCCAATTAATAAGGCTTGGAGGCGATCCTCTTCTGTAAACATGAGAATATTTCGGTGGTCCTCTCGAACGTCCAGGTTCGGAAATGAAGCGCTCAAAAATATTTAGGCGCTCTTATTTTTGTTTATTTCCATCTTTTGCTTTTTGTTCTCCGTAGTCATAAGAATTTCTCCCTCCTTTACCTTAGACTTAGAACTTTCCTCCTCTTCCTTAGACTTAGAAATATCCTCCTCCTTCTCTTTAGACTTAGAAAATTTCTCCTCAAAAAACTTTCTTTCTTTTAGACCTGCTTTTCCTGCACATAGGAGCAACTTGTTAGTGACGACTGCTTTAGTAAGCATGTCCGCAGCGTTCTCTTTTTCCGGCATGTAATAGAAGGCCACCGCTTCCGCTATAGTGTTATCCCTAATAAAGTGGTATCTCATAGAAATGTGTTTCGTCTTAGGATGATTGATAGGGTTCTTAATCAGAGCAAGGCAAATCTCACTATCTGTGTAAATTAGAGTTTTCTTGGATTGTGTGAATATGAGTTTATTAAGGAATTCCATTAGCCATAGAACCTCTTTCACTGTGGCGGCTGCTGCCATATATTTTGCTTCCGTGGTGAAGAGGGCGACTCTCTTTTGGAGCTTTGAACTTCAGCTCACGCTTCCATCGCCAATATTGCAAAGGTATCTGGTGGTTGATTTCCTGCTGCTTAAATCCCCTCCCCAGTTAGCGTCTGTGAATGCATGAATATCAATATTGTCATGCTTTCCTCCAAGTGTGAGAGTGTAATTTATGGTTCTGATATTTTAGAACTCTTTTCGCTGCTGACCAATGTTGTTTCCCTTGTCGCTGCAGGAACGTGCTCAGAATCCCAACGACATTGGCGATATCCGGACGGTTACAATTCATGGCGTAGATGAGTGCTCCCACTGCCTCTCGATATGGTGCCTCTATAGGATCATCTTGATACTATGAGAGCTCCTCAATACACTTCTCTCCTAGCTCGTATGGAGTTGAAACTGCATTTGCGTCTTGCAATCGAAATTTGGTGAGTAACTCTCTGATATATTTCCTTTGTGACAACTGAATTGTTTTCTCTTCCTTGTTTCTAATCACCTCAATTCCAAGGACGTACTTTATCTCACCCACATCTTTCAATTCGAATGAATTAGATAACATCTTTTTGATTTTTGATATATCGTTTTTTATTTCCCCAAACTATCATCAAATCGTCTACGTAGATAGCAATGATGATGTTCAATTCCTCATGATAATAAACCGAGTGGTCAGATTGAATTCTAATGAATCCTTCGCTTTGTAGCAATTGATCAATTTTCAAATTCTAAGACCTTGGGGATTGTTTGAGTCCATAAAGAGCTTTAGATAACTTGCAAACCTTGTTTGGGTCCATGGGATTTTCATAGCCCTCAGGTTATTGCATATACAGTTCCTCTTCGATTTCGCCATAAAGAAAGGCAATTTTAACGTCCATCTGCTCAACCTCCATCCCAAGGGCGGCAGCACGTGCAAGGAGAGCTCGAACGGATGTGAACTTGACGACTGGAGCGAAAGTCTCTTGGTAATCGATTCCTTCCTTCGAGGTATACCCCTTTGCAACTAGTCTCGCCTCATAACGCTCAAATGTGCCATCAACATTTTGCTAGATCTTGAATGTCCACTTATTGCCAATTGCTTTTCTTCCTTCTGGCAGGTCTTCGAGAGTCCTTGTGTTGTTCTTCATAATGGAGGCCATCTCTTCGTTTACTGCTGATTTCCACTTTTCACTATCTCCTCTAGAGAATGCCTCTTTGAGGCTTGTGGGCTCCTCAACGTGAGCCATTCCAGGGAACTTCCTCCTTAGGACCTTTGAGGTATCCAACCATTCACCAAGTCTTTGGGGAGGACGTCATGATCGGCTGTTTTTATCAATGGTTGTGGGTTAGAGGCCAGTCTCTTTTCCCTTCTTTCTTTGCTTAGCAAGCGTAGATTTTTCTGGCGGTGTCTCTTCATCAATTTCGATTTGAGACAAGGTGTTGTCCTCTTTTTGCCCTATAATAGGTTCCTTACCGGTTGGTTGTTCTTCCATTGCACGTAGTTCAGGGGTCTTTGGTGGAGAGGGTGTTTCTTTTCCTTCACTTTATGATTCAACTTCCTCTGCCGCCTTGGTATCACGCTCGATTTCTTCATCACTTAGGGACCACATTGAGGGTGAGTTGTCAATTCCTTTCGTGTGGCTCCCACTGTCTTCAGTCTGCGGGAGTTCCCCAAACTTAACGTTTCTGGTAACTGTGATTGTTTTGTCTTCTTGTTTGCAATGCGATAGGCCTTGCATTGTTCGTCATATCCGACGAAAATCCCCTCAATTGCTTTAGGTGCTAGCATCCCTCCTTGATTGTTGTGGTTGAAAGCGTAGGCTCTGCTACCAAAATTTTTGAGGTGTGATAGATTAGGACGTCTGCCAGGCCACTTTTTGAACGGGATTGAAATATCTAACGCCCTCGTTGGGCATCGATTTTTGAGGTATGTTGCTTTGTAGACTGTTTCTCCGGAAAATCGGAGCTGACTGTGTGCGTGGCCATCATGCTTCGCGACATTTCCAACAGCGTTCGGTTCATACGTTCCGTTACACCATTCTGTTGCGGAGTTCCCGGTGCTGTCAATTGGTGTTCGATCCCTTCTGAGGTGAGGAATTTCTTAAACTCGGGAGACAAATATTCTCCTCCGTTGTCGCTCCTTAAGGACTTGATTTTTGTATCGTGCTTTTTCTCAGCCATAGCTTTGAACGCTTTAATTTTCTCAAACACCTCGCTTTTGTGTCGTAGCAGGTACGCGTGAGTCATCCGGGAGAAGTCATCAATAAAGGTGACTAAGTATCTTCTCCGACCAGATGAGGGCACCCTTGTTGGGCCCCATACGTCGGCATGAATTAGTTCGAGCGGGGCGAGTAGCCCTCGTTCCTCCGGATTTTGGAAATAGAAGACGATGGGGTTTCCCCATCTCGCAACCGTGGCAAGGTTCTTTGGAATCTTTGACAGAGGTAAGACTTATTCCGTTAGCCATGTTGCTTGCAATTAGTTTCTTCATTCCGTCGGTGTGCAGATGGCCGAGTCGCCTGTGCCAGAGGAGTTGGTTTTATGTTGGTTGTATAAGCTTGTCAAACTTCTCTTTGTTGATTGTAGTTTCTTTTCTAACATCATCTTCCTTGATCTCCTCTTTCTCTTTGGTGTTCTCTCCTTGTGATTGAAGTAAAGCTCGGGCTGCGAGGGCTAAGGATCAAGGTTTTGAGCTGCACTCCAACCGATATGTGCGATCCGCCATTCTCTCCCATTCTGCGATGATAAGTCCATTTCTCACTTTATCTTTCCTTCTTTCTGCCAGATCGGGATGATTTCCTTGTCTTTAGCTTGGGAAAAAGAGTAGAGGTTGCGTTTGAAGCTGGGAACATAGAGCACATTTTTGATTGTGCCGGAAACCAATCTGCCATCTACTAACGCCTCGATATCGATGTCTCCCTTTTTCTGTGCAGAGTGGCGTGTGATTGTCCTCCATGTATATGCGGGAGGGAGCGGTCTCCTTGAATTCGGAGAACCACTCTCGGTGGTAACACATGTGTTCGGACGCCCCTGTGTCCACCATCCAATCGTTGTTATTGGTCGACAGGGTGGACGCCATCATGGCTTGCGATTGAACGATCTCCTTCCCATTTCCTTTCCCCTTTTTTAGCTTCGATTCGTCAACCTTGTCGTGCTGCTTCTCATAAGTGTAATTTCGGCAAACAGAATGAAGTGTCCGGGCTTGTCGTATTAGAAACACTTTTTGTCTTTCTTGTCCTGATTCTGACTTTCTCCTTTGTCTTTCTCCTTGTGGGAAAATCTCCCCTTTCCAGATGCGAACGCGGAGCTCTTTCCATTGAGCTCACGATTGGACATGATTTGGGTGTTAAACTCGTCTTTCAAGAGTGCTCCGACAACCTCATTCCATTTCCAAGTCGTGGGGTCTGATCGATCAAGCCACGTGAGTATGAATTTGTACTCAACGGGCAAAGATAGCATGAGAAGTGTGATCTTGGTGTCCATGGGAAGAATGAAACCGACAGCGTCGGCCTCGGGTAAGAGATTAGCGTAATGTGAGGTGTAAGCCTCCATCGATGTGCCGTCTTGGTAGATAGTGGTCATGAATGATTTGCCCAACTTTATTTGTGCAGTCATTCCTGAAAGCTTGTGAGTCGTCGCAAGTGACTCCCAAATTTCCGCAGAAGATTTGCACCGAGTGACGTTGCGAAGGTGGTCATCGGCTAAACCTCTGATCAAAGTGTTTTTTGCTTTGATCTCCTTTGTATCCAATTCTGCCATTGATTTCTTCTCGTCGGCTTTGATATCGTTTGCTTTTGCAGGAACAGGACGCAGCTCCGTTCGGGTAACAATACCCAAACAACCGCTCTCTTCAAGGGCTGCTTCAGTCCGACATCTCCATAGTTGGTAATTCGTGCCTTCGAACTTATCGAGGTTGGAATGTGGGCCCATAACGTGAAAACCGGAATCGGCCATTTCGGGTAACCAAGAGGATACTTGGGACCACGGATGTTCAATCCTGCAGAGGAAACTTAAGTCCAACCTCAGATTTGTCACGAAGTGCAGAGAATTAAACAAGATAGGAAAGAGAGAGAGGAATAGGCATTTACATGCAAGACAGGGTAGGAAAGGCTTTTAAAAATCCATTATAGAAAGTAGGAAGAATAAAAAATGTAAATCCGGACAAATTGTCCCTATCAAAAAAGCCTTGTCTTTACCTCGCCTCTGTGAATGATGAATCTACGTTTGCAAGAAATAAACTACTTAAACCTAAGAGCAAGGAAAGAATCTAAGTGGCAGTCTAATGACAAAGTGCCACGTGCCTAATCTGACAGCCTACAATAATGCGCCTACAATAATGCACCTGCAGAGGCGTTGACACACAAACCCACTCGAAATAGTGTACCCTAATTATCACTGGTCAAAGTAGGCACGATTCGATTTCGCGTGAGGCCGAAATTGGTTAAGTACTGAATCGGAATAATTGCCTAGAGTCGCACGAAAAACAACACTTAGATTCCGAGAACTCAAAATAATACACAAATCATACTTATGTATAGAGTGGGATTGACTTTGTAAAAGGTTTGGCGAACTAGACATGTAGAAAGTATAACTAGTGTATGCAATATTGCTATCAATAATTGCAATCTACACAAGATTCTCTAGTCATGGATGCCATCTCACATATTGATTGATTTGTGGTTGAATCTTGCTCTATCTTCTCGGGTGGCAAACAATTTCATTTTTTTTGTGCTCAACGTATTGTTGAAATTAATAATTTTGTGCATCAACTGACATGCACCTTTGTTTGACCTATCGATAATCGATAAATTGGTCTAATATGTCGACAACGGAATGATCGCCATAGAGAACCGATGTATCGCGATACATTGCTGATAAATGTCGGGCCCGATATTTATTGGCGATAATTATACGGTTCAGAACGTACACTTGTACTGTTTTTTTATGGAAGCCATGACATGGCATGCCGTACTGTATCATATGTAAAATACAATACAATATAGTATAAAGTATTATGATATAGTATACTACATTTTCTACAGTTACTCGTCATAAAAATTCGTTGGCTTCGGCGCGATATATCGAGATCCCACATCGATCAATCACTTATAATTTATGTTATCGGTTTTTATCGCGATAAGTTTTTTCTCGGTACACAACACTAAATATCTACCATCCTATTTTTCTGACGCTTGTGGGGATATTATCTTGTCAGCTCTTACGGTACACTAAATGATTAGTATGAGGATGATAATACTAACCATAACAAACATCGTGATTATAGCGAGGATGACATTAACGAGGATGGTAATGACAGAGACGATAATGATGAGGATGTCTTTCATGTTCGTTTGGTAGGTGGGAACTCAGTTGCCATCCATCTTCTGTCCATGCAACTTAATTGAAATTGATATTGTCCACTCTAACTTAAGGACATAACTTAAGGATCACAATAAAAAGAATGATAACAGTGAGAACCATACTGACTAGGATGATAATAAAGGAACAAGGGTAATAATAGTGAAAACATACCGTAAGGTTGCGTCTTTGTAAAAACCCTGCCGGACTACTCCGCACGATTCGGTGCTCCACAAAGTATTGATCCTATTGTTGTAGGACAGCCTAAGTACTAGAAGAGGTAGATCCACCCGCCATCACAGGTGCAATCAAGCAAAAATCCCCCAAGAGATACCAGTTTGAAAGGTAATTGTAAATGACCACAAGGTATCATGCAAAAAACAAGTTTGTCTCAAACTCTACCACTATGTAGACGATACAATCAAGATACAACATGCAAAATTACTCATAAATCAACCAATAGATATGAGAGTCACTCTCAATCAAAATTACCAAAAACACCACAAATAATTTTGATACAATACTTTTTTATGGCAAACCGTAAAAGTCCTACTTTTATACACTTGGAGAGCTCCTACTGAGCAAAGGACCAAATGGAATGTCAACCCGGTTTCACAAAACTGTACAAAACGTACATCAAGGACTGTCTACTACTAAAAGTGTTTATCTAATGGCCAAGAGTGGTTGTCCTCTCTAATCAAGCATTACACAGTATCGACATACTGAGTCAGCAATCAGAACCATGGAAATTCTTCAAATTATTAGGAACGTCCGATTCATAAAAAACGTGTCACTGATATGCCTTCAAGTTCATATTGGTGACACATTAATTGCAGACTTTTCAAAACTAGAATTGCGTCTTTATAAATGTATTGTTTCTTTTGTATCGACTAGAGTTTCTCACCGCTGCCATAATTTGTTTAACTTCGAATAAAATGCATATATACACTTTATTTATAAGTTTACATCCTATCGCGCAACCACGGCAAAAAGTCACACTTACAATTTCTGTCAAAATTAACTGTTTTCAATACCATAGTTCAAGATCTTGCCCTAACTTATTGCTCAAAATAGTGTGGGTGTCTTAGTTATAGCTTCTTAGTTAAGACATTCATCACATCCTGTGGCATCCACATTTGGACCTAAAACGACACCTAAACACCTTCCTCTGGTGAAAACACATCCTTATCTTTCCCAACGAGACCATTTGGATATGAAGTCTTATGTTTTTTGGTTTTTTTGTAAAAAGGGCAACGTAGTGTTAATGATGAAGGCATTCTCCGTTATTCTGAGTAATGTACTGAAGTTGTCAACAGTTGCTCGAAATTTTAAAAATCTAAAGGTCCACCGAATCACCCATAAGCTAAAACTTCAGAGGCACTAAATTTCTTTCTGGTTTATGATCCCCAAAACCAACGTACATTGTCAAACTGAAATTTGAATGTACTGTGAAATCAGTAACAGATTGCAATCTCAGTACAGGGTCTACATGGATGGGCCAGACTCAATTAAGAATTTAAATGCAAGTTGACAAAAAAATGCCATCCCAAGGGAAACGTTTGCTCCAGAAAAAATCTAGAAAAAACACAATCCAAAAAATGAAGGTAACAACACTATTCTTTACAAAACCCATCAGCCAAGGAAACAAGGCAGGAACGCTATAATGCAAGAAGACACAAAAGGGCAAGACCCAATAATGCATAAATTTCCTCCGTCATAGAATGCCATAGATTATACAAAAAGGACTACAAAGTTGATACATCAGTTTCAAGAATGACTTTTCTAGAGCTAGGCACTTTTGGATACACCTGGCATGGAATGACATTACTTCTAATTCGGAACCCAGGAAAGATCATGAATGCCGAAATTGCATTTTTTTTTTCCTCCTCCGTCCAATCGTCATCAAATGCACGAATGAGCGTCACCTGAATGTCGTCTACCCTAATATTTTCCTTCACACGGATAATCGAAGCAGGCGGATTGAATGAAAACGCGAGGCGATGGATCTTCCAGGCGGAGAGACTGACCTTCTGAAAGTCACTAAAAAGCACATCCATAACACTGGAGATATCATAAACACTGCCATTTCCACTATTCATGAAACTCCTCTGGAGAAGTGTCCACTTTTCGCCACAGAAAGCTTGAAACTTTGGGTTTTTCTTGTGAATCTCCTGAGCCATGTCACTTGTCAAGCCTGAGCTTTCTTTGAAACGATCGTTACATCGAGAAATCACATCTATGGATGTCTCTCCACCGGCTTGAAATTGCTCATTCTCAAAGTTTACAAAGATAAGGTCGACCACTTGGCTGGTCAACACATGCTTTAAGCCAGTACGATCTTGTTTTACTATGTGATTCAGTGTCTGGGAGACTATTTTGTTCGAATCAACTCCTTTCTGCTCAAAAAGTTTCGAAAGTCTTTGAATAAAAATGGAAACGACTTTTCGAAAGTCAGAAAGAGCGGTTGTGAGATGAGCAGGAGCAGGTCCATCCACTCTATATGAGCCGCTGTCTGCCTCCTTTAACTTGGCACGTTCTGTCTCAAGGGCTTGAACGTCATTTTCCAATTCGGAAATGCGCTCTTTTGCCGTAAACTGATTTTTTTTTAGCTCTTGGATGGTATACCTTGCCTGGTGTAACTGGATATCTAATTCACGGACATGGTGGTGTTCCATCTTCGATTCTTCTCTGATCTTCTTCAGTTCTTCTATGGTCTTCTTCAGTTCTTCTCTGGTCTTCTTCAGTTCAGAAGCGATTACTTCATCCGATTTGAGGGGAACCTGCAAGAGAAGTTTCATGAAACCTATGTTAATCAAAAATAGCTTCATTTCGAAATACTACTAAGTGAAAAAACTGTTGCGTTGAGTCAACGCATGGTAATTTAAAGTGGCACAGTCATTTATTTAATCGCATTTTTCAGACAAGAAAATAACAATAGTAAAACCACAAAAAGAAAACCTAACCTTTGTACAAACTGCATTCGCATATTTCCAGTCAGAATTTGCCAGATTTCAAATCCTTCCATTTTCAGCTCATCATGAGCTCCAGCATCAACGGATCGCCATATTATCAAGAACATTCTAAAATGGAAAAGCACGGGGTTGAAAGGGAAAACAGGTTTCAATCGATTCGACAGACAGAATCTTTCATTCCGACAGACAGAGTCTCCAGAAGTCCTTAGTCCCACCTGTGGCGCGGGCCGGCTGGAATTGGAATTTGGCATCGGCGAACCACCCCCTTTCGTGCCCACATTCTTGGCATTGGAAGGGTCCCCATACTCGTGCAGTTGGGTTCCGCTGTTCCTTTCTTCCGGATGGTGGTCCAAGAAACTTCGGATTGCGTCATTGCAAGCAAGACCTGGCGGGGCCTTCCATTCGTCACTGTGACGAACGCCACAGTACAGAAGGTAACTGTCTGCCAGTGATCTCGCAGACGACGTCTCTTTTGATGGAGAACTGCTGCCGCTTCGGAAGCGGTCGATAATGGATAACGCCGTTTGTTCTTTCAAGGCTTGAAGGCTTTCCAGCGTCAGGTTATGCAACTGATTGCTCAACCGTTTCTCCAATGCCTCTGTGTAGCGCTCACTCTTAAGCTCACATGAGAACTTTAACAGGGTCACAATGTACGGACTGTCAGCATGTGACTGCAATGCCTGATCAATCAGCCATTCCAGGAAGGTACGAGCGTTGGTCTCCAGCGTTGGACCATTGAAATGTAAGGCTGGTTGCCCAGATGACGTGGCCCTTTCGTTGTCATCAACAGGATAGCTCAGTAACCAATGAAAGCCTTCTTTAGCAAGATGGTTTCCTAGCTTGACAAAGGATAGAGATGACACTTTAAACTGGTTTAGCATTTCCTGAAGAAAGCCCGGCGGCAAAAACACTAATCTTCTGAAAAAAAAGATGGCTTGAGGGATTGATTTAACGTCGTCTTGAGGGATAAATTTCACATCGTCAAAATGTTTTGCATAATCTGCAAGCAAATAAGCAGTTCAACTTTAATCAGCAATAGCAATAAATAGTTCATACAATTACCTGCCAAAACTGCAAATGTTCCATTGACATTCTTCAAAAAAATCCAGAAAGAAAGAAAATGTATACAGAAAACAAGTGTAGCACAACGTGACATGAGTGTCTGGAGAACTCCAATTCTGGCAGAAATTCAGTTACCACGACTCAGAGATAGTTTTATTTTCAAGTCAAAACCCAGGAAAAACCGAATCTGCCAGACTGTGGATTCCAAGAAAAATGAAGTAACACACGCATACAAACTCCTCGTTTTTAAAAACTATTCTGCAGTGAAACAGTTTTTGAATGAGATAGTGAATGAGCATATTGCCGTGTCTCAGCAACGAGGGTTTACGAGGATTTACAAAGGTTAGATTCATACCTGCGACGATCTTTTGGCACGGTAAGAAATCTTCCTTCGAAATTTTCCCATTTACACTTTCCAGGAAATTAAATGCGGATTTCCAATGCTCTTCCGCAGTGCGCCGATTCTCCGATACGGGCGGCGCTGACACCCTATTGGTTCGTTCTGTGTGATTGGTCGGGTCGTGCCGCGTCACCACTTCGGAACTATGATGGCCCGAGCCGTGATTGGCCGAGGAATTCCCGGCGGGAAAACCCAATTTATTAAACATTTTGATAAAAGGAGACAGCCGAGGAGGAGAACGACGGGGAGAGCTAAATAAAGGGAGAAGGAAGGGAAACAAAATGTGGGATTCAGAGGTGGGAGGCTGAGTTTGACGGAGAATTAGGAATGGACTCATGGCCGGCTAACATCCGGCATTTTGTCGTGCTTTTTCGTATGTGGCAACCGTACAAACGCACAGCGTAAGACGTACAAAACGGATAGTGCGTAATACAATTTTCTGAGTACGGAATAGAATCAGTTGGAACAACAGTCAACGCATTTGTCGTGGAGGATTGCGCCGACGTTATTCGTCAGATCAGTGGAAAGTGGGAACAAAGGTCAGAGGTCGCAAACGGTCAACCGAAACCGTGACCGACTGTTAACCGACCACCCGCGCCGGATCCGGAACGGATTCGGTTGCCAAATTTTGGGGGTCGGGCGGCTACGGTCGGTTGACTCACCAGGAAAAAAAAAAACGGTCGGTTACGGTCGGTCAAACAAAAAACAAAAAAAAATGAAAATTTTGTACTTTTTTTTTCCAACATTATTGTTCTTTGTACTTTTGGTATCGTGGAAGTACGTGGCATCATGATTAGCGTCGCAAATCTGACACGGTACTGTAGTAAGCTATTTAATATGCCTATTGTAGGCAAAACATACAATATGCCCTTAAGACCCATATTGTATTGGTCGAAAAATGAAAAAAAAGGTTAACAGGGTTGAGTTGCACATCGATCTATAGAGAATTAAACAGCATGTCTAAATTTTGAGAAACATTCGGACAAAAAATATTTTTTCTGTGAATTTTGAGGTGTTTTTATTTAAACCGTCAGATTTGGACGATCGGACGGTAGCTGATCAAAGTAGCGATCTTAAGAAGATCACACGAAAATCCCATAAAACAACTTACGATAGGACAATTTGTCATATTACCGTCTGCAATTTTGAATGCCACACTAAATAAAGCCTCAAATTGACCAACCAGGTTGCCCGTCCGCGTTTTTTTTTTTCCGGGTTTTCTTTCCGGCGGAATGTCATCCTACGCCGTGTCACTTCGCTAAAAACTTTCGTCAGGTGGCGTGCGCTGTACTATGATCATACGTCATATTCGTACGATGGTACAAGAGTGTCCGCAACGCACAGCCATACAATATGCCTGCTCTACGCGAGTTTAGTGCCAAGTTTTGTGCGCCTACCAAAGGCCTACCATAAAAACGCCTACTTTTGAACTATGGAACAAAGGTTGGCGTCGGCAGTACACCGTGAATCGCTATTAGCGTACATGACGCTAATTGGGGTACCCCTTTTTTTGGGGTAAATTCTCAAATAGAATAAAGTACGCTAAATGTTTCTGCACGTTATTTGAGGTACCCCGCTCAATGCGGTTCATAACTGTAATTTAGTGCCCTTTTAAATAGTGTGGTGTACGAACTATCAGATCTGTACTACTCCGTACATTTTCAAATTTAAAAGTACAGAAAATATAATAATATATAATTGCGTAAATATTTTCCGGCATACGCAGATGTCAAAAAAACGCGACGGCGTACGATTTGAGCAATTTCGTACATTTACATGTTTTAGTGTAGACATATTATGTGCCGAAATTTTTTACAAAGCAGTTTACAAATTAGAGTACATGATAAATTAGTATCATGGTGTACCCGAAAAAACACAATTTACCGTAAAGTACGCTAATTGTTTCATTACACTATATTTTTTATTACGCTAATAGCGATTCACGGTGTAGCGCGTCCGCCTGCATTAATGACGTAATGGGTGGTACATTTGTCGCTCGTGGAATCTATCCTTGAGTGATAAGTGCGTTTTGGTTGGTCGAACACTATGCCGCACCAAGATTGACTTGGTCAATATTTATCGTTGGTTAAGAACCATGTCAAAACTGCTGGCTCGCCGGCCGGAATGAATTCAGTCTTTGGGATGGACGTGAAATCCGCGGTCGACGTGTTCTACAACCCGTCGAAATATAATAAGACCACGTCGTTTATCGTATGATTGTGCCAGTGTGTAAGAGGAATATGTCGTCGTAGGATTGTTAAAAGAAGACAAAAGGGGGGTTAGAGGATTGATTGGTGTCGATTGTGTAACAAATTCAACGACGAGAGGCGTTAAAGGAAGATCTGGTACGAGTTGGCAGGTTCACTTTTGTTTTTTTATTAATCCTCACCAACATCAATATGCGTCCACGTTGACTCTTAGTTTCATTTAGTGCGCACTAGTAACTGTATGTAGTTGGAAGTCAAATAATTAATTGTACAATTTTTATACTTTTGTACTAGTTTTTGAAGTCTTTTCGCAACCTTTAACCGTACCATATTTAGTAGATTCTTGTGTTTTGTTTTAGCTGCGATTTTCCTTTTGATTTTGAAGATGTCTCCAACACGGGGGTGGAGAGGTAGCGTGTTCGGCAGCGGGAGAGTTTCAGTGCCCAAACACGCAAACGCTGAATCGGACCACACAATCGTTTTCTCTCAACCGACTATTCCCCTCACGACAAACATATGTACAGCGCACAGCTTGACACGGAATGTCAAAGACCTAAAGTCAAAACCGCGTACCAAAGTCAACAACCGTCTCTCGCAGGTTGCATAACAAAGTGGAAATTCAAATAGGGATCGATGTATCTGCCGTGGTAGTTTCTTACGTCTGTCCGAGCGTTTTTATGGTAAGCCTTTGGTAGGTGCACAAAACTTGGCACTAAACTCGCGTAGAGTAGGCATACTGTATGGGTGTGTGCTGTGGACATTATTGTACGGACGTACGAATCTGACGTATGATCGTAGTTCAGCGCACGCCGACGGACGAATTTTTTTAGCAAACTAAAACACGCGGACGTTCAAATTTGCAGACGCTAATATGACAGATAGTCCTTTCGTAAGTTGTGTTATGGGCTTTTCATGTGATCTTCTTAGATCGCTACTTTGATCATCGACCGTCCGATCGTCTGAATCTGACGGTTTAAAAAAGTTTTACCTCAAAACTCACAGAAATTATTTTTTTTGTCCGATTTTTTTTCAAAATTTAGACATGACGTTTAATTCTCTATCGATCGATGTGCAACTCAACCCTGTAACTATTTTTTTTCATTTTTCGACCAATACAATATGGGTCTTAAGGGCATATTGTATGTTTTGCATACAATAGGCATATTGTATGGGCCTACTTTCACCTACTTTTGAACTATGGTCCGAACCTAAAGAGAAGACAGAAAAGTAGCACTTGTTGCTTTACATGCAGTCTAGAAAGAAGATTGGACGAGAATGGCGACCAATCACTTTTGTACGACAAGTGAAGCGTGTGCGTCAAGTGAACCCACCGTGCCCGCAGCGCCGATACACAGCTCACCGATTTTTCTATTGTTTGTAAGGGTGTGTGCCCATGCGTTCAAAGGGTTTTTTTCAGTCGTTTTAAGAGAAAATGGGACGAAAATATGAAATCAGAAAGCGAGAAAATCATACGCCGTACAAAAAATAGGCAAGAACTAAAGTACATTTCGCGTCAACTTGGAGCTTGGAAAGTACGTCAATTTGGGGTTATTATCATTTCGACCCACTTACACATCACGCCGGCTCATCTTCACATTTGTACTGGATTCAAATCGCGACCTGATTTAAGTTAAAATAAAATCCTATTGACGAATAGAAAAAAGTTATTACACGCTTAAAACGTATTCGAATTTTTTTGAACAAGGGAGACTACAAGCTATTTTTTTCCCTGCTCGTAACGCGCATGTATGTACGAAAATGACAAGCATGTACGGAAATAAATTCATTGGGGTCTCAGACGTCCACTTTCAATCATGATCTTTTGCAAAAGTTGACATCTTCCTCGTCTCTCCCTCTCTTTCTCACTCGACAGCTCCTCTTTCTCTCTTCTTTAAATGAAACGCAGCAATAATAGTATCAAATGAAAGATATTTTTTTGGTTTTAGTTTGATGGTACATCGAATGATAAAAGATAAGAAAAAGATACCGAGAAGCCATGGCAAAGAATCTACGTCCGGATGACGTCAAAATGTAACATGACTTCGCTATGTCACAAAGCCCTAAACACATACAAGTCACAAAAATCACGAAGTCTACAACCGTCGTCGTTTTTGTAGACGTTACTAATTTTAGGAAGTTTCGTAGTCGTCTACATTTTGATTCATACTCCGTTGCACATTTTGTAGACGTCTACAATTGTCACATATTTGAAGTAATGAAGGCGAAAGTAATGATTGACATAGGAACACTTTGGAAAGTACGCCAAAAAATCTGAGCCAAAATTGAAAGTAAGATTTCAAAGTTTCGGTTACATGGGCACACACCCTAAGTCAAAACAACGTACAAGTGTACAATTCAGAGAATGTTGTACTAAGCGTAAAAATGTCAGTGCAGTCCTTTCGTATAGCAAGAAATATAAGACATGACCGAAGAAGATATAAACAGTTGGCCCCATGTAACTGTTAACATTTTAGCGAAGACCTACCAAACCCGGTTTTCAGGTCTCCCTATGTGTAACAACGACATTGTTACTTATAGGTGTGACGATTGTATAAGGGTGGGGCTCCATCAAGCAAAATGTGAGGTTGTTTATTAGAAAACGTATCTTTCCTTACTACCCATACCATTTTTTACTATAGAAAATATGTTTATTAGAGATTCGATAAGATTCTTCCAAATTTTGGGCGAAAAATTTGGACAGTTCGAGTTTAAATTTTCGAAGCAAACGCTCTTACTTTTCCGTCTAATGTTTGGGGCAGTTTACTCAACTAGTCCCAATAGGAGGCAATCACACACTAGACGTGTCGATTGGTACACTTGGAAACAAGAGATAGGATCCACGGCGGACGAGCGATTACAATTGAACATTTGGTAAAAGCCATGTGCCATCTAACAAGGTGTATTCAAATCTTTCGAAAGCGACGAAAAAATGTTTGCCGAAAGATATCCCTCTGAAATTTTTTTAACTTTGCAGAAATGACTTTGCGTTTGAAACATAATGGCAAAAAATTTATAGGGATAAAGTATGCACGTACAAAAGTAAAAATTTAATACAATTTCACAAATTTTTAATTCCGCGCATGCGTAGAGATACGACGTTCATATTATGTACTTTTCAAAGTTTTCTTTATTAAGGTTCCAATCGCAATCCAACACGTAAACAATCGGTGCTTCATTTGCACGGCCTAATGGAGAAGTGATTTTAATACTACTTCCAATAAACGTGTTTGTGCGATTACAAAAAACGCTTGATAGACGACAACCCTAAGTTCGCAGTGCCTGTGACCGCTTATAATGTCAACAATATGTGATGACTCACATTCTTTTTTTGTAACTGCTTGTAACTTCACATGTTTTACCTTGACATTCTAGACACAGCACTTTCCACTTTGTGCCCTCTCATGGTTAAAGAAGATGTGTTTTGCTTTTTCATCTACTGTTCGGTCCACTTGAAATGACATCAGAATGTTCGGTTCACTTAAAATGATATTAGAATCTTGGGACCCCTACCAAAAAAAATCCGCCTTGGACGCAAAAGAACAAACAAAACAAAATGTGTACTTCTCATCGTTGTACTAGAAGCAAACGCACAAAACATAGTGAAAGGTGTACTTTTCCTCATCGGTTGAAATCGTTTGAAATTTTTGAAAATTTTGACACATGCGAATATGTGCTCTAATTTGGTTAGCGTGAAAATTTTAATTTAAAACACATTGTCGATGTGTTTTAAAGAAAAGTTTGCAGGTGACGTTTCTCGACGTGGCCGTGGGTTGAAAAACATAAGACAACCACAAATGATACATTATAAGTTCGACGATGACGCAAAATATACTTATGGTTTTTCATATTTTTTTGTGTAGATGTTACTTCCGTAGTACGTCGCTAATTTTTACAAGACAACTGCAAAAAAATACCCTTATATTTGCACATGGATCATACCCTCAATTCTTTAATTTTGGTTAGAGAGGATGAACTGTGAATAAGCATACCCTCTATCCTCTTTTATGTTCGACAACAGGAAGTCCACATTGAACATGAAGGAAAAAACAGAAAAAGGAAAAAATAGAAGAAAGCTAGTTGTTTGACGGTTGACACGTACGACAAACTATGACAAAGTACGACAAAAAATGTCGGATGTCAGTCGGCCATGACATTCTTCCTGATTTTCCGTCATTTGGCCTCCCATCTCTTTCTGTTCCAGTTCCTACATTTTGTTTCCCTTCTTTTTCGCGTAATTTAACTCTCCCCATCGTCCTCGTTTTGGACTTTCTCCCTCTTTCAGCTTGCAGGACAAACTGTTTTCTTCCGCCAACAATGTCGCGACCAATCGCGGCTTGGGCCATAATAGTTCCAAAATGGTGACGTCGAACGACGCAATCTCACATCTTGAACGAACGAATAGGGTATCACTACCGTTTGTATCCAAGAATCGACGCTCTGCGAAAGAGTGGTTGGACTCCACATGTAGTTTTTTGGATTGTGTAAATAAAAGAAGTTTGATGGAATATTTCTCACGATGTCAAAAGATCGTTGTTGTTAAGAATCTACACCAAAAACCTTTTTAAATCCTCGTTGTTGAAACACGACAATCTACTCATTCACTATCTCATTCAGAAACAATTTTATTGCTAAATAGTTTTCACAAATTAGGACATTGTATGCGTGTGCTTTTCATTTTTTTTTAAATCCACAAGCAAACACATTCTGGTTTCCCCAACTTTTGACTTTAAATAAATCCATCTTTGAGTTGTGGTAATTAAGAATTTGCCAGAGTAGGGGATTTCTAGAAATATATGTCGTTGTGTGATACAATTCTAGAGTTCAATGTATTTCATACAAAATGTTTCCTTTAGGATTTGTTTGACGAATGTCAGAGAAACATTTGCAGTATGAACAATTCAGTGCTAGAGTTCAATGTATTTCATAGAAAATGTTTCCTTTTGGATTTGTTTGACGAATGTCAGAGAAACATTTGTAGTATGAACAATTTGTTGCTATTGCTGATTGAAGTTGAGCTATATTTTTTTTTTTGGTGATTATGCAAAACATTTACACAATGTTAAATTTATCCGTCAGGGCGACATTAAACAAATCATATGAGCCACCTTTTTTTGAAGAAGATTAGAGTTTTTGCCGCTTGACATGTTTCAAGAAATACTAAAAGAGTTACAGCTGTCAGCTATAGCCTCTAACAACCTAGGAAACCCCATCATGGTAAAGATGAATTTAGTTGATACTTGAGCTATCTTTTTGATGCCATCGAAAGGCCCACATCATCTGAGCTAATAATCTTAAACAATAAAGGTCGAAAGATAGAGCTCAACCTCGTACCTTTCTCTTATGGCAAATTTACGAGGCATTACTGTCCCATTTGACAATTTATACACTATGACCGTATAAAAATATTAATGTGAGCTTAAGACTAAGTACCACTTAGAGGCATTGGAGAAACTGTTGAGCAGACAGTTGTATAACTTCAAATTGGAAAGTCTTCAAACTTTGAAAGTACAAACTATGCTATCCATTCTCAAACAGTTGCATAACTTAAAACTAGAAATTCTTCAAACTTTGAAAGTACAAACTATGATATGCATTCTCAACCGCCACACTGAAAATGTTAAAATAACCAACATCATTTTTCCATCAAAATAGATGTTTCCAGTAAGGTCACTAATATTGGCAAGACTAGAAATGCAAAGGGTGAAAGCTCTAATCGATTTGGGGGGATGCAGTTGTGGAAACTACAGTCAATCAACGACAAAAGAATGAACATCACTGACTACTTAGTGGATGAAAGCTGGCGTGACCACAAAAACATAATAATCTCATCACTACATCTGGGTCAAATCCTTGCTACAAGAGTAAGGATTTATTAAGCACATCTGGGTCAAATCCTTGCTACAAGAGTTAGGATTTATGAAGAGTGGAATTCACAATGATTTATGTGATAATCATGCGGCAATTGTAATTGGTGCCAAGCCAAAACATCACTTTTAAGCAAAGCATATCGATATTAGATTTAGCTTTGTGAGGGAGAAAGTAGAAAACAGAATTGTTGAACTTGTTTATAAACCATATGGGCACATGATTGCCGACAAGAAAACAAAATCTGTCTCATCTCCAAAAAATATTTTTGGCAAAAAACAATGTGTGTTAGAGATCAAAAGTGGCTAAGAATTAAGTGGAGTGTCAAAAAAGGTATTATGATTTCTATCATTTATATTCTAGCTTCTTAGAATAGAGAGAGAGAGAGAGAGAGAGAGAGAGAGAGAGAGAGAGAGAGAGAGAGAGAGAGAGAGAGAGAGAGAGAAAGAGAGATAGAGAGAGAAAGAGAAACCACGAATGTTTCTCAAGTAGTAAGAAAGACAAGAAGAAAGAAAACTTGGCTGTCCTTACCAAAAAAAGTGTAATGACACGGATATGATCGTGGGTCTGATAATACACATGGGTCTCGCGATGCACAGACCGCTGTAGCCTTTATCTCTATCCAATTGATAAAAAAGAATTGATAGGCATATGCGGTGCGGTAATGCAATAAACAATACTTTCGAACGAAACTCATTATGCAACGTGAAATTGACATAAACAAGAGAATGAACATAACACTATATACAGTGCAATTTTAACAAACGTAAACATGTTAAACATTTAATCATACGGCCCGTATTGGCGGTGATTACCCTCAATAGATATTTTGGCGGCCTGAGCCAAAAATACCATGGATCTATATGTGGTGGCATCATACAAGTTGTTAAGGGGGAAGCGGACAAGACTTTGGCGTCTTATGTGGCAAAAGGATATTGGCGTGGTGCAAATTTGTAAACTACTTGTTCATTTATTTATATGAGTACGATATAGTCTTGTGATTGGCAATGGGTTTGTTAGATAGGCGCTCTGAGAGGGTTATAGGGACTTAGATACATTTTAACACCTTCTCTCTTTGAGGGCACCTGTGTAAATCTTTTGCCTTTGAATAGTTATCACTAACTGTTCCGGGGAAAACATTTGGAGATTTTGTTTTGCGTTGGACTTAAGGGAGTCTTGTCCTCACAGGGGTGAGGCTAGTGAGAGTCATTGCCTACCAAGGTGGTTGTAATAGTCTTAAACCTATAGGGGTGAGGCTAGTGAGAGTCATTGCCTTCCAGGGTGGTTGTAATAGTCTTAAACCTATTCGACTGTTGGGTGTATTCAGTAGTGGAGGAGTATCGATGCATTCTGTGGGAGGTTGTGGTGCCCACTGATTTTCATGTACATGTACTCCCCAGAATCAATAATCCATCTGATTTTCATGTACATGGACGCCCCATAATCAATAATCCATCCATTCTCAAGTGTTTCTTTCATGCCTCCAAAAACACATTTTTGCTCTATTGTAGTTTCAACCTCTTTGATTTTTCTCCTCTACTTTTCATTGAGGAGGAACTCCTCAAACTCCTTATCTGGTGTCTCTTATATTTCCTCTTGTTCTCCATTCTTCTGCGTGGTTAGAGGAGCTTTTTATTTCCTCCCTAATCTGAATTCGCCTGGCCATCCTTGATTCTCACCTCCTCCAACCTAGTGTGGTCTACCATGAACTTACATCGTTTTTTACATAAGTGGCAGATTCCTCCTCTCGGAGGTCCCCTCCTCTGTCTATCAAGTTCGCCTCCTCTTACTCCTCCTCCATATTTTTGACAGGGCTTCTTCTCGTCACGTTTTTGCCAGTCTATCCCAATCAAAATTGCATGTATGTTCGGGCTTCCTGTTCGAAGTTCTACAGTGTTTTCCTTAACCACAATTATCCCCACGTTCGTATGCTTGTTCCATCGACTATCATATAGATTGTGCATTCTGTTAATGATGTTCTCATACTCTTGAAGAAGATTCATGATCAGAGTGTTCACCTTCTTTTTCTTAGTTTTAAGTTTGCCTGCACTTATAAGCTTAACATACAATGTAACAAGATCATTGCAAAACTTAATCAGGCTGCCTCACTTGTAAACATATGTTGTTCTTTTCTAATCAACTAGTTGTTACTGGTTCCACTTCCATATATTTTGACAAGACACTAGCATATTTCAGCAGATTTAGTTTAAGGTAATGAGTGGAAGTGTTAATGATCTAGTGATGCTCCTTAGTATAAAATGTTAAGCAACAGTGCCTTTGTAATCCTATATTTTGTCGTCACTCTACTCTATCTTTGGTTCAATTAGCGTTACGTCAGCCCCTTGTTGGCATTGGCGTTACTTTCTCCTTTCCTTTTCTCCCTCCATAACTATGGTCTTTCCATCATCCCCAGTTTCCTCTACAGAAGCTGTTGGCATTTGCGTTACTTTATCCTTTCCCTTTTCTCCTTGCATGATAATGGTATTTCCATCATTGCCAGTTTCCTCTGACATTGTTGTTCTCCGTCTGTTAAATGTAGATGAATCTAGTGTTGAAATAAGTAGTTTTTGTATTTTCTAGGTCTAAAGAAATTAGCGGAAACATATAGAGAAAATGATGGCAGCCTGCCTCCATCTCTTCTCTCTTTCCCCCATACTTGTTGTAGTCACCGAAGAAGAGAGAGAGCGATGGAGCCATGGCTTCCTCAGCTCCCTAGGAAAGACTAAAGAGTGACTTAAGTCACTCTCAACAAAAGGTAAGTCCGGCAAGACTCGAACCCCCGACCGGTAGAGCGCGGCGTAGCCGTTAGCTCTAACCAGTCTGTCGTAGAAGTCCGTTAAATGATATAGGGTTTCATTTATATTTAAACTACTGTATCATACTGAAATGATTTAACTACAATATAGACGAAACGAACATAGAACTTGTTAAGGTTTAGTGCGAACGTCATTTCGCACGAAACAAATGAAACGGACATTTGTTTTGAACGGTCGACATTTAATGTCGAATTTAATCCGACGGCGCACGTCATCGCCGAGATCGCGGAATGGTCACTTTGGATTTTATGGACGTGGCATGACGTGGCGCCGCGTGGAAAGATGACATTTGGTCGCGAGAATTTCGGAGAATATACGAACGAGTGGAAGAATGACACGCGTCCACTCAGTAGCCTTGCCGTACACCGGCCGTATAGAAAGGACATCGACCGTAGTACCTTTCTGTACTTTACAGTAATATAATTGGTTCGTACTTTAGTAGATAGGGGTTGTGAGAGAGATTTAGGACTTAGGAAATTTTGGTAGATACATACCTCTCTCTCTCTCTAAGAGAGCTTTGTATAAATTGGCAATTTTGCAGGCTCATAACTAATCGGATGGTTGGCCGTTTTCAGTGATTCTTTTTGCAACGGACTCAGGGGAGTCCAGGCTACACAGGGGTGCAGTCAAATTGTCAGTTTGCCTTCTTGGGCAGCAGTGGTTGTGGCTTAATGTGGGTTAGTTAAATACTATCTAGAGGCTTCCTATATTCTGTGGTCCAATGGAGGACATACAATTGCATCTAGAAATTGAGCTCCTCCAAAACCAGGTGGAGGACTTCTCACAACTCGTGAGACTATACCCCAAAGTTGTTTCTCAAATAAAACACGTTTTATCATTGGCTCCCAGTAAATGAAACATATCCCATCAAAAACGGGGACCCATGATGGTGGGCCTATAACATGAAGCTATGTGGACTACATATTCTCACATAATGTACATCTCAAAGATTTCCACCAGGATAGCTCTTACACAAGCTAATTCACACAAGGACTTCTGCCATCGTAGCAGGCACTAACTCAATATAATTTCACCTTTGTGAAGAC
Source organism: Zygnema cylindricum (assembly GCA_037447655.1). Lineage (NCBI taxonomy): Eukaryota > Viridiplantae > Streptophyta > Zygnematophyceae > Zygnematales > Zygnemataceae > Zygnema > Zygnema cylindricum. The sequence continues at coordinate 11,708 of JBBHKE010002144.1, read as the reverse complement.
AAGACTCCCTTGAGTCAAACATAAAAGAGATCTTCCAAAATTGTCAACCTAAGCAGTTAAATATGGTTGTTAAAAGGTAGCCTCTTCTACAGGAGCTCTCTCAGAAAGTGTCGGATAAAATTTTTCTACGTCTTATAAACCTACTCACAATTGTCATCAACTAAAACCATCTATCAATTAGAACACTGTGTTGCACAAAAGGTACTGTACGCGTTGAAAGTCGCCATACTTTTTGTACGAGTATTGTACGACTGCACTCTCAACCTGCCACCAATCGCATTCAACGCCGTGATTTTGTCTTGCGTCTCTTCCGACATCTTATAGTATGTTACCACGTGTTAATAATTGACGCCTTTGCGCAAACTGCTTAAAGGGTCATTTGTGAGCCGTATGATGTATGTGATAACAAATGGACGATCGTCCATCATACCTTACACAACATGTTCTATGTGTTTTGTATGTCCACCCCGTTCAATGTTCACTCCTTGTGACTTCATTCTGTTAAACGACATTTCCATGTGTTCTCTTTATTACATTATCAAACCATATATCCGTAACGATTCTTCTACGACTTGCTGGATAAGGCGGACTGCTACGGACTATGAAGAACTTAAGATCAAATCGATGTTCATCCTTCATTTTTGGGAAAGGTGACTATTGTCACTCTGCCTTTTACCACTTCCTCGTACCAGTCAACCACTTTTATGGCTTTTCGTAGATTTCAATCCACCCTCTTTGAAGGCACATAGCCTAAACACTTGTAAGGTCATCATCCCTCGTCTATCGTGGATTGGGTCTTACTTTTCGATGTATACTAATTGAATATGTTCAATTTTGGCTTGTGTACTCTTTCAAGACACTAGGCGTCACAAACTCGATGGATTAAAAGATTGTGTTGCGGATGCCAAAACACAAAATATTGGACATTCAACGTTGACGTATGGAAGCTTGAACAATCTCCATAAATCTTGGTTAAAAATGTTAAAAAAACGAAAATAAAATAAAAAAATCAGTATGGATTTGTACCAAAACATATTGCTTCTTAATACCAGCTAACTTTAAAGTTAATGGAGGTCCGCTTTTGTTCCTTTAAATATATTCTTTTGCTTTTGTAGTATTTAAATGTCATCTTTTTGTTTATTTATCATTTTTTACCTCCATTTTTTTTTTCATTCCCACTTTTTGCTAATAAGTATCAACATTTTCAACTCTTTGTTTACTTTTGAAGATTTTTGCCGCCTTTTTTGGTTTTGAAGCGACGGATTGCAATTTCTCACATTTTTAACAACCATGCTTGGTGTTCGTCACACAAAAAATCATCAACATCTGTGTAGCCGTGTTGTTTATAATTGTTGAAATTACTTGGTTTATAGGGTATTTTCTAGGCCTAAATAGATCGGTAAAAATAGGAAAAAATAAAGGCGAACAGCCTGCCTCCACCTCCTCTCTCTAGCCACCATACTTGTTGTAGTCATTGAAAGATAGAGAAGGTGGCTGAGCTCTGGCTTTCCTAGTTCAGCAGGCAGGACTAAAGAGTGACTTATGTTACTCTCAACAGAAGGTTGAGTCCCGCAGGACTCGAACCTCCTACCGGCAGAGCGAGGCGTAGCCGTCAGCTCTAACCGGTCTGTCATAGGAGTTCGTTAACAACATAGGGTGGGATGTTTATTTAAACTATTTTTTTATCCTAAGTCCGATTAACGGAATGACAAATGAAAAAACATAGAACTAAGTAATATATAGTGCGAACATTATCTCGCACGAAACAAATGAAACGGACATTTGTTTTGAACGGTCGACATTTAATGTCGGATTTAATCCGACGGCGCACGTCATCGCCGAGATCGCGGAATGGTCACTTTGGATTTTATGGACGTGGCATGACGTGGCGCCGCGTGGAAGGATGACATTCGGTCGCGAGATTCCGGAGAATATACGAACGAGTGGAAGAATGACACGCGTCCACTCAGTAGCCTTGCCGTACACCGGCCGTACAGAAAGGACATCGGCCGTAGTACCTTTCTGTACTTTACAGTAATATGATTGGTTCGTACTTTAGTAGATAGGGGTTGTGAGAGAGATTTAGGACTTAGGAAATTTTGGTAGATACATACCTCTCTCTCTCTCTAAGAGAGCTTTGTATAAATTGGCATTTTTGCCGGCTCATAACTAATCAGCTGGTTGGCCGTTTTCAGTGATTCTTTTTGCAACAGACTCAGGGGAGTCCAGGCTACACAAACGTGAAGTCAAATTGTCAGTTTGCCTTCTTGGGCAGCAGTGGTTGTGGCTTGAAGTGGGTTAGTTAAATACTATCTAGAGGCTTTCCTGTATTCTATGGTCCAATGGAGGACACAGAATTGCAGGTTATGGGCCCACCCTCTAGGGTTCCCACCTTCAATGGATCTGGGTTCATATATTGGGAAGCCATGATGATGGGAGCTTTTTGTGAAAAACGATACTGGGGCATCGTTAGTGGACAACTGACACGTCCACCTTCGGGAACTCCACCAAGATTTGGGGGAGTAAGGTTTACTGCAACAACGGTTGCTTCAGCGGAGGAGGCAGATGATGGGGATAGCAGTATGTTCGAAAAGGGGAAAGAGAAGGGGATACCCCTCACTCCTATTGCCACAGAATCGGGAGTGGCGACCATGAAGACCGTGGAGAACGATACTCAAATGTGGGAGGATGTAAACATGGCTGCCAAGAACTTCATTCTGAGGCACCTCACTCAAGGTTTGGCCACTCCTCATCTTCACATTTACAAGGCCGAGGAGTTGTGGGAGAGTTTGGTGGAGATTTATAGAGCTGGAAATATTCAAGAGCTCCAGTTGGCTAAGCAAAAGCTATTGAGTTACACATACAAAGGAGGAAAGATGTTAGATTACTGTAATGATCTATCTTGTTTGTATATGGAAATGGAAAGTGTCGGGTGGACAGGTACAATGAATATGAAAGTTAACACCCTTATCATGAAATTACCAGATGAGTTCAAAAACATAGTGTACCGAGTACAACGAATGCCTGATAGTTCATGGAAATGGAACACATTAGTCAGGATGATACTTGTGCTGGAAAACACAATGGAGATTAGGAGAGGAGGAAAGAGCATTCAAGCTCAACAGCAGGAGGGGACCGATGGGGGAAGGACCCGAAAAAACCTTATAGAGGGGAGAGAGATCATTCTGGGGGACAGAGCCCCCAAAGGGTCTTTGTCATTATTGCAAAAAGCCGGGACACTTTATTGCAGATTGTGTGAAGCTATCAGAGCTGAGGCTCCAAGAGAACCGTGGAGGGGGTTCTTCCGGAGGGAAGAAAAAGGCACTTGTGGTTACAAAAGTGTCAGGAGAAACCGAGGACGAGTCCTCTGAGGAGGATGGGGAACTTCTTTTTGACGAGAGTCTGGAGGAGAAGGATATTCCTCGAAGGCAGAAGTGTGCCCTTGGAGCAATCCGGGAAGCTCCACAAGAAGGATGGATCATCGACTCAGGTGCATCCACGGATATGTGTCGTGATAAACAACTCTTCACTAAGTTAAGAAAGATTCTTACTGTAGAGATAGAGTATGGGGATGGGAGAGTGGTTACTACAGATCTATTGGGATCAGTAGATCTGAAAGTCTAAGTGGAGGGTAAGACTTCTATACTTACATTCTCAAATGTACTTTACATTCCTTAGCTGAGTAAAAATCTTTTCTCTACATCTGTGTTAGATGACAAAGAGTTTGATACTTTCACTAGAAAGGGAGTCTTTACAGCTAAGTATGGGGATGAAGTTTACTTCACAGAAGTAAGGGTAGCCAAGGAATGTTTAGGCTTAACTTGAGTAATGAAAAGAAGAATGCTTACTCTGTTGGTGTTCCTAAGGTGATGATTTGGCATAAGCGGTTGGGGCATGTGCATTTGGATAAGTTAAGGGAAATGAAAAAGCTTGAGTAGTAGATGGAATTTAGTATGGGGATAATGAAATGATGGATGATTGTAGTGGTTGTGCTCAAGGTAAGGCTCACAGACTTCCCTTTCCCAAAGCCGCCATATATAGAGGTGAGAAAGTGTTAGGTTTGGTCCACACAGATATTTGGGGACCTGCAAAAGTACCTTCAGTTGTAGGAAAGAGGTTTATGATGACAATAACTGATGATTCGTCTAGATACTCTAGAGTCTACTTTCAAAAAAAAAAGTCTGAAGCATCAACTTACTTCAAAGAATATAAAGCATGGAGTGAGAAGTTGCATGAAACCCCTATTAAGAGGATAAGGAGTGATAATGGGGGGGAATATACCTCTACCAGTTTGAGGAATATCTAAGAGATGGGGGAGTGTAACACCAGAAAAATGTACCATATAACCCGCAACAAAATGGGGTAGCTGAGAGGTTGAATAGAACACTAGGAGATAGTGCATGCAGTATGTTGGCAGACAAGAAAATAGGAAAAAGATTTTGGGCAGAGGCAATGAACTGTGCCAACTATATTAAGAATAGAGTCCTTACCTCAGCTGTAAATGGAGTGACACCTTATGAGAGATGGGTTGGAAGGAAACCAGATATCTCACACCTTAAAGTATTTGGTAGCCAAGTTTACAGTCTTGACCGGAAAGGAAAAATTGGAAACTAGATGCTAAGGGAAAACCTGGATACTTTGTGGGAAATGATGAGGATGTTAAGGGATATAGAGTGTATGACTTAGCAGAGAAAGATATCATTCTGGTCAAACACTTAGTTGTCATGGATGAAGGGAAGTCATTTGACCCCTTCAAATATACAAAGAAGATAAGGATTAGATTTGAGTCCGAAAGTGAGGAAAACTCGGTCGTTCCCGAAAGGGACATGGGTGACACCGTGATTACAGATTCAGGGGAGATCCAAGATATAAGAGACTCACAGGAAACCTCACATACTCCTATGGACTTCGAGGAGATAGAAGAAGCGGGACAAGAACCAGTTTCCATGGACAGGGGAGCCGATGAAACAGTGAGAAGAAATCCAAGACTTCTATCCATTCCAGCTTCGGAGTTTGAGGGAGGAAGAAGGAGCAGCAAAAGGATACAGGAAAAACAAGCTGCCCATAAGGTAACTAAGCTATCTCACCCGGATGAGCCTCAGTCTTACTTAGAGGCAGTGAATAGTCCAGAGAAAGAAAGATGGATTAGAGATATAAATGATGAGATGGCTTCTATCATGGAAGCAAATACTTGGAAACTAGCAGATTGTCCTCCAGACAGAAAACCTATTGGGTATTTAAACTAAAACTGAACCCAGATAATACCATTGAAAGATATAAGGCTCGATTGGTAGCGAAGGGGTTCACCTATAAGGAGGGGATTGACTATGAGGAGACCTTTGCTCCAGTTGTTCGGTTCCCATCAGTAAGGATTCTACACAGCCTGGCAGCAGCATAAGACATGGAAATACACCATATGGACATTAAGACTGCGTTTATTAATGGTGAGTTAAAGGAAGAAATTTTCATGAGACAACTCGAGGGGTTCGTGGAAGAAGGAGAAGAGAGCAAAGTCTGCAGGCTCATACAGTCTTTATATGGACTAAAGCAGGCTCCCCGACAGTGGAATAAGAAACAAGATGAGTTTCTTACCAGTCTGGGACATATCCGTATCAGCTCTGACCATTCTATCTATATGTTTGAAGATGAGAATGGTGTCATTTTTATTGCAATTTATGTGGATGATCTGCTTGTGTTGAGTAAATCCTTGGAAAAGATCAATAAGTTAAAGACACATCTTAGAAGCAGATTTGATATGAAAGATTTAGGGGAAGCAAAATATATATTGGGGATTCAGATGGAGAGAGATAGGGGGAAGAAGATTATCAGACTTACTCAGAAAGAAGCAATAGGTAATATGTTTGAGAAATTCTAGATGGAAAATGCTAACATTTGTACCACTCCCATGGACTTGAAAAAAGTAAGTGATGGGAGTGTAGAAGGAGGAATGATGATCTTAGATGATCAAATTGGTACAGAAGAGAGAGAATTTATGAAGACTATCCCTTATAGACACGTCGTAGGAAGTTTACTATATTTTATGAATTATACCTGGCTGGACATAGCAGCAGCAGTTGGAGTACTCAGTAGGAGTCTTAATGATCCTAGGAAGAGGGATGGGGAGGCAGCCAAGAGAGTCATGAGATATTTGGTAGGAACTAGAGAGTTATGGTTGCATTTGGGAGGGGAGCACACTGACATCACTACTTGGAGTGATGCCAGATATAGGGACGCACCTATGAGACGATGAACTTCTGGGTATGTGTTGTATGTTGGGGAAGGTGCATGCTGTTGGAGCAGTAAGCAACAAAAGGTGGTTGCTCAGTCCACTATGGAGGCTGAGTACATGGTCTCTTGTTCTGCTGTGAAAGAGTTGATGTGGGTCAAGTCCTTGCTGCAAGAACTGGGGTATATGAAGGAGGGAGTGCATGAAGTGTTTTGTGATAATCAAGCGGCCATAGCAATTGCAGCCAATCCAAAACATCATTTTAAGGCTAAACATATGGACATAAGATTAAGTTTTGTAAGAGAAAAAGTTGAGAATAAAATAGTGAATCTTGTATATAGATCTGATGAGGAAATGGTAGCGGACATGATGACCAAACCTGTGCCCTCACCAAAGTTAAAATACTGTAGGGAAAAAAGTGGATTAAAAGAAAAATTAAAAATAGACTAAAAAATAAGGGGAGTGTTGAAATAAGTAGTTTTTGTATTTTTTAGGTCTAAAATAAATTAGAGGAAACATATATAGAAAATGATGGCAGCCTGCCTCCATCTTTTCTCTCTTTTCCCCATACTTGTTGTGTCACTGAAGAAGAGAGAGAGCGATGGAGCCATGGCTGCCTCAGCTCAATAGGAAGGACTAAAGAGTGACTTAAGTCACTCTCAACAAAAGGTTGAGTCCGGCAGGACTCGAACCCCCGACCGGTAGAGCGCGGCGTAGCCGTTAGCTCTAACCAGTCTTTCGTAGAAGTCCGTTACATGATATAGGGTTTCATTTATATTTAAACTATTGTATTACACTAAAATGATTTAATTGAAATATGGACGAAACGAACATAGAACTTGTTAAGGTTTAGTGCGAACGTCATTTCGCACGAAACAAATGAAACGGACATTTGTTTTAAACGGTCGACATTTAATGTCGGATTTAATCCGACGGCGCACGTCATCGCCGAGATCGCGGAATGGTCACTTTGGATTTTATGGACGTGGCATGACGTGGCGCCGCGTGGAAAGATGACATTCGGTCGCGAGAATTCTGGAGAATATACGAACGAGTGGAAAAATGACACGCGTCCACTCAGTAGCCTTGTCGTACACCGGCCGTACAAAAAGGACATCGACCGTAGTACCTTTCTGTACTTTACAGTAATATGATTAGTTCGTACTTTAGTAGATAGGGGCTGTGAGAGAGATTTAGGACTAAGGAAATTTTGGTAGATAGACACCTCTCTCTCTAAGAGAGCCTTGTATAAATTGGCATTTTTGCCGGCTCATAACTAATCGGCTGGTTGGCCGTTTTCAGTGATTTTTTTTGCTACGGACTCAGGGGAGTTCAGGCTACACAGAGGTGCAGTCAAATTTTCAGTTTGCCTTCTTGGGCACAGTGGTTGTGGCTTAATGTGGGTTAGTTAAATACTATCTAGAGGCTTCCTATATTCTGTGGTCCAATGGAGGACATACAATTGCATCTAGAAATTGAGCTCCTCCAAAACCAGGTGGAGGACTTCTCACAGCTCATGAGACTACACCCCAAAGTTGCTTCTCAAATAAATCACATTCTATCATTGTCTCCCAGTAAATGAAACATATCCCATCAAAAATGGGGACCCATGATGGTGGGCATATAACATGAAGTTATGTGGACTACATATTCTCACATAATGCACATCTCAAAGATTTCCACTAAGATAGCTCTTTCATAAGCTAATTCACATAAGAACTTCAACCACCGTGGTAAGCACTAACTCAATATAATTTCACCCTTGTGAAGACAAGACTCCCTTGAGTCCAACATAAAAGAGATCTTCCAAAATTGTCAACCTAAGCAGTTAAATATGGTTGTTAAAAGGTAGCTTCTTCTACAGGAGCTCTCTCAGAAAGTGTCGGATAAAATTTTTCTACGTCTTATAAACCTACTCACAATTGTCATCAACTAAAACCATCTATCAATTAGAACACTGTGTTGCACAAAAGGTACTGTACGCGTTGAAAGTCGCCATACTTTTTGTACGAGTATTGTACGACTGCACTCTCAACCTGCCACCAATCGCATTCAACGCCGTGATTTTGTCTTGCGTCTCTTCCGACATCTTATAGTATGTTACCACGTGTTAATAATTGACGCCTTTGCGCAAACTGCTTAAAGGGTCATTTGTGAGCCGTATGATGTATGTGATAACAAATGGACGATCGTCCATCATACCTTACACAACATGTTCTATGTGTTTTGTATGTCCACCCCGTTCAATGTTCACTCCTTGTGACTTCATTCTGTTAAACGACATTTCCATGTGTTCTCTTTATTACATTATCAAACCATATATCCGTAACGATTCTTCTACGACTTGCTGGATAAGGCGGACTGCTACGGACTATGAAGAACTTAAGATCAAATCGATGTTCATCCTTCATTTTTGGGAAAGGTGACTATTGTCACTCTGCCTTTTACCACTTCCTCGTACCAGTCAGCCATGGTTGCATCCATTCTTTTCAATAACTGGATAAAATTAAGAAATAGAAAAAAAATTACCTTTTTCAACTTTAAACCCCCTCGGGCCTTTTGTCCATTAGGCATTGTTAATGATGGTACAGACAAAATTAATGGAAGTAGTGTTTTGACGATTGTTCTACAAAGTTGTGCTACGTTGGTGCCTTTAGCCTATGCGGTTTATTGTGGTCACGATCATGTAGGCTTATGTTTAGATGGTGAAAATCCTTTAAGATTATTAAAACACAAAATTTAATGTAACATCGGTGTGAGCGTACCAAGTTTAGTAGTTTAACTAAATAGTATGTTGATGTGCATATTATATCATTATAAAAACTTTGCTGTAATTTTTTAAAACCCAAATTCCTTTCTTCGAGGGTCAATGGATAACAAAAAGAGAGTCATATGTTATCATTTAGCAAACAGTTTTTTATAGCTTTTCGTAGATTTGAATCCACCCTCTTTGAAGGCACATAGCCTAAACACTTGTAAGGTCATCATCTCTCGTCTATCGTGGATTGGGTCTTACTTTTCCACGTATACCAATTGAACACGTTCAATTTTGGCTTGTGTACTCTTTCAAGACACTAGGCGACAGAAACTCGATGGATTAAAAGATTGTGTTGCGGATGCCAAAACACAAAATATTGGACGTTCAACGTTGACGTGTGGAAGCTTAAAGAATCTCTACAAAACTTGGGTAAAAATGTTGAAAAGACAAAAAAAAAATATAAAAATCAGTATGGATTGGTACGAAAGCATATTGCTTCCAAATACCAGCCAACTTTAAAGTGAATGGAGGTCTGCTTGTGTTCCTTTAAATATAGTATTTTGCTTTTGTAGTATATAAATGTCATCTTTTTGTTTATTTATCATTTTGTACCTCCATCGTTTTTTCCATCCCACTTTTTGCTAATACGTATCAACATTTTCAACTCTTTCTTTACTTTTAAAGATTTTTGCCGACTTTTTTGGTTTTGAAGCGACAGATTGAAATTTCTCACATTTTTAACAACCATGCTTAGTGGTCGTCGCACAAAAAATCATCAACATCTGTGCAGCCGTGTTGTTTATAATACCCTAAAACTTTATTTTTGTAATTTACGACCCACTTCCTCAAAAATCGAAGAGGGAGGACACGTGGGATAATAACGATACATGTCACAATGGACTCAAAATTTGCATATGATATGTACCTTTCTAAAATCTAACCGAAAATCCAAAAGTGATTTCGTAACGCTCTTTCATCACACTATTTTTGGCAACTGTCTTCCATCGCACTCTTCTTCGCAACGTTATTTCCTCATGCGAAGAAAATGAAAATCCTAAAAACTAGTGTTGTGTATTAGTAACTATTTGCGGATAACCAACAAGTATTTTGTTTTGACCTACTGACAATTGATATTTTGGTACGGTATATCGGTAGCATTATTATCTCAATGAAAAAACGATATATCGTGAAGAATTACCGATAAACATCTAACCATATAATTATCAGCGATAACTGTACGCTTCAAACCGTATAGTTGTACGGGAGTTATGCACAAAAATACCAAACTTGTTGTCATAAGTGGCATACCACACTACAAAATGTAAAATACATAGTACAATATAGTTTTAATTATTATGCTATAATTTACAATACTTTCTACAATTATCAGAGACAAAATATTTATTAGTTGCGGAGCGATACACCGAGACCCTTCACCTTTCCATAATTGATAATTATCGGTAATGATTTTATCGAGTTAATTTTTGACTAGATGCACAACAGCACTAAAACCTAAGTTAGTTTAGAAGACAAGGAGTGTGCATATAGTACAAACTTTTTGCCGTACGACATGGTACACAAATGAAGATTTGAAGTTAAAATTGGTCGGGGTGGAAAATCTTTGACGGTTTTTAATATACAATCTTAATTTACGTGGTACCATTCAATGGAAAACAAGTGATTTACAAGCTCTTCGCGATGTAGTATTGTTCAAAATCGTAATGTTGGTTGTACAAATTACAAATTTTCTGATGGAACTTCACCATTAGATGATGTTAATAATAAGACAATTGTTTTTAATGTTGATAGTGTGATTTTACAGGTTCTTAATTTCTAAAAAGACCCTATTTCAGTGTCGTTGATAAAGAACGTCAATTCACTTAACTGTAAGCCACAGATTCGCCTGCTGTTTACTCCGTCCTAATTATAGTTCAAAAGTAGGTGAAAGTAGGCCCATACAATATGTCTATTGTATGAAAAACATACAATATGACTTTAAGACCCATATTGTATTAGTCGCAAAATGAAAAAAATAGTATCAGGGTTGAGTTGCAAATCGATCGATAGAGAATTAAGCGCCACATCTAAATTTTGAAAAACATTTTGACAAGAAAAAAGAAACTGTGAGTTTTGAGGTATTTTTTATCTAAACCGTCAGAGTTGGACGATCGGACGGTCGCTTATCAAAGTAGCGATCTAAGAAGATCACATGAAAAGCCCATAACACAACTCATCCTACCCTGTGTCAGTTTGCTGAAATAATTCGTCCAGCGGCGTGCGTTGTACTATGATCACACGTTAGCTTCGTACGTTCGTACAAGGGTGTGCACAAACGCACACACATACAGTATGCCTACTCTACGCGATTTTTGTGCCAAGTTTTGTACGCCTACCAAAGACCTACCATAAAAACGCCTACTTTCGAACTGTGGTCCTAATCCCTCTAATTCGGTCTAAAATCTAACAAAAACCACCCACGTCACTGGCCATTTCAACTCTGAACTGACGACTCTCTTTTTAATCCATATTTCTGATACCTACTATGTTATATTTCCTAGAAATCCGGGATTCGGCATGTCCCACACTTGGGAAAATTGAGCCGGCCAGGGTTCGAACCTGGGACCTTTCACTTCAGCTGCGAACGCACTACCACTATGCCACCAGCTCGATGTTGAGACTGGCGGGTCCGTACCCATTTATTACGGGCGGCTCGAGTATGGATAT